>JAJIRX010000534.1:0-22072 GCA_023853785.1 Psilocybe azurescens | reverse complement strand
GTCCCAATGTTTGGCACTTTCTCACCAATTGTTTAATAATTTGGGAAATAAATTATGTAAAGGTCTGAAAATATTATATGTTATAGTTTAACATGTGACTAACATATTTCTCACCAAGGTCACATGATGTTAACAAAAACTGATTAAGCTGGAATTTACAAAATAATAGAGCATTGGGACAGTTTTTTGACTCTCTATCTAGTACTTAGTATGGCCTCCCTTTGCCTTGATAACAGCCTCCATTCTTCTTGGCATGCTTTCTATAAGCCTTTGACATGTTTCTGAAGGTATTTCAGTCCATTCCTTTGCCAATCTCTCCCACAATTCAAATGCTCCTTTGGGTGGTGTCTCATAGGTCTTCATTTGCCTTTTGAGGTAAATCCAGAGGTGTTCAATGGGGTTGAGATCAGGGGATTGGGGTGGCCACTCCATAACTTCAACATCATTGGCCAAAAACCATTCTTGAGCTTTTTGGAGGTGTGTTTGGGATCATTATCCTGTTGAAAAATCCTTTTCCCCTCTGCCATCTCCAAGTTGTCAAAGCTTTCATCCACCCCATGCTCCAAAATTTCACAGTATTGGTCTGCATTCATCTTCCCTCAACCTCAGTGAGTGTTCCAACACCATTCCACCCCATACAACCCCATACCATGAGATTGTTGCCCCTCCATGCTTGACAGTTGGTGATGTTGTTCTATCTGAGATTGCTTCACCCTTGGGTTTCCATGTATAGACCCTTCCATCTGAGCCAATCCTGTTGATTTTTGTTTCATCTGACCAGAGTACTCTTTTCCAATCCTCCACAGTCCAGCCAACATGATTCTGGGCAAATTTTAGGTGTTTTTGACAGTGGATAGCCTTGAGGAGGGGCCGTTTTGATTTAACAACAGAGCGGAAGTTGTTTTCTTTGAGGGCATTTCTGACTGTTTGGGCACAAACAGGAGAGGGAATAGCATCATTGATGAAGTGTGTTGCCTGGATAGCATTGTCCAGCTTTCCTGTTTTGATTTGACAAAAAGGACCTGTTTATCCTTGGGAGTAAGCTTGGAGGGACATCCACCTTTGTTGTTTTGGGGTTTTCTTTGTTGGCATCCACTTCCCTCTTGATTCTTCCAACAGTAGACTTTCCCAAACCAGTTTTAGACTCTATTTGACAAAGAGAATAGCCCTCTTCAAGATGATTGAGGACAGAATTGTACTGAGAAGGTGTTGCAGGCCTCATGATGTGGTGGTTAAAGAGAAAGATGGTTGAACTTGAATTCAACATTGCAAATGTGTACAAATAGTGTCACATGATCTTGTTTAATTTTCTCACAATTTATACAAAGCAATTTGGCTTTCTACAAGCATGTAAAGCTATTGTTTTATAGGGTCAAAAACTGTCCCAATGTTTTATTATTTCGTAAATTCCATTACTTAATCAGTTTTTGTTAAGATTATGTGACTTTGGTGAGAAATATGTTAGTCACATGTTAAACTATAACATATAATATTTTCAGACTTTTACATAATTTATTTCCCAAGTTATTAAACAATTAGTGAGAAAGTGCCAAACATTGGGACAATTTTTTGAGCTACTGTAGCTATATATTCTCACAGCTCCTCTCTTTTTTTTTTATAGGATTTCAGTCATTTCCTGTCCTTTCCTATTTTTAATTGCTTATCTCTTCCTCTCTTACATTCTCATTAGTGTATGTAAGCCCTATATCATGTACTACATCTTAATATTATCCTTGATAAAATATTACTGGTAGATCTGACCTGATCCCTACCTGATCACTTATTGATCAATCTATCCTGTATCATGGACAATGGGCCTGAGGGTGTGCACATGGATAATTTAATTCTTTGACACGTTCTAACTCAAAAGAGCAGACTTTGTCCACCTATTACTTGCCAGAGGAGATTATACTACAGCATGATATTTTAGTATTTGTAACAAATTGCCAACAGTGGAATCCTTGAAATTTTTATCTACTATACAGTGGCGAGCAAAAGTATTGCACACACTAGTTACTATAATTTTGAGAGATGAGGTAGAAATGAATAAGAAATAAGATTTAAATAGAAGAAAAGAGTAGAAGGAAAAGATATATCAAAGGGTACAGGGTGCAGGTTAAGAACTCAACCATTGTCATTGTCATCAACCTCCTCAGAGTTCAGTGGCTGGATGGTGCCAAAGACAGAATGGAGGCATTTGGTTTTGGCAATAAAGTTGAGGAGGTAAGAATGTACAAGAAGTAATAGCTGATATGGTGTTAATGAACCATGCAAAAATCAAGGTGAAAGATAATCTATGACAGTAATAGTAGACACTTAATTAGTATGATTTATTTGTCAAATTGTAGTAGTGAATTTTCCAAACATATTGCAACTTATTTGGTGGTAATTGAACAAGAAATGAGTGAGATATAGTCATATTAAGAAATCTTCCCTTTTTCTTTTTCTCTTTCTTTTTGGGACATTGTTTATCAGCGCCCACAAACATGATAACCAAGCCTCGCTCCACCACATCCACGTAGAACCCTTATTCAGCAGATACTAGCTGAAGCTATCAGTAGTACCTTCTTTCATACACTTCTTTTGGATTTCAAGACCAGCAACGTCCCAGGGCACAATTTATCCTTGGATAGTTCTCACAATCTAGCGAAGATTTTTAGATGTCTCATTTTAGACATCAGGCCAACCTCATATTTGTAATGCTAGTATGCCTCACTTGCTTCAGATGTGTGTGACTTGCGGGTGAGCGATCTAGGCTTTTGTAAATTTTGAGAAAGCCCGAAGAGGTGGCCTAAGTTTACTTTGTTTATGACTTAGGGATTCAGCAGACGACCACTCATGTCCATGACAAGCGTACAGGACAGGCTGCTGCTTTCGACAGAAGAAAATTATAAGAACTCATTAATTCAATTATTCTAAGTATGAATTCACGGACATTTTTCTCTCCAGTGC
Organism: Psilocybe azurescens; assembly: GCA_023853785.1. Classification (NCBI taxonomy): domain Eukaryota; kingdom Fungi; phylum Basidiomycota; class Agaricomycetes; order Agaricales; family Agrocybaceae; genus Psilocybe; species Psilocybe azurescens. The sequence goes on along the minus strand of JAJIRX010000534.1, from coordinate 19,120 downwards.
CCTAGACCCCGTTCCAATCAGAGTATCAGACGTATGTCTAGCCTGTCTAAGCAGAAGAAGTCTTCTGTTCCCGTGTATGCCCGCCCATACACACAAGCTATAACCGTTCAGTAAAGCATGAATACACCGGTTATCAGCGCATTTCCCACTTTCTCAATGGATTCTATGTGTCGCTAAAGTTATACATTGCCGTGACCTTTGTGTGCGTACTCCCAGTCAGTCTTCTGGGAATACAAGTATCTATCCTTGAGGCCCACCGCTTCAAATCAGCCGTGTCAAATTCCACTCCCGTCATCTAATTAGCTGTAAAGTTACACCAAAGTTACTTCTAGATGTCATGTTAAATGCGCGATTGAAGGCAATCGCTTGGCACGGTGGGATGGTGCTTTTCCATCTTTGCACCGGCTGAACTTAGGACAAACTGGGCCTGTCGGAGGCAAAGATCGCTGTTTTGAGTACTGTTTTGAGCGGTGTCCTTCAATGCTATGTCTTCTACGAAAGCATATGGACTGGAGTGGTCAGGAGTGTTCCCTGCCCTTTTATAGAGGCGCCCTTGTCTTGTTCGTTTCACTGTCTCTTGGAGATCGCGTTCTGTTCTGACCTAGAAGTAGTTGTTAGCGGACAGCAGGTGGGGGTAGGTCAGCTGTTATCTTTTCGTGAAAACGGCGTCGGCCAACTCTCACGTCAATGTCAGAATGGAGTATTTTAGTCCAAAGAAAATACATGTACTATTATTACTCGAGGAGATGGTACCTTGGTCGGAGAGATATCGCAATACGAAGTATGGATAGATCTCCTTATTAATCCGTATACCGAGGAGTATAATCCGCCCTAGTGTAAGTATGGTGCCCTGTTTGTCACTCATACAGAAAGCTTTCCAGTGGTACAAATTATTTTACAAAAAAAATGACCGTTGATCATAGAAAAAATGAGGATGCCCTAGCGCCAGTGTACCGACATAAGGATAGAAGAAATTTAAAGAAAGTTTTTGGCCATGTCCCGGCCGCTGATAGTTTCATTTTCCGGTAGCTTCCGTTGCTCGTCATGGATGTGCTGACTTGGAGGCCGTGTCCTGGGGTGTTGCTACCACTGCAGTTCTATTCATTGTTGGATGCAGACATTTCACCCGCGACGTTTGCCATACCCGAGCCACTAGAGCTAAGGCTGTGTTCAATAGTTGCCTGCGCTCCGTGATTCCTGCTCGAAGTGAGGGAGTAAAGTGTATCTCTCGATGCCTGTTTTTCGCGGTGAGCGGGCCGACTGCCGTGGCCTGTTGAATAGGCAGGAGGATTATATCGCCCGACCCTCTGGCTCTGGCTGGGTGTTGTAGGGCGAGTAATCTCCATTCGCATGCCACCCACCGGAGGAGCGGAGGGAGAATCGTAAACAAGGACTGCACTCCCATTTGATTGCTTCCTATCGTGGATGATATTTGCTTGATGCGGAGGCGTTGTGAATGGTTCAATAATGTGTTCAACTCGGTTTCCAGGAGGGGCGAAGCTGCTGTCAGTGGTACGTGGGGAGGAGGGCTGGCATTTCCATATGGGACTGTGCTGGCCGCCACTGAGCTGAAAAAGCGGACGGATCGTACGCTCTTGCTGTGTGTCAAGGTTGGGCTCCAAGGATTTGTGAATGGCGTTGGGGATAGGGCCGTATATCCTCGTGTGGAGGTCGTTGCATTTGACATTGTTCGCATGTGTCTCGACGAGTCGGAAGGTGCAAGAGCACCGGGCACGGATTGTCGTGGTCGGCGGATGATGTAAAGGGCCGCTGCGATGGCTGCAGCTATAACAATTAAACCTCCGATCAAACCCCTACAATTGGTCCTACACTCGTTGACTTTTTGTGAGCAGGAGGAGGGCTTGTCCCAAGTCGGCATGATCTGTAAAATAGATTGGTAAACGCAGAACTGGATTAGGATAAAATATCTTCTTACTTTCTGTAGCTATCTGCTGCGCGTTCGCCACGCTAAACCTCCCGTCAGGCCAGGTTGTGGCTAATTTGAAGGATGAAATGCGCGATTTATTACATTGGAAGAGACTCACGATCGTGTCCAGCCCAAAAAGGTATAGTGAGATCGTCTGGTAGCGTCATATTAGATGGGAAGTATCTTTCGGTAACGAGTCAGCCAAATTGATAGATGAATAGTTACCCAGAGCACGTACGTTGTAGATAGTCTTCCTGAACACAAGGAAGAATAGTCCGACCATCTAAGCAAGCACACAATTAGTGGTTCATTGGGTACGGCAAATGACGGCCATACATAGCGATCTTGGACTGGAAGTCTGCATTTTGACAGGCAGTACATGCACTGATGAGATTGTACGAAGCCCAAGAACTTGATGAGTGTATCAGCCAGATGGCTTGAAAGATGTCTTAATATTTTATACCATGTGCAAAAAGATACCTGGGTGGAATTAGGATTGTCGTAATGAGTCGTAGCACTAATGGAAGGGATGTTCCAATCTAAGGGTGTTCAGTATCATGCTAGGAGTTATATGGACTAAGCCTGAACGTACTGCCATTGTTACAGATTGCATTCAACTGAGAGACAACTTGACAAGGTGAAATCTTATGCGCGTTGTCCATCCAAGTGAAGTCCGAAGTACATATCGCGGATGTCTGTGACCCTCGTTGTTGAAGAACGCCCGCACAGTGAACGAAAGTCGTCGAGGCTGCCAGCGTGAGGAGGGTTAACAACATCGCGGACACCGATTTCGAACAGGAAGGGACGGGCTGATAAACCAGTGCAGGGGCTCTGTATATATGAACATGTGAGTTGTGTGACAGATTTGCCGTGAATCGAGATCTAGTACTAAAGTTAGGCGCCCTGTCTGCGCCGCGGTTCTATATGCCGATATACGGCAAGACCAAGCCAAGCATCAGTACTCAGTACCGGCACTTTCGAAAGTCCGTCTGAATTCAGTGCACACATGTGATAGAGTTTTTTTACCCATGGTCTAAAGAAAAATCTCCTGGACGCAACCCCTCTTCTTTCATTTCGCAAAGGAGACAGCTTAGAGCTTCAAAGTATCAAAATATTGACACCTGCTTGGGCAAACATTCATCGGTGAAGAGCAGCGGCTTGAAACAAACTCAGTGAAATGTCTAGTTTAGCCTCGCTGGCCAGTCCTTCTGTGATGGATCTCTCTTTCTAGGAAGGTTCAATGATTGTGTTTGGTTCGGTGTTATGTACGCATCTGGTTCTATGTTGTGTATATTTTGGTTAGCAAACATTGATCGGAGTGCGAAAAGAGAGAATGACTCGGACTTAAGAAATGAAAACGTGTTTCGCGTCAAACGCACTTTCCCCAAATCAAAAAAAATACTCCAGAGAATTATTGTATTAAAATAAAAATGTAGTTTTATTGATACTGAGATAAAAAGAAAAAACTATTTTTGCATACTGACTGACTTGGTACAAAAATCGCTCAGTTAGGGAAGGGGAGTGGTACTCAAGCGGAGATCGAAATAAGCTGAGTCAGAAAAGGCTGCCTATATCTAGTTTGTGCAAAGTGGATTGCTTGTTGGTAAAGTTATAACCAAGCAACGTCAAATTAAACCAAAGACAATGCAAGCATGCACGTGCATAGGACCGCACCTCCGAAAACTCAACCACGTCCATCCTTGTCTATCTCGTCGGAAATTCAATGAAATCACCTTTTCCTTCCACCTACAACAAACGAAGCGATGCTTCACTTATTTGAGATAAGAATCCAGGAGTGCTGTGCATACGACTACTGCACTGCTACTGACTACTATATTACCACTGACTACTAAAACTTAAAAGTCTGAACAATGCAGCTGCGACGCCCAAATCAAATGGCGTCGGCGCAATGCTGGTGTGGATGGGGATACATCTGGGTAAGAGGAATGGATAAAGAACAGGATACGTGAGTCGTCCATAAATACTACTTCTACTGTTCTTGCATCTCATCGACTGCTTTACACTGTACAGTCGCGTCGCGATGATGTCCAATGGGTTTCCTCGCCATTTTCTGGGATGTACTCGTTTAGTCCTGGTGGATGGTGTCCACGTAGGCATATTCGTTACCTTATCAAAGCGGTAACGTCACCGTGGGTATGAGGTAGGGTATTCAGCAGTCATTTGAGAGATAGTCGAGACGGATATACGAATATCCCATCATCAGCTAGCAATCGACCGCGTATGCAGAAGCCACACGTCCTGCTCCCTCCTGCTCGGCGCCAACCCCACCCAGCGTGTCCGGAACGCCATCGACGCGCGCACGTTCGAGCTGACGCTGTCCTCCCCCATCGCCGGCCCCCGCGCGCCCGCCATCGCATCGCGCCTGACGAGCCGCCCGTAGTTGGTTATCGCGCTCGCGCCGGATATGCGTGGGTCAATGTTGAATGCGAGGCAGAGCTGCTCGGTCGCACAGCGTCGGGCGCCGGTGTAGATCGCGGAGAGCACGTCGCCGACGGTGATGATGCCGGTGCTGATGCCGCCATTTTGGGGGTGGGAGTGCGAGGGGTGCACGGTGATGAGGGACTCAGAGAAGCACTCGATCCGGATGCGCAGCGGGGTAGAAGTCGGCGGGTCGGTCGCGGGGAGCGACTTCCAGTGGTAGGGGCTCATACCCAGATTCACATTCACGTTCTGATTCTGATTCATGTGCACAGGCATATGTATGTGCACATTCGACCTCCCCGGTGTCGGAGCAGCGTACTTCGGGGGCTGGTCGATCGTCCACGTCAACGCAGGGTTCTGCTCGTGGAACACATCGAACGCCAGGATAGGGTGCACGGTGACGAGAGGGGGCAGTGGGACGCGCGCGTAAGGCGAGAGCTCGTAGATGAGTGGGGCCGGTGCACCGGGTATCCATTGGGGCTCATTCAGGCCGTAGGCTGTCGTCGTCGGGGGTCGTGGTAGGGAGAGCGGTGGGGGGAAGGGGAAGGATGGCGGGCCGCGATGCATTGTCGTCGTCGTCGTCGTCGTTGATGGTCGGGGTGGGTGTGATGGTGCTGCGCGATGGCCATAGCCGTGGCCGGGGAAGGGGACGTAGAGGGTTTACTCTCCCTCTCTGTATGAGGCACGTCCATGGCGGTGCTCGTCATGGTTGACGACCACCCCTTCATGCTCTGCTGGAATAAACCCAGGCATCGTCTCGTGTGCTGTTGTTCCCATACTGATTAGTCTCCACTCTCGTCAAGATCGCGATCGACTTACTGGGTGTTGGTTATGCTATGATATCGCTCGTGCGTGAATCTTCGTCCTTGTAGTGGTGGAGTAGAGGAAAGGAAAGGAAAGGAAAGGAAAAGTGGAGGAAGGTGAAGCCAGTATATCTATGCGGGAGGGAGGGTATATTTGGATCTTAAGTGCGGTTCCTTCTATTTCCCGCACTCCGATATCTGCAGAAGGCAGATGAGGAGGGGGATAACATGCGCATACAAACTGGACTGCGTCGTGTCATACTTTTCTCGGAACCGCTGTGCGTGGATGCAAGCCAGCTTGCAGGCAGGCAGGCTACCAGGCAGATGCTATAGGTGGAAGGGACGGCAGGCTGAGTTATCTCCGTGTCACGGGGCTGGTTTGCATCGAGACCGAGTACAACTATTTTCAAGGATCATTCCGAGAGGGAGGAGACGGAGGCACAAATGACTCTAAGTGACTACGTCGAGCATCGGCGTCCGTGATGCGATCTATCTATTTCTTCCTTCGTCTTCCTTCTTTATTGGTACATTCCCTTACTATGCTCGCGTAGTCGCATGCACAGTTGCGAATCTCATCGATTAGATGTCGAGGACGTCCTCGGTGGCTTTCTACATGTCACAGCGCACCGCAGTTGATATTGCAACTAAGCATAGTACCGTCGATTCAGCACTACTCTATTTTCGAGTGTCAAGGTATGTGTAGACCAGTTGGGACGCAGGGATGACTCACATCTAGTCCGCGAGACGTTGCCGTACAGCTTCGCCTTACTCGAGTAAATCTGTTATCTAATCTACCCGAGGGCGTTCCAGCTGCGATAAGATGGACTATATTGAGGTATAGATATGGACTGAGATGAGATAAGACGGCTGTTGGCAACTGGCAACATAGCCTCAACGCTTTCATCCTGCTTCTCAATCCGTACGCAATGTATATGTATCCATGTATCGTTCAACGAGATGGCGTCCAGTCGTCCTTCTACGATTATGCGGCAATAAACCACCGTTATTTTTTGACATGTATTTACTATTCAAGAGCTATCGGAATTTGCACATTCTCACTCCTAGTAACGTCTTGCAGTCTTGCGACCGCAGCATATATTACCCACAATATGAGGATTTAAAGCCTCGGTGTCAAATTGAAGCCAAGCCGCCGCCAGGGTGATGATGTTAATCATCTCTGCAATTATTTTTTGCGCATATTATGAGGATTTATAGCGAGTGGATGGCTGTATCAGACTGTTCGGTCTCATATTGAAGCCAAGCAGCCAGCGGGGGTGGTGATGATGCTTATCATTACTGTAATTAAAGCCACATACATATTATTTTTAAATCAAAGAGTGCTTTTCCACGCGACAGAACGCGGCGGCGCTTTGTTCGGCTTTTCTCATGGATCCTCATGGCTCTTCGCGGCATGAAATCCGCTACATAATGGTAATCGATCTGACTTCAGGATTGACATATTCACTCCGGGTTTTGGACTTGGAGCCGTCTGAGGGGGTTTTAAAGCGCGAATGATTAATTACTGTACCTGCCCCATTCCACGTATATGTTGTGTCAGTCATTCAATCGGCGATTTTCCACTCCGCTTGTAATTTGCCACACCTTTCTCATGCGTGGAATCTGCCAATGTTGTATAGAAAATCGTCTGAGAAGCTTCTGACTTCGGAATTGACATATTCACTTCGAATTCTTCCCTTGTTTCATAGTATATGAGGGTTTAATGCGAATGGGCACTATTCCGTTTTATTCCGCCCAAGGCTCAAGTCGCCCAGTATGACTGCTCGGGCGCAAACTGAAGCCAACTTCCAAATATCTTGAGGATGCTGATAAGAATTACGGTAATAAAGCCCATGTACCTAGCATGGGACCAGCGGTGTTGTTTTGCTTGACTACTAGATTCCTGACGTAGAAGCTATTAGCCAACAGTGATCCGCCTCACAAGCTTTTAACATTGGAGGTGACACATTCACTTCGAGTTTGACTTTTGCTACCGGCACATGGGGGTTCAAATTCAAATCGAATGGTTCATTCAGCTACTCCTAAGCTATATGTATGTGTTGATTCAACGAGCGGCTATCCACCAGGCATTTGTTACGCTCTCTCTTAACGTAGGACTGGGAGATAATCCTTCTGACAAGGTTTTAGACTCGGAAATGATATATTTACTCCATCTTTTTGCAGTCGTGTGAGGGTTTAAAGCAAACGGGTGCTATTGATTTGATAAATTCAGACAGCCATCGGGAGGAAGGTGATAAGCATTGCCGAGAGGGAATAAAAGCTCATGTGTTTTTGGAATAAATACTGATCTGACAAGCGTTTATGTGACAGAGAATTTTGAACCAGAACATGAGGGTTTAAAGTGAATGGTCAATCTAACTACTCCAGAGTCTCGTGTACGTGCATGTTAATTATTCAGCAAGCCGCTCTTCTACGTGACGCTTGTTACGCCTTCTCATAGTGTGGAACTTGGTGTTAATACCGTGACGTCTGACAGTGTTTAGCCTCATAAATTACATATTTACTTTTTGCAGTGGTATGAGGGCTTGAGGCAATTGGGTACTACCTATTACTTACAAGATGCGAATCAGCGTATGCATGCCTTTGTTCTATAGAAAGAGAATAGTTGGAAAATCATAGTTTCCACACGTGAGTGGCTTACTGTGCATGCACTTGGCGACGGCGCGGATCGCGATGTATTATCGGTGGTCGCTGTTGAGGTGACCACTCAGTGCGTATATAGATCTCTATGCCACGTTCTGCGCAAATCTAGAGTGGATCCCCGTAGTTTTAGCCTGGACATTACCGGCAGATACAAAGTGCTAGAATGACCCAAGGCTTGCTGATGAGTCCTAGTACACCACCAAGATTTGAGCGTGATCTCCCTTCTGGAGATTTTCACAGGCCTCTGCTCGAGCGTGTCATGTCTTTGAGAGTGGAAATAAGATTAGAGAGACTGCACAAGTGTTGCTATACGATACAAAGTACGTTACGGACACATTAGGACATTACAAACGATAATAGTCTCGAAGTGCATACAATATAAAAAATTAGCAGCCGTTAAATTAAATACATACCGACGATGAGCATATTTTATAAATATCCGAGTCGTAGTCACACGAAATTTTACAGGTTTCGACTTGCTAATTTTAAAACCTATCAGATCGCTGTTAGTCAAGATGTTTCAGCGATTGGGGACGACGCGAATATTTCCTACTTGCCTTTCTCGCTGATTGTGTCAACGTGACGGATCTACGGCATACTTTGACTGGCGCTCGTGTGTTCGGTGTATGAGCGGAAGTTAAACGAAGCTCCGCTTAGGGGTTTACAGTCGTCAGTTCTGTACCTCTTGAGTCATCCTTGGGATGGTTGTGAAGCGAGGCACCACGAATGTTGAGTACGAGCCTATTGGATAGCACGCAAGGAAATGCGATGCAGAATCCCAATGGGACTTGATCTAGCCCTCGCTAAATATAATCAGAATGGTTAGCTATAGTAAGACTAAAAGCAGAACGATTAGCGACTGACCGGCATTATGATCCAGAATAGCATGGTGGTAACATATGTCGCTCCAATTCTGTATTCATTCATTTTCACTGTCGTGTAAGTCGCCAACCCATCGAGACGGAGAAATTGAGATGCCTACGCTATAAAGTAAATGAGGGAATCTCGGAACAGGATATTAACTAGATGGCGACCGCTTCGGAGAAATGTCGAAGGGCCTCCCCGAGACCGATCGATTTGGATATTTTCACCCCTCGAAACAGGGCTAGCGCGCATAGTAATGCTTCGAAGCAGATGATGGGGATCCAGAAGGCATAGAAATGCGTAGAGAAACTGACTGGCATGCAAAATTGTCCTCCGGGGATTGGTAAAGCTTTTGCTGGAGACGTGATCATTATGATTAAGCGAGTAGAGATGCTGATACTGGGTTAATAAGTGTTCGCACCTTCGAGGGTTTCCATTACTAATCCCATTATGACTGCGCATATTGCGGAAGACAAGAGAAAGAATGTCAGAATGACAGCCAATATCTGCTTGTTCAGTAGGTAGAGAGCGTATATCCTGATTTGCAGGATTCCTGAGATGAACGATTATGTAGGTAGTACAAATGCATTGTGGGATGTATACGTACCTTCAGCCATCATAGTAACACCTAGACTTGTCCACCCTTGCCATCGAAAGAAACTGTGGCCTTATAAAAATAGAACATAGTGAGCAGGGACAAAGCAATAGAGCCGCCGAGACTCACAACTACAAAGAAGAGGACCAACGTGGGGTCAGATCAAGGAATGGTGTGATTGCTATCACTTAGCCTACAGCTGGCGTGTAGAGATTGAGTGGCTTCTTTGAATAGCAGGTATCGGAATTAGTGGTTTACTTACAGAGTCGTCAATCGTCGAAGAGAAGAATACTGGTTGGTAGTAAGCATACATCTAGCTCGGGTGAACGTGAACCGGAATCTACTCACCATAGTTGTTGAAACTGGGTAGTGCCAGTAAAATTAATCACGATATACAATTTGCGGGGATTGGACAGGCCTGTTGAATAGTACTTACATCATGGCGGCCAACACATAGTATCGAATCTGATAGGTCATTGATGACGATTGGTTGTGACACCAGAAGAAGAATGTTGGCTGGTACGTACGCTCAAGAATAAGACCTTTCCCATTGACCAGGAGCCCATCTGCATCTCCCGACTCAGAATTTACTGGAAGTACACAGAAAATGGGACATACCCAAATCAGGTCGATCTAGCCCACCGATTAGTTTCGAGCGTTCTGTGGCTATGGAGATGTTTGTTAAAGACGCACTTCCTGATCAAATGTAATTACTAGCAGACAAGGTCACTCTCAGTTAAGGCTCTCGTGGAAAACAATGAGACGCACAGTGATCAAAAATAATGATACATCCCGCAGATACTAGAAAGAGGCTAAATGAGCCGACATGGACGGTGTGTTAGGTAGGAAGTACACATTCGACGTACACTGAGTGTATTGAGTGACTTGGATGTCTCGAAATGTACTGAACAGGATAGCTTCCGCCATTAGATAGTCGCGGGTTGACTTAAGTCGAGTGTACAGGTAAAAGTGCGGTGTATAAGTAGCCGCGAATTGCGGTTATGACGGGCGAGTGAGGCGTCGAAACTTGAAATTTAATTGGTGGTCCTATTTTCAGACATCAATTTAACTCTGCATGTGGCCATTTCTTCTGATAGTTACGCGACCCTGATATTGTCAGAGAGAACTAAAATAACTTCCCTGAACTAGGTAAAAGAGATATTTTTAACATCTATCGACAAGATGCCATCAGATGCTCAAGAATGTGTGCACTTTTTCGACAATGATTTATACTAGGGACTAACTCGGATATATCCGGGTATCCGTATCCGAACCGCGGGTATTTGCCAAATACGGTTCGGATAGGGTTCGGATACGCCAAATCCGTTTAGGACCCGTACCTTATGGGGACGGCAGCAGCGGCTTGGCAACAGTAAAGTAGTTAATAGATTAAACTCATCTTCTGCAGTCAATTATTGTCTGTTCAGCCCATGTTTGGATGCATCGGAAAGCAAGAGAGCAGTAGAATTTGAATATAATAAAATATATGCCATAAAAATCTTAAAAATTGCACAGTAAAGGTGACAAGGTTGAATCTGCATTTTTGCTGACAGTTATTATCAATTTTGCCTTCTGACCTCATTCTCAGCTTTATCAGTTCAGTCACTTCTGAGAACTTTAGAAAAATGGGGATCTTAGCCCATAAACTTAATGTCATCTGAGCTTTGAATGTTTGTGAGCTCATTTTATGTCACATGTGATCCACTTGACAGCAGCCAGTTGAAAATGCTCTTTCAGTGTGATTTAAAATGTTGCTGTTATTGAACAGTCAATTTAACATTTCTAATAGAAATTTAAATAAAGACCTGGTGCAGAGCAAAAATCTTATCCCATTTAGCAAGAAGCAGATGATTCTTGCTTGCATTAAACCAATACTTCATATAACCACCAGCTTTTTTAATTATATGGGATAATATTGGATTATCCTTAAAATAAGTTTGAATATGGTCTCAGGAGAGGTCTTTACCCTCACCCATATATTCTGGGTGGAGTTTGGTGACCTTTTTTTGGCAGGTATCCCAGCCATTTAGGATGGAGGCTCCACATGGAGTCCAGCCGGAATTAACTCATCCTCCATATGGACCAATGTGGAGGATGTGGAACCATCTGGACCCCATGTGGAACTTCATTTGGAGTTCATATGGAGTCTATATAGAGTTCCACATCCTCTACATGGATTTTATTTGGATTTAACCTCAACTGAATAATCTTGGCCATCCTATATTTGTATTGATAAAGGTTGCCAAGTCTTTTGAACAAGTATTGTAAAAAAACTTGGGAATCTTGGCAAAAAACTAGTCAATTTATTGTTGATTCATATTATTATATCAATCATCAAACAAATGATTATCTATGCTGTAAATGGTGTAATCCAGCTCTATTAAATGGTTCTGCTCCAAATCTTGTGGTTCTAGCAAAGACTAAAGATGGAACAGAATATTTTCAACAAGCATTTAATATACAAGCATATGAACAATTAAATTCATTGTTAGGTGGCTTTGATTCAATTCTAAAGCACATAAAATCTGGGAGTTTTGATTGGTTTTACATTCAATGCTGTTCTATCACACTCAAAATGTCATTCAAAAGCAGAAACGAAGAGAAAAGCCTCATCAAATTGATGATACTGAAGATGATAAAGAAGAAAAAAGAATGAAAACTATATTGAAAGACACTGGGATATAGAAGATAATGAGGCATAAGAGTGTAGAAAAGAAGTGTATTCTAGTATACCACTATAAATTATTTGATTTAATATGAAGACTTTAAGAGCATCATATAGACTTCTTATAAATAATCTATTTATAAGCTTTTAAGTCTACTACTCACTTAGATAATGAATTTAAAATAAATATACAAAAGCTCCATCTACATAGATTCTATCTAGACCTTGACTATACTAATAAAAATAAAGAATATTAAGACCTATGTGGAGTCCATGCAGAGTGTATATGAAGTCCAGGTGGACTCCATCTGGCCTCAAGTGGAATTGTATGGAGTCCAAGTGGACTCCACTTATCAAAATGACTTTTTGAACATTTACATATGTTTCAGGTGGACTCTATGTAGAGTCCACCACTTTTGTATAGAGTTGGTGAACTCCATATAGAGTATATGGGTGTTATGGACACTTTATTTTCTTTTGCTTTTGCTTTTTCTTTTCCTTTTCGTATATAAAACCTTCCTGTCACATGATGGACAACATCATGTGATTGTTACAACAAGTCTTTTCTTTTCTTTTCTTTTCCTTTTCTTTGTCATCCGTCACATCATTGATACATCATTGTATGTTCTGATGAACTTTGCTTTCCATCATATCTACAAAACTCCATCATATCTTTGATGGACTTTCACTTCTATCTTTTATGATACATCTTTCGATGAACACTTGATCTGTTTCCTCTATTCTTATATACATCTGCTGATGAACATTCAAACTTGTTTCAACTTGCTGTGCGGTTCATAGTATTTATACCAGGAAGGATCCACTGTATTCTTTAGCTAGTTCTTGAGAATCTAACCTCCTCTTACTTGACACTGCTTGGAACTCACTGTTCTTGACTACTTGACTGTTGGCTTTATCCACGCACATGAATATAAGCTTGAAGTCGTAACAAAAGAACTAGCTCATCTACGAATCTCGCCTCTGCTCCCCAGCAGACGAGACCTCTGAAACCCGAAATGAAACACGGCACCACTGAAAGGCGGAATTCCCGCTACCGACAGCTCAGAAGAAGGAACCCCGACACGAAATTGGCAGACACCAAACCCGTCCAGACAAAGCTCTGAAGATATCAACCTAGGCAACGAAGACCTATCAAACTCGCTATACGACTTATTATCAACCCTGGCAATAGATCAAGAAGAACAAGACACAGACATGGTCGAAACAAACAGAAAGAAAGAAATCTCGATCAACAAACCCACCGTATTTGATGGAGACAGGACAAAATCCAGGTCTTTCATCCAAGACTGCTATCTCTACATGGACATAAACGATGATGTCTACAACACAGACAAGAAGAAAATTGCCTTCATTTTATCATTTTGCATGGAAGGAGGAGCAAAACTATGGAAGGAACAGTACTTGACCTTGAGGACGAAAGGAACTAGTCCCAACCAAACCCTCGAATGGGACACCCTTGGAACATTTCTCAAAATTCCACAATGCATTCACTCCAGTGGATGAAACCAGATCAGCCATGAATGACATAAAACCCAACGAAAGGGTGGAAGACATCATCAACAAATTCAAGTTATTGGTAGGACAAGCCAACCTAGGAACAGAAACGGAATCAGACCATGCCCATCTCATAGGATTATTCCAAAATGCATCACGCCTCAACTGCTTGACAGGATCCTGTACTCCAAAGACCTTCCAAGAACAATCCAAGGCTGGTACAAAAAGCAACAACATTTGACACCAACTACAGACTGGCCAAGGTCTTTAGAGAAGAACCAGAAGAACGCAGGAGGACGCCACGCTGGAACAATTTACCAAGGAACAACAGGAACTACGACCCAAACAGGATGGACATAAGAGCCATGACAGCCGAAGAACGAGCCGAATTAATCAGGAAAGGCACCTGTTTCAGGTGCAAAACAATGAGGACATCTATCCAGAGATTGCCCACAGAAAGGACCAACAAACCAGAACAGAACCCAAGGACAACTCAGCAAGAAGTGGACCCCAAAGGAACTCCATGCCCATATCAGGAGCCTGAACAAGGACGAAAAAGACGAACTCACAGACCTCATGGTTAAAACAGGATTTGAAGAGAAAGAAGAAAAGGATTTTTAAAGTGGAGAAACAGGACAACGTCTGTCTCTCCTTATCTGAAGATACAATCTGTACTTACGGCAACAATTGAGAATAAAACTATGCTTTTACCAGTTTCATTCCCCACCAAGAAACAGAATGGCTCACAAATCGTCAGAAACCTCTGTGCTCTTAGACTCAGGAGCAGGAGGGAAATTCATTGACCAGAACTATGCACAAAAACTTGGACTCAGAACCCAACCCTTGGAAAACCGATCCGGGTTTATAACGTAGGACGGAACCCCCAACAAGAAAGGAACCATCTTGTCATTTGTAGACCTGGACCTAAAGGTTGGAAACCGGAACCATCGGGAACAATTACTGGTCTCTGGGCTAGGAAAACAGAAAATTATTTTAGGATTCCCTTGGCTACAGGAAAAGAATCCAGAAATCAACTGGCGGAATGGACAGATAACTTGGAAACCACATCAAGGGCCTACGATAAATCAAACCACCATTGAAGAAGAAACAGACAAACGAACACCAACAATCGAGACTACCCACCCATTGGAGGAATTCAATCGTTAGTCATCCGATATATCGGGGATGCAAACGAAGACGAAATAAAAGAAACTTGGCTTAACACCAAAATCACTGCACCTCACAGACGCTGGCCCAACAATATGAACCAGAGAAACTGACAAGACCTCTCCAAGAAATCGATCCCCCAGAATATCAATCATATATGGACCTTTTGATAAACAAGCGGCAGACCGATTCCCGGAACCAAGACCATGGGACCACAAAATTGAGTTAAAAGAAGGATTCATACCAAAGAAATTCAAGGCATACAATATCACACCGGCAGAACAAACAGAACTGGACACCTGGACAAAGGAACAATTGGACAAAGGATACATTCGACCTCGGAATCACCTATGGCATCTCCCTTCTTCTTCGTATCAAAGAAAGATGGAAAGCTTAGACCTTGTCAAGACTACAGGTATCTGAACGACTGGAAAATCAAGAACGCTTACCCACTACCACGGATTACGGAACTTATGGACAAATTGAAAGGCGCAAAATTCTTCACCAAACTAGATATCCGATGGGGCTACAACAACATCAGGATAAAAGAAGGTGATCAATGGAAAGCAGCATTCAAAACCAACCGAGGACTTTTGAACCAACTGTAATGTTCTTTGGCATGTGCAATTCCCCAGCAACCTTCCAATCCGTGGATGGACTCCAATCTTTGAAGACATGATATCACAATGCTTCATAATCATCTATATGGACGACATTCTAATCTTTGCGAAAGATCAAGGGGAATTGGAAAAATACACCAAAATGGTTCTACAACGACTGCGAGAAAATGATCTCTATCTCAAACCAGAAAAATGCTCTTTTGCTCAAGGAAAAGTGGAATATCTCGGAATGATTGTTGAAGCAGGAAAAATCTCTATGGATCCAACAAAACTCAAAGGAATTCAAGACTGGCCAGCACCTACTACTCTCAAACAAGTCCAATCGTTCTGGGCTTTGGGAACTTCTACCGAAAATTCATCCAGAAATTCTCTGAAGTAGCTCGACCTCTAAATGAACTCCTGAAGAAAGACAAAGGATTTCTATGGAATGACACAACTCAAGCTGCCTTTGATGAACTGAAGAAACGATTCACGGAAGAACCAGTACTCTTGATGCCCGACCCCGCCAAACCATTTCAAATTGAATCTGACGCTTCAAAATATGCCTCCGGAGCAGTCCTTACTCAACTGGATGGAAATGGCGAAAGACACCCATGCGCATTTATATCAAGAACGTTCTCTCCAACCAAAAGAAACTACGAAATCTACAACAGGGAATTACTGGGAATAATCAGATCATTACAGGAATGGAGACACTACATCCAAGGATCAGAACACACGACTACGGTATATTCAGATCACAAGAATTTGACATATTTCAGATCGGGCCCAAATCTAAACTGACGACAGGGCGCGCTGGTCTCTGTATGTCTCAGAATTCAATCTGAAGTTGGTACATCTACCTGGAAACAAAATGATTCAATCCGATACCCTTTCAAGACGCCCGATTTCACCCCAGAAGAAGACCACGACAATGAAAACATCACCTTACTTCCAGAAAAGCTTTTCTATTGACTTAATCGACGCCGAGTTACAGGAAAGAATTGCCAATGCAAACGAACTGGACCACAATGCAGCAGAAGCAATGAAAACCCTATTACAAGGAGGACCACCAAATGCACAACACGACCTCAGAGAATGGAAAACAGAGAATGTGGAATGGCAAAACTATTTTATACTACCAAGGACAAGCCTACATTCCAAAAGATCAAACCCTACGGAAAGACATAGTCAAATCATATCACGACCCTATCTCAGCCGGACACCCTGGAGAATTAGAAACATTCAATTCGGTAAAACAACACTACTGGTGGCCAGGATTACGATCATTTGTCAAGCAATATGTAAAGGATGTGCCGCCTGCCAACAGTTCAAAATAAATCGACATCCCTCTAACCCATCATTCATACCGATACCTGGACCAAAGTCAGCCCGACCCTTTGCAGACAGTGCTATGGACTTCCTTACAGACCTTCCACCGATCCTGGACAAGCAAGGAGAAGTTGAATTTGATGCGATTCTAAGCATCACCGATCACGGGAACACAAAAGGACTTATCCTTATTCCATGCCGAATGAAAGGACTGGATGCTGAAAAGACTGGCAAACTCTTACTGGACAATCTCTACAAAAGGTTTGGACTACCAGACAGCCTCACATCAGATCGAGACCCCAGATTCACCAGCTGAATCATTCAAAGAGCTAATGAAACTCCTTGGAGTAAAATCGAAATTTTCAACTGCTTATCACCCTCAAACGGACGGAACAACAGAACGATATAACCAAGAGATCGAAGCCTATCTATCCATATACTGTTTGTCCCACCCAGAAGACTGGCACGAACGACTTGGGACCCTCGAATTCACTCACAATAACCGAAGACATGCAGACAGACAGAGAACACCATTCGAATTAATTCTCGGATACTCCCCATTGCCTAATTCCCACCGCATTCGAACACACCAAGTTTCCTTCAGTAGAAGAAAGACTGAAGTATCTTCAAAAGGATTGAGAAGAAGCCCTAGCAGCCCACGAACTAGCCCGGACAAGGATGGCTGAAAGGAAAACTCGAACTTCACACCGTTCATCCAAGGACAAAGAGTTTGGCTGGAAGCCACAAATTTTACAGATGAATTATCACAAGAAAATGGCACCAAAACGAGAAGGACCCTTCAAGATCAAAGAAGTCTTAGGACCCCTAACTTATCGACTGGAACTCCCCAAAGGATGGCTCATTCACGATGTATTCCATGCGACACTTCTTAATCCATACCACGAGACTGAAACACATGGACCCAATTTCATTCAACCGCCACCAGAGATATTAAACAAAGAAGAACGTTGGGAAATAGAGACGATTCTCAAACATCGAAAAAGAGGAAGAGGATACCAATACTACGTCAAATGGAAGGACTATCCCATCACTGAAGAACGTGGGAACCGGCTTCGGTCTTTGAAGAAACTCCGTAACTAAATCTTACAGACTCTACCGAAGCACGTCACAAGCTGTAAAAAGACCACCATCTTCCCTCACTCAACAATCAATCAACATGCTCTCCTTTCCCCGACCAAACATGTCAAGTCCACTCTCTTTCCCAAAACACTCACGAACCTATTTTCCTCACGACAAAAATACCAAAATCCCAAGAAGATCGACAACAAATGCTTGAAGAACTCGAGATAGCGTTCATAATGTCTCGAGATGCGGAGAAACAAGCACACAATGAACTCAAGGCAAGATGCGCAGCAATGGCGCATGACCAAAATCTAGAGTATCAACTGCGGATTTCCCAGCTCAAGGAAAACTTAGACCCGGACTGGCAACAAAGGCTATAAGAAAGGTCAAGTCGCTACACTTCTAGGCAAGCAAACATTGATATCCAACAATGTCTCATTCCACTGCTCGTGCCTCATCTGTTCCCCAATCTACTACTACATCGTCTCAACTTTTTAATACTCTCTCCGTCTACGAACTACTTGAAATCTTGAAAATGCCGAAAACCGATACGACGTCGAAGCCCTTTGCCCCCCCTTTATCGAACAAGAACTTGAATTCTTCAACTATTTATCTGGCGAAATACGAATCATCGAGGCGGACATCGCAGTCAAACAGGCGAGAGTCCGAGTCCACCACAAAGCCGCCACCGACTCCTCAAACGTCTTCAACTCAAGGGTTTCAACAAGCCATCAAACACGTGCTCATCAAACACCGCACAACACCCCCACGGAACAACTCACCTGCAACCACTGCCACCGCCGAGGACCAGGACATACAACAAGATACTGTCCTTTCAAGCGTAACGACTCTCCTCACAGAAGCGATTACTTTGATTATGACGACCCCACGGATGACGTTGGCATCGCAAACAATACTGGAGAACCCTACGGATACTGAAGACCATTCGACTGGGACAGTCGAACCTTAGAAGGGGGTAATGTTATGGACACTTTATTTTCTTTTGCTTTTGCTTTTTCTTTTCCTTTTCATATATAAAACCTTCCTGTCACATGATGGACAACATCATGTGATTGTTACAACAAGTCTTTTCTTTTCTTTTCTTTCCCTTTCTTTGTCATCCGTCACATCATTGATACATCATCGTATGTTCTGATGAACTTTGCTTTCCATCATATCTACGAAACTCCATCATATCTTTGATGGACTTTCACTTCTATCTTTTATGATACATCTTCGATGAACACTTGATCTGTTTCCTCTATTCTTATATACATCTGCTGATGAACATTCAAACTTGTTTCAACTTGCTGTGCGGTTCATAGTATTTATACCAGGAAGGATCCACTGTATTCTTTAGCTAGTTCTTGAGAATCTAACCTCCTCTTACTTGACACTGCTTGGAACTCGCTGTTCTTGACTACTTGACTGTTGGCTTTATCCACGCACGTGAATATAAGCTTGAAG
>JAJIRX010000531.1:0-54331 GCA_023853785.1 Psilocybe azurescens | reverse complement strand
TGTTAGAAATAGACAATAATGCACAAATCAGTAGCTATACTGATGAGTAACAATAGAGTCAAATCTCAAATGCGCAACAATGACAAGTATGAGTGAAAATAGTAAATTGCTTCTGTAGACTCCAAATCTTGTTCTAGTGTCTTTGTTTCCTCAGACATAGTAGGAATACTGGTCTTTTACATGGCTAAGTGTCTAAAAATGGCGAGGCGTGACTATAGGTGTCCACAATATTGCGTCAAAACACCAAACCTATAATTACGTGACAAATTATATATCACCAGAACCGTCTCAACGAGGGATTCCGGATCAGTGATCAGAATTTGAATAACTTTACTCTACAAAAGTTATTAACAGAACAGTGTGCAAAAACACCGAAAAGAGCGAATTCTAACTAAGTGTCCATTTGTACAAGTCCAAATATCAAGTGTAGAACATTAGAAACAAAGTGTTTAATCACAAAAACTAACACAACCCCTGATAAAACACTTCCATAATCCATAAGATGTTGAATCACATCCAAAACAACCCCTGATGATACATCTCCTCATTCTTCCTTCCCCATCACTAATCCCATTAATTCTCGCAACTTCTGAACCTGTGGCTTGGGTAGAGCTTTTGTTAACAAGTCGGCTGGCATATCCTCGGTCCGCAAATATAAGGGTTGCATTCTCTTCATTGCCACCTGATCTCGCAACCAGTAAAAACATAAGTCCAAGTGTTTCATCCTTCCATGATGTTCAGGATTCTTTGCAACAGACATAGATGACTGATTGTCCATATACAACTTGGCTGGTGCAGATGGTGTGTACCCCAACTCCTTCAACAACTTTTGAATCCACCGGATTTTCCATGCCAGCTGCTCCAGCAGCTATAAACTCTGCCTCTGTTGTTGACCTTGTCACAACAGGTTGCAGCTTGCTCCTCCATGAAACCACTCCTGACCCAATCTTCACCAAATAACCACCTGTCGACTTTCCACTATCCTTATCCCCTCCATGGTCTGCATCACTATATGTGGCAAACAGTTCATCTCCAAGTGAGGGGTCTGGTCCATATTCCAACCTCATCTCCTTTGTGCCCTGCAAGTACCTAAACAAGTGCTTAACAGCTTTCCAGTGTTCCATGCCAGGGTTGTGATTGAATCTTGCCAACACACTGACTGTATAAGCAATGTCAGGCCGGGTCATGGTAGCCAAATACATAAGAGATCCAACGGCAGAAATATATGGGATGTCATCCATCTCTCTCTTTTCTTCAGAACTCGAAGGACTCTGCTCTGACATTAACTTCAATCCTGGTAGCATAGGGGTACCAACGGGTTTGCAATCAGCCATTCCAAACTCCTCCAATTTGTTCACAATATATTGGCGCTGTGACAAATATAGCTTGTGCTCTTCCCTTTTCTTGTAATCTCAACCCCCAACAAAAATTTGGTTGCACCCAGGTCCCTTAGTTTGAAATGCTTTCCAAGTTCAATAACAAAGTTGTCAAGAGCCACCTGAGACTTTGAAGCCAAAGTGATGTCATCCACAAATATGGGCACAATGATTTTGATATTATCTCTATCATATATATAGAGTGATGCATCACTATAAGTCTTCTGAAACCCAAGTTCAAGCAAGACCTTTCCAAGTGTTTCACTCCATAGACGTGATGACTGCTTTAACCCATAAATGGACTTGTTAAGCCTACAGACTGTGCTTTTCCACCTTGCAAAAATCCTAGTGGCTGCTGCATATAGATCTCAACGTCAATGTCACTGTTTGTGAATGCATACGATATATCCACAGAACGGAGTTCCATATCTTCAATAGCAGCCAAAGCCATCACAACGCGCACAGTAGCATGCTGCATAGTAGATGCAAAAAGTTTCAAAGTAGTCCTGGCCAGGTCGTTGGTTAAAACCTTTACCGACCACACGTGCTTTAAATCGCTCAATTGACCCATCTGCGTTATATTTTGTCTTATACACCCATTTAGACCCAATTGCCTTCTGCCCTTCAGGTAGTTCCACAATTTCCCAAGTTCCATTTTCCAAGTGCCAGTTATATTCTTCCAACATTGCAGCTTGCCACTGATCTGCCTGTTCTGAGTTCATGGCTTCTGAATAAGTTTGTGGATCAGCAGACACACTAACAGGATTAGCCATTTCTTCATCATCATCCTCAGAGTCATCCTCATCGTCAGAATCAGGAACAAGAGATTTAGGTGTTCTGACTGCCCACCATTCACCAGGAGGTCTACGGTTACGTCTCGGATACCTTGACGTTAAACCCTCTGGGTTGACCTCTGGTTCTGGTTCTGGTTCTGGTTCTGGCACTGGTTCAGGTTCTGGTACTGACTTGTTATTACCTGTTGCAAGACGTTTGGAACGTCGAACTGCAGCAACAGGCTTGACATGTTTATGAGGTTGAAGCTTTATACGCTTCCGTGGCTCTTCCTCTGGATCACTTTCAATAATCCTGGCATTACGTTTGGTATGTCCTGGCAATTCAATCTCTTCCTTCTCCTCCTCTTCAATTGTGGGCTCAATCGCTTTCTGTTTCCCTTTGTCAACTTTAGGTGCTGGGTTAGGTCCAGTGGGAGGTGCAATCTCGTCTACCTCAGGCAAGACAGGTGGTAGTACTTCTTGTTCATTTTCTGACTCTGGGATAGGAATTGGTTCGGGTTCAATTGCATCATGCTGATTGGATGTCATCAATTCTCCACCATATGTGTAGCGTTCATCAAAGTCTGCTCTTTCACAGATAATGACTTTCTTAGTTTCCGGATTGTAAAACTTCCAACCCTTGTAACCATCTGGATATCCAATAAAGATGCACTTTTCCATGTGTGAACCCAATTTCTTCCTTTTGTCCTTTTGAATGTGAACATATGCAACACATCCCCAAACACGTAAATGACTGACATCAGGTTTCTTGCGATGCCAACCTTCATAAGGAGTTCTCCCAATAACAGCAGATGTAGGACAACGATTCAAGACATGCACAAGTGCAGCCAAACACTCAGCCCAAAATTTCTTGGACAGACCAGACTCTTCAAGCAATGCAACAATCCTTTCAGCAAATGTTCTATTTGCACGTTCAGCAACCCCATTTTGCTGTGGTCTGTTTCTGCAGGTATGCTCTCTCACAATTCCACATGCATCCAGGTACTCTTGGAATTCTTTTGACATGTATTCACCACCTTTATCCTCCCGAAGTCGTTTGATCTTTTTGCCAGTCAAGTTCTCAGCATAAGCTTTGAACATCTTAAAGCAAGTGAATGTGTCGCTTTTGCGCTTCATAGGGATAAGCACTTTAAAAGCGTTCGGCATCATCAATAAATGAAACCCAATAACGATAGCCAGAATGTGACAAGATACCAACATCATGCACATCTGTGTGGATCAATTCCAAGACCTCTGTAGCACGATTATCTGATGATGGGAATGGATTTGCATGCATCTTTCCTGCCAGACATGGTTCACATATAGGATCTGGTAAAGCTCTTGAGTCCAGTACTAAACCATCAACTAGATCTTTCTTTATCATGAACTTAATCCCATCATAGTTGTGGTGTCCTAACCGTTTATGCCATAAAGACAAGTCGAGAGGCAGCGTCGAAGCCAAATGTACATTTTCCATAACATCTACTGTAGAGCCATCTAAATATCCAATATTGTCTGTATCAATGGTAGCAGTAAACAAGAGTTTCTTTTGTGAAGAAAAGTCCATTTTGTCATGAGAAATATGTACATCAATGCCTTTGTACTTTGTCAAATATAAAACAGCAAGAAGATTATTACGAAGTGCGGGAGCGTGAAGTACTCTAGTGAATTCTACATCTCTATATTGTTTTCCTCTAACTAACGGTCTGAACAGAACACTACCAATGCCCTCTGAATATATAACTCTATGGTCCGCTAGTCTAATAGGCACTCTATATGGGGTATAATTCGCGTATCCAGTTTCTATGCGGTGTCATATTAGAAGTGGCGCCTGTGTCTGTGTTCCAATGAAATACGTTAGAAGATGTAGAATTGACCTCGTGTTCAGCAACAGCACTTGCCTTTCCAGCAAATTCTGTCACTGCCGCTGCTTTCTCTTCTTCTGCCTTTTGGCACTCTCATTCTTTGCTTTCTTTTCTGCCAGCTCTGGACAGTTGAAAACCCAATGACCCAATTCTTTGCAGTAATTGCACCGATCCTTTGGCCCAGGTTTTCGCTTTTCCCATGGTTTCTTGCCCCCACTGCCACCTGCTTTCACTTGGTTCAATGACTCTGTTGTTTGACGTTGACGATTCAACTCTTCGCTGCGAACGCCCTGCATGATGACCGACTTGTCCAGCTTTTCCATCAACAACAGAGAAACCGCAAGATGTCTGTAGTCATCAGGCAAGGCACGTATGAGTGCCATGCACTGAAGCTCTTCATCAAGTGTCTCAATCTTAAAGTCGGCTGGACGCAAGTTCTGAATAGTTTGCATGGCCTTTTCAATTCGGGTTCCCAAAGTTACTAGGGATTCGTCGTCCTGCTTCCTGATAGAGAACAGGTCATCATACGCATTGAATCGTGCTCCTGGCTTCTTGTTCAGGTGAGCAGCTTCAAGCAATGCCCACATCTTGACTGGATCTTCATCATGCCCTCTAAAGTGCACCCTTTGATCATTCTCCACAAGCAGGTAGAT
The DNA here is from genome assembly GCA_023853785.1 of Psilocybe azurescens. Classification (NCBI taxonomy): domain Eukaryota; kingdom Fungi; phylum Basidiomycota; class Agaricomycetes; order Agaricales; family Agrocybaceae; genus Psilocybe; species Psilocybe azurescens. Next base: position 49,664 of record JAJIRX010000531.1, on the reverse strand, counting down.
TTCACCTGCTGCCCTCTCTGCCTTCATCTCCCACTTTGCCACTACCTCTTCATTGATGAATTTATCCCCACTAGCAACTGGCTTTGCTTCTTTGCCAGATACCAATCTCCATAGTCCATTTCGCATTAACCATGCCTTCATCTCCCCAGCCCATTCAGGATAGTTTGAATTTGACAATGGTTTAACTTTAGCAACTGTGTTGTTGTCTGAAGACATTTTGCAACAAGTTCAAATGTCAAGTGTTGTTTCAAGGATCCAACTAGTCTAGTATCAGACAGCAATAGACTTAATCAATGTTTTGCCAAGTTTAAAGCCCGGGGCCCATAACCTGTTAGAAATAGACAATAATGCACAAATCAGTAGCTATACTGATGAGTAACAATAGAGTCAAATCTCAAATGCGCAACAATGACAAGTATGAGTGAAAATAGTAAATTGCTTCTGTAGACTCCAAATCTTGTTCTAGTGTCTTTGTTTCCTCAGACATAGTAGGAATACTGGTCTTTTACATGGCTAAGTGTCTAAAAATGGCGAGGCGTGACTATAGGTGTCCACAATATTGGCGTCAAAACACCAAACCTATAATTACGTGACAAATTATATATCACCAGAACCGTCTCAACGAGGGGATTCCGGATCAGTGATCAGAATTTGAATAACTTTACTCTACAAAAAGTTATTAACAGAACAGTGTGCAAAAACACCGAAAAGAGCGAATTCTAACTAAGTGTCCATTTGTACAAGTCCAAATATCAAGTGTAGAACATTAGAAACAAAGTGTTTAATCACAAAAACTAACAATTGATTAAACACATCATGGGACAACTTGAATCATATCTAAACTCTTAGTGGTTGAGGAGATATGAAGGTAACAAACCTCTCATTTTTACCCTTTTTAGGCCTATTTGATGAGTTTCACACGTTTTTGCCACTTTGTAACCTTCATATCTTCTCAACCGCTACAGCTTTTAATATAATTTAAATTGTCCACAGACCTAATTAACTAGTACTACAACCTCAAAAAAGAAGCATGTTGAAATTTGGCTTCATTAGGAACTTGGTTTTTTGGCTCTTTGACCTTTCCTGTAATTTCTCCTCAGGAAGATCATAGAAAAAGTCAAATTTTTGCATGAACATAGGATTCTATGTAGTCTGAGACATATTAAAATTTCAGAGCATAAGGAGTCTTAGATGCAGAGCTATAACAAATCTACGTGTGCGACATCACTTTTGGAAAGCACGAGTAACATTCATTCCTAGAAGTAGTGAGGGTTGTCCCAGCGATTTAATATCGAATTTCTGGCGTAATTGTTGCTCCAATAAATCGTTCCGAGCATCTGAGTTTGCAATAGATATGATGTCATCTACCCAGACAAGTAGGATCTCAAATTCTTCTCCCTCTTGTCTTTTGTAGCAGCAGTAATCAGATTTGAGCCTAGTGAATCCCAAGTCCTTCATGGCTGTATCAAATTCCTTGTTCCAAACATTTCCAGCTTGTTTGAGACCATACAATGAGCGCCTAAGTCGACAGACACGTCCTGATCCATCATTATATCCAGGAGGTTGTCGCATATATAATTCCTCTTCAATGTATCCATTTAAATAAGCTCCCTTGACGTCAAGCTGTCGAAGACTCCATCCATGGACTGCTGAGAGTGCGAGTAAAGTGCGTAAAGTTTCAAAGCGCATAACTGGTGCGAATGTCCCATCATTGCTGTAGTCTACTCCTGGCTTCTGTGAGAAGCCCTGTGCAACAAGTCTTGCCTTGTATTTAATTATATTGCCTTCAGCGTCATGTTTCTTGGTGAATAGCCATTTGCAGCCTATAGGTTCTCGATCCCTTGGTAAGTTTTGTAGTTCCCAAGTCCCCATCTTCTCCAGAGTGTTTAATTCTTCATCTATAGCTTCCTGCCATGCTTCAGATTCACTTCCTGCAAGTGCTTCTTCAATTGTTAAAGGCAAGCTGCTTTCTGAATTTCTTGAAGCTAGCATTGCAATTTCTGGCTCTGAAGCAACATTGGTTCGTTCTGTTTGCTTAGCCTTTGAAGATTCTGTTGGACGAGTGATATCTGGTGTAGGGAGTGGAATAGGAGTGGATGTATTGAATCTTGATGACGGAGTTCGCGCCTGAGGGTTGTGAGACTTCTTGTAGTCAATTTGCATTGTTCTGGTGCATAGTTGGCGATTATTTGAATCACTGGAAGTTATGACCGGTTGAATAATTTTTTCTGATTGTATTTCGTTGGTTTGTGCATCTGGAACTGGTCCTGGCTCCCCTCAGATGCCAAACCAGGTACTGTAGTAATTATTTCAAGTTCCCTAGGTTCATCATTTTCATTAAAAGCGAAATTCGGGATGTCTTGATGCTTCTATGTTTGCTGTCATAATAGCGAATTGATTTGGATCCATCATTAAATCCCACAAAGACCATCTTGTGCGATTTTGGGTGCAGTTTGGATCGGTTCTGGGACTCATCTAGAACCCATATATCACATCCAAACTCTCTGAGGTGTGAAACATCAGGTTTGGAGCCATTCCAAGCTTCGTAAGGTGTCAGGCCTTTAAGCGCCCTGGTAGGCGCCCTGTTTCGAAGGTAATTGGCATGGGAGACTGCTTCATCCCATAAAAATCAGGTAGCTTCTTCGAAATTAGCATGGCTCTTGCAAGCTCCAGGTGTGTACGGTTAAATCGTTCTGCTACTCCATTTTGTGATTGAGAATAAGGTGCAGTGGTTTGTACTTCAATGCCTCTTTCTTCTGCCCATGTCTTTATTTCTTTGTTGACTAACTCCTTCCCATTGTCAAAGCGCATCCACTTTGGGTGTTTTCCAAATTTCCTTTCCAGTAGGGTGGCATGGTCCTTTATCCGGGCTGAGGCCTCTGTTTTATCCTTCATAAATTTTACTCCACTGAAGCGGACTGCATCATCTGTGAATGAGATGTAGTATTTGAAGCCTCCAATAGACTGAACTCCTGCTGGTCCCCAAACATCACTCATAAATCCTTCTCCAGGAATCTCTGAGCGATTATCTGCCTCCTTTGGGAATGGTTTGTGAGCCTGTTTTGCTTGGATACAAGCCTCACATGTTGGGGAAGGAATAGATGTGTGATCTATCTCCATTCCATTTACAAGCTCCTCCCGGCTGATTTGTTGCAAAGATGACATGGATATGTGTCCAAATTTTCGGTGCCATTGGTCCCAGGTAAGCTTCTGCGATGAAGCATAGTTTGTCTTCTCTTTTCCGGGTAGTTGTGCACGGGCTAATAATAAGTAAAGCCTATTAGACTTGATTCCTTTTCCAATTATTTTATCCTTGGAATCCGATATGGAGCATCCACCTTTGGTAAATTTAACATGCCCATTCGCATCATCAATTCTGCTGATTGATAGTAGGCAGTTTGGAGCATCAGGGACATGTAGGACATTGCGGAGTTGGTGTCGGAATGTTTTTCCATCCACAGAAAAATTAACAATGACTGTTCCACGGCCTTGAGCAGTGACAGGGCTTAATCCGAGGCCCTGTATGGTTGAATCTTTGAGTGGTGTATAATCAATAAATGCCTCCTTCATGGTACAGATATGTGAGGTTGTTCCTGAGTCTAATATCCAATCATATTTCGAAAATTCTCTGTGTTGTTCTGCAGGTGCAAATGCCATGTATGATGCATCATTAAGATTTGATGTGATTGACTCCTGTGCTTGATTTGTGCACCCCTGCCCTATATGGTCCTCTTCGGCCTTTAGGTCCCTGACCTTCCCTTCCACCACCTTTAGCCCAACATTCCTTTGATATGTGACCCTTTTTGTGGCAGTTGTAACATTCTTTGTCCGATGAATCCGATGATTTGTTGAATTTTCCGTTGTTCCTTGAGTTGCCAGATCCTCTAGCCTGTAAGGATGTTTGTGTTGAGTCACCAGACCTAGACTTGCGACGTCTATCTTCTTCCATGAGAATAGCCACAAGTTCATGAGAGGATAATTGAGGTTTATTCCCACTTGACCCAAGATAAGATGTTGTATAAGTGTCCCATGACTCGGGAAGTGATGTGATTAAAATCATTACAAAATCTTCATCTGGTACTTTGCTGCCCATAACATGCAGTTCCTCCTGTAGCTGGCGCAATTTTGATATATGTTCTACCATATTGAATCCTTCTTCTGCTGTTGCTCTGTACAATGCCCTTTGTGTGGCCAAAATTCCAAGTCGGCCTTTGGATTCCTTCACTGTGGTAAGTTGTTCCCACATTTGGCGTGCTGTGACTGCACCACTGATGTGTATTATTTCTGAATCTGAGATTGACAGCTCAATTCGGACTCGTGCCTTTGCATCCTGTTCTCTCCATTTCTTCTGAGCCTCAAGCTCCAGTGCAGTTGGTTTTCCAGGTTCAGCTGATTCTGGTGCCTTTGCATCAATTGCAATATGGTCTTCCAGTCCAAGGTCAGTGAATACTGCAAGCATTCTTCGCTTCCATGGCATCCAATTATCTGCCTTCAGCATGGGAATCCGGTAGGGTCCAGATGTGCTATATTCATCTGACATATTGATTGCGAGTTAAAAATAAATGAGGATGAGTGTGGCTGTTGAGAATTCAAGTACGAGTTTTTAATGTACAGGCACGGGGCCCATAACCTATTGACAATTTATGTTTGGAATTCTTAATTTTATTGTACAAACTTCGCAGCTACTTATATACATGTATCTACTGTAACTAGAATACTCTACCAGCGTCTAATTATTTCTATGTATGGCATAGCCGAGGCCGAGAGATTATTAGTAAGACAATTAATAAGATAAAATAATATCTACAGGATGGACTGTGGAATGTCCGAGCACATTCCCAACACTATTATTATTGTGTATTTAGTTTCTTAAATAATATAGATGTTCAAATAAATAGTCCACTGCAGCCCAAACCTATTGAGAGAGGAAGACAAGAAAATCACAGTGGTGCATCTAAATCTTTTGGAGGGATACTTGAGGGAATGCAGTTGGCAATGTGTCCAATATTGGGGACTGGGATTTGCGCAATAAGTCTCCAGATCATATCGAACTTGATGCAACTGTCAATCTCTTTGTTTCAAAGGATCGACCCACTTCACTCAACATTGATGAGTCAGCTATTATGAGTGTTCAACTTCCATATGAGGAGAAACTTGCTTCTGTTCTCACTGGTGTTGCAAGGTGCTACTCTCCAGTTCAAAGTATGTCTCTATTTTTGACTTTTCTGAATTATTAATAAATATGGTTGAACAGAAGATAATCATCGCATCTATGTGCTTCATCAAGAGAAATGGATAGTCAAAGGTCGCTATAATCAGGTGATCGATGACATGCATGAACACATTAATTGGACACGAACTCCTTATGGGCCTGCGGTGACTCTCTTTTTGGTAGGTTCTCTGTTTTCTAATTAGGTATTTGTTATTTAAATAGAATAGGAAAATGATCTTGAGGTTGCACCTGCAATACCACCATCTTTTTCTCTCGTTGCTCAACTTCTGTACCATCTCGCAGTTCTTTGTCTGAGTTTTCACGTTCAGCATCTGGTTCATCTAGTTCTCATGCTTTGCGTGTCAAAACATTGTCTGCATTTCCAAATGCTGGTCCGACATACCTTTCTATGCTGCAGATTGAGACCTTCCTTCTCTTCTTGGAGATTGATACTACATTGCCTTATGTTGGTCTGCCAACTATGCTTTTTATCCGAGCTGTCTATGCCAAGTACAAAGAGCTATCTCGAGTTCTTGATATCATGGAGAAGTTAAAGTATAGTGATGCATGGATGAGGCATATTGCTCAGGCTGGTCTTGATCGTGAAGCAACACCTTGGGTTCCATCCTATGTGGACTTGGTCAATATTTTTCTTTCGAAGACTCAGTATTACACACATTGGGCAAAACCTCTTAAACGTGCAACAAACTATACAGAAATGGTTGATTGGCTTGAAGATCAACCTGATTGTATGACTACTGAAGAACTTTGGGGAGATGATGATAGGAACTTGGCATGGACCAATTTGGTGGACTGGTTGAATGTAAGAGAAGGTACTGTGGGAAACTTGAAGAAGAATGCAGTGGCAAGTTTGAGTAAACAGAAGTTGGGGGGAAAAAATTGGAAGAGAAGTCAGAAGGAAGAAAATCTGATGAGAAGCTAAAGAAGAAAAAGAAGAAAAAAAGTTCAGAGGAGGAGGAGGACAATGAGGATGAAACAGAGGCACAACGACATAAAAGAATTGCCAAGGGTAAGAGAAAAGCAACTGAGTAAGCGATTGTTTCTTTTTTCATTTTAAAAGTTTGTAAATTGATTGTGTCAAATTTGTACAATAGCTGGCTTCTGTTTTGTCTTTTTGCTATGTCATATCTATCAAAATCTTGGGTTTTAATATGGCTTTTAATCTGGTTCAATCTGGTGTCTTTAGTTTCTGGAAATCAAACAGACAATAAATTTCCAGAGATCTCCTTCCAGGCTTTTAATCATATAATTGAATCAAACTTTGGCAAAAAATATCACTTGCAACAGTCTTGGTGCTTTTATTTACCCTCACTGAAAACTCAGATTTATTGAATCTTCATTTTCGTCAACAACATAGTGAACTTAAAGAAGAGAGAGAAGTTCAAATATCTGGATGGATAATTGGTCTAACTAGGGCATTAAAGGATCAAATAGGAAAAAGAAAACTAGTACTTTGTTTTCTGATAATGATTTTGAAGCTACTTTATCAGCAAAGAATAAAAATGATTATATTGCTACTAAGCTTAATGCAATGGCTGTTGGATTAGACTTGACACCTTACAATGAAGGCAAATATACTGGAAAGCTTCTTCCTGTTTCACTTGAAGAAATCCAACCTGCACATGTAATATGTCCACCTTCATTTGTTTGTGGAACACGTACATGTGAAGCAAGATCATTGGTACAGACTACAAGAGAGTGGGACATACCACTTGTAACATTGATAAAACACCACAAGATTCACAAGAAGGTTCCTGTTTTGACTGGTAAATGTTCCACATGCAATACATTATATTCTGCAGATCATGAGAGATATCTTGCTACTAGTTATAGATCAACACAACCAAAGCATGTTTATCTTAACTCAGCCAAGTACCTCAAAATTGGCTCTAATTTGTGGGTTGATCGGTTGTTTTCAAGTGCTGCTATCAATGCAACATATAGCTTTCATGCTTCACCTTCTGCATATTCTGACTATTGGAATATTACATATGGAACACCAGATTTTAATCTTGGCCATGCTCATATTTGGCAAGCTTTTGTGCAAGACTCATTACGTACAATTGCTGGTGAATCTCAAATTGAACTTGAACTCCAAGACCCTCTTAATATTACAGAGATTACTACTCAAGCATATGCAGTATTAGGAGAACAAGGGATTATAAGAGCAGCTGATAAACATGCTTGTAAAGAATGCACACAGGAATACAAAAATCTAGTGATGCTATTTTTAATAATCCAGCAGCTGTAGTTGGAGTTGATGAAAACAGTGCTATACCTCTATTGGCTGAAGAGATGGAGGATATTGAAAATGCATCATCACCTATATCTGAAGATAGTTCAGATGAATCAGATGCAATGGATATAGATAAGAAATATGTGAAAATGGTTGTTCTTGATGGAATTGTAATGGGACCAACAGTAAATTTACTAGTATTTTACTTTACAGAGAATTAACTTTTATTTATAGCATTGTGCAATTGATCACTGTGCAAATAATCTTGCAAATTCTCGAGGAGGATCATTGTGTGATCACCATCTGCAAGAGTATGGATCTCGTTGTCTTGTTCGAGATTGTACAAATACTCGAATGGGAAAAACTAGTGCATGTCAAAGACATCAGGCAGAATGGAAAAAATACACCAAATATCATTCTCGCCAAACTCAGTCTGGTGTGCGTAGAATGTTACAAAGACCTGGTGAAAGTCAAGTTTGGCATCCCAAAAAAAGGACCAAATACTCAACGTCATGATAATAATAATGAGGAGCCTCCTCCATTGCCAAATTATTTTAGTCCTGCTCGATATTACTGTGTAGAAACTATTTGTGCACCATGTGGAGTTGTGATTGCATGGACAAAATTTGATAGGTCAGAATCCACAACAAATATATTAAAGTTTTTGCAGTCTGTTTATAAGACAGAAGAATCTCGTCCTGATTACATATGTATTGACAAAGGATGTCAAGTGTTGCAAACAGCTGTTACCAATGGAAGTTGGGATGCTATGTGGAAAAAACATCAAGATTTATTGTGGACACTTACCATTATATTAATCACCGAGCCAATGATTATCTTTGTCGAAAGTACTGCAATCCTTCTCCAGGTGATGGTTCAGCTCCAAATCTTGTAATTATTGCATATGATGATAATGGCAATGCATATGCTCAGAAAGCCTTTAATACACAAGTGTGTGAACAATTAAATGCATGGCTGGGTGGTTTTGAATCTATACTTAAACGTATGACACCTGGCAATTTCAATTGGTTTCTACACACAATGCTATTTTACCACACAAAATATGTCATTGCAAAGCAGAAAAGAAAGGCAGAGTCTTCAGATAGTGATGATGAAAATGAAGAATTAGGATTAGATGAAGAGACTAGTGATTCTAGTGAAGCAGAGACCAGTGATTCTGACTCAGACTAAATTGAATACAAGTGTGTAAAAAACAAGTTCATTCATATAGTAGATTACATAAGCAATGTACAGTAGGTGTATGATACAAGGTAGATTACATAAGCAGTGTATAGTAGGTGTATGATACAGAGCAGATTATATAAAGCAGTGTATAGTGGGTGTATGATAGTAGTGATAACTGTGTAAATCTATTTTTTTATTCAGGCCCAAAGTCATGGGAAATTGTTTTTACTCATAAAAGGTGGATTACATAAGCAATGTATAGTAGATGTATGATAGTAATGATAACTGTGTAAATCTAGTTTTTATTCAGCCCAAAGGCGTGGGAAATTGTTTTTACTCATAAAAGATGGATTACATAAGCAGTGTATAGTAGGTGTATGATAGTAGTGATAACTGTGTAAATCTAGTTTTTATTCAGCCCAAAGGCGTGGGAAATTGTTTTTACTCATAAAAGATGGATTACATAAGCAGTGTATAGTAGGTGTATGATAGTAGTGATAACTGTGTAAATCTATTTTTTATTCAGCCCAAAAGTGTGGGAAATTATTTTTACTCAGCTTTAAATTGTGGGAATTCCACTCTATTACTGTATTGGCTATAAATAACTCTATTCCCCTTCATTCCCTCCATTCCCTCTATTCCCTTTCCAATTCCTTCATTCCCACTTCAATCCCCTCTATTCCCTCTATTCCCTCTATTCCCTCACTTTCTCAATCCCTCCAGTCCTAGGAATATGTGGGGGACTGAGAAGTACTGCTTTATTGAAGGAAAGATATCCAGATTTTACCATTTTTATCACACTTAAAATGCAGAAAATCACAATCTAACATGTATGGAAATCACATTTATTAATAATATCATGACTACGAGATCTGATCTTCACAGATCGTCGAGATACATATCAGGGTCAAATGGTACTTCACCCTGGGAGTCCGAAATCTCGTCAGAACTGGCATTGGGGATTGTAGCATTTGTTCCATCATTGGCAATACATCGGTGGTAGGCTCGGATATGTTTGTGGTGACGTTTGATGTACTCTTCGATAGGCCAATTATGTGCAAATCTTTTCAGGTATGGTTGTCTATCCCTGGCCTCGAGTACAACTTAATAACAGTAACATAAAAAGATGAAAAATAAGGCTTACCAAATGGAAGATCTTTGCTAACTTGTTCTTGTCCTGGTGTGCCCAACGTACCATATAATCAAGGCCTGCTCGATTGAGCACATCTTTTATGGTACGCTGTAGTGTATGAATGAGTAACCTTGTATTAAGAAATTATTACGGTACTTACACGGATGGACAAAAACCTAATTCGATCATTAGCTAATCCCATGTCTTCCTGTAATTTAATACGTCTTCCTTTTGGGACGGGGGATCAGCACTGGCTGTGTCATGGGCTGGTTTGGGCAGGATGTATCGTACTGAATCCTAAGACTTTGTACTTCAGCTATATGAATCGTAAATCAGTCAAAAGAAACTAGGCTGACATGATACAACAATTACATACCCAATAAACGATCCCTCTCCTCTCGGAATCCGCTTGTAGTTCACCAAGCTGATCATTTGCATTTGTGTCGGAGGAGTCACCATTCGGCTCGGAACTGTTGCAAGAAGTCAATTGAGCATTGATTTCTTGTAGAGCAGGACCAGATGAACCACTAGTGTCCCTGTTGTGGACACCTAACAGCTCATTGGTAGACATAGCCAATGTGCCACTTGGGTCCTGACAATGGCCTTGACCTTGAACACGATTAAGCAGTCAGAATTGAACAAGTAGGACAATCACCATACTCACCAGTCCCAGAGCCTGTAGGTATGTTAACCCTCTTACGACCACAGGGTGCCAAAGGTTGAATGGGGTGAAGTGCTTGTGCAGCATTGGCTTCAGCATTTTGATTTTGATTGGTGGCCGAGCAGCCATCATTCGGACGTGCAGAAGATAGACGTGCAGATGTGCGAGGCATGATATATAATGACAGAGAGCAGACTTAGACAATGAGGCAAAAATTTTGAATCCAGGTCGCATGCACAGATTTAAGTTAAATAAATACAGAAGATACTATACATTTTCCAGAACATTCGCTTGCTTTCACATGTTTCCATCCACTAGCAAAAGCAGAAATATCCCCATCTGCAATAAATACATAAGTTTACACAAACTAAGCACCGTGTTTGCCGTTAATCCGTATGGCAGCAAATTGGGTGTGGTAACATTCTGTGATACAATTAGCTTTGGCTCAAATTCACTACAATTCAATGTACCTCCAGCTTAAGATCACACGCACACACTCGTAGTTGTTGTTTTTGATGATGGCTTTCACAACATTGTTGGCAAGGTAGAGTGAGCGTGCCGCATCACCCTCTGGGTTTCAGACTTGGACGTTCGAGGAAGGGAAGTGATCCGCAAATCATGGCCTGCACGCCTGCATGGTGGTGACCATGACCACCTCGAGGGCCCAAACACCTGCTCCATCGCTGCGAAGCGGGATGACATACCCTGTCATGGAGCAGTTCGTGTTGGTCACGATGAAGCCTGACTTGAGCGGCGGCGAGAACAGCGCCTGCTGCTGCGGGATGATGGCAAGGTGGCCTATGCGAGACAATGAAGCGGGACTTGCGGGTCCCAGCGGAAGTTCTTCACATTGGAGAAGACGGCGAGAACAGCGCCTGCTGCTGCGGGATGATGGCGAGGTGGCCCATGTTCACGAGCGAGACAATGAGCGGGACGTACAGGTCCCGGCAGAAGTTCTTCGCATTGTGGAAGACGGCGAAAACAGCGCCTGCTGCTGCGGGATGACGGCGAGGTGGCCTGAGTTCACAAGCGAGACGATGAGCGGGACGTACAGGTCCCGGTGGAAGTTCTGCGCATTGTGGAAGATGGCAGAACAGCGCCTGCTGCTGCAGGATGACGGCGAGTTCACGAGCAAGACGATGAGCAGGGCGTACAGGTCCCGGCAGAAGTTCTTCGCATTGTGGAAGACGGCGAAAACAGCGCCTGCTGCTGCGGGATGATGACGAGGTGGCCCGTGTTCACAAGCGAGACGATGAGCGAACGTGCAGGTCCCGGCAGAAGTTCTTCGCATTGGAGAAGACGGCGAGAACAGCACCTGCTGCTGCAGGATGACAGCGAGTTCACGAGCGAGACGATGAGCGGGACGTGCAGGTCCCGGCCGGAAGTTCTTCAGCGTTGGAGAAGACAGCGAGGTCCTCGGCTCTGAACGCCTCCTCTAATCAAAATGGAAACGGAAACGGAGTTAACGAGTCAACATCCAGCATACTCAAGGAAGACTCACCCCAGCGACATCCGCATCCAAGCCCTAAAGACCATCTTGCACTCCCGCACCACGACCTCCTTGCACTCCCGCACCACGACCTCCTTGCACTCCCGCACCACGACCTCCTTGCACTCCCCGCACCACGACCTCCTGCACCGCCTGCGGGACCGGCATGCTCTGCTTCCAGTTGACCGTGAGCCTGTACGGCTTGCCTGCGCTCGCGCAGGCTCACGCCAAGCGCATTGACAACAAACCACGGGTGCACGGACAGCAGCGTGACGAAGCACTGCCCCACAGTGTCCTTCGCCCGAGCACGCCCACCTTGATCAGCGCCGATGGATGCTGCACGCCATGCGTGGATGCTTAGCGGTGAATGAAGATCTAAAAGAGGGCGAGTCAGTGACCAGTATCGTCGCAGGCAGGGATGTCATGGGGAGAGCAGTGTCAGCGCCGTCTACTAGGAGATCGACATTGACGGTGCAATCGCCGTCTTTCTCTTCGTCGGACTCGTTCTCGCAAAGTCCGGCATGTGAGCTGCCGTAATAAAGGGAAGGAAGTGGAGAGGGGAAAGGGGAGAATGTAGAAGGAACTCAGAGACTTACGTTTTGTCGAGATTGGGTTTGAGCCTGGGACTGGGAGTGCGCAGCGGTGGAGAAGGGAGAGTTTTGCTGGCCCTGAATTTCCACCTAAGATATGCTTAGCTTTGCAGTTAAGTATAGGAAGGCAATAGAATACGTTACCTCAGACCTCAAGAATGGTCTCCACAAGTATGAACTAACTGATGCAGAGTGGATGGTTTCAAAGACACATTGAAGGTGAGAGATTCTTCATTTACTTGCGATTATCGTTTCAGTCTCACAGTCACGTGACGATAACAATCGTGACACCGTGCTTAGAAATTAGAGTCCATTAAATCTCCGATTTAGATCCCGCACCTATATATAGCAATTGTGGTTTCCACAATCAATCTTTGATCGATAATCATTGATTCCCTTTCTTTCTCTAACTCTGCCCAACTCTGCTTTAAATCTATGGCCCCAGAAAAAGCTCTATGTGCCTGTGGATGTGGCCGTCGAGTATCCCGTGCTACAGAACGTACTCATCTCAATGGCCATGGTCCAACTGGTCTTGCTGCATCTGTGCTTGCTCAGAATTCATGGCTCCAAGTTGATAATGGACCTTCCACACAGAGCCAAAATGCTCATATGAGCAACCCCTCTGACCAATTCATCAAAAACTCTGGAATAACCCAATATGAGCATCTTCAGATTTCTTCTGCTGATGATGCACCCACATTTTCAGACCCAGTCCCACCATCTCCTGATATGTCAAACAGCACTCAGGTGCCTCTGCATGGTTTGTCTGCAACAGTTACTCAGCATGTGGAAACTGCAGCCCATAATCGCTGGGATCAAGATCAGGGTGATGGAGATTCTGATTCAAGTGATGCAGAGGTGTTGCTATTGTCAGCAGACTTGGATGTTGATTCCATGATGGATCTGGATCATGAAGACAACATTAACATGATCTCTGAGGATGAAACTAGGTCCATGCAGCCAGGAATAAGTATTTGGGAACAACTGGGTGAGGATTTTGAAGCAGAAGCTGCTTCTATAGCTGGTGTGTTATTCATATATTATTGTCACCTCCAAATACTTATGCCACTCCTAGCATCTCAGTGTCTTGACCAAGATGATCTTGCTCTTCTGCGTGCCTTCAATCTCAAGGTTGAGTCCCATCTCCCTGACTACGTATTTGATCAGTTTCAATATACTTTTCCACTTGAGCGTCTTCCTTCATTCAAGGCTGCACGATCTCGTGTCAATTGGCTTTCAGGCTTCCATCCTATATATTATGACTGTTACATCAATAGCTGCATATGCTATACTGGCCCATATGAAAAGCTTACTTTGTGTCTGAATCGTAAATGTAGTGCTTCTCGATATGACTCTGCTGGCAAACCAAAGAGACAGTTTCGATATCTGCCTCTCATACCACGACTTAGGGCACTCATGGCAAACAAGAAGCAGGCTGAATCTATGCGCTATCGTGCATTTGAGCATATCCATGAGGATGGAAAGATCAAGGATGTCTTTGACTCTACACACTACCGCAATTTGTGCAAGACATTTGTGACTGTTAATGAAGATCAACTTCCTTTCTGGTTCTTCTCTGATCCTCGTGATATTGCACTTGGCCTCTCAACAGATGGTTTTTGCCCTTTCAAAAGCGGAAACAGACAGCTTGGCCAATTATTTTATTCAACTACAATCTTCCCCCAGAAGTACGCTTTCACAAGAAGAATATTATTACTATTGGTGTCATTCCAGGCCCAAAGAAACCATGGGATGCCGACTCATACTTATGGCCACTTGTTGCTGAACTTATACAGCTCATGATTGGAGTAACAGCTTATGATCCAATAACCCAAGCCCTTTTCCTTCTCCATGCCTATCTCATCCTGGTCTTTGGTGACATCCCAGCAGTCTCAATGCTTATGCGCATGAAAGGGACCAATGCTATTCATCCATGTCAAATGTGTATGATTGAGGGCGTGCGTGTTCCTTTGGGCCACACTACCTACTACATCCCATTAGACCGCCAGAACCACCCAGATTTACCAGAACCCACTGTGTATGATCCACTGGCTCTACCTCTTCGCACACCAGAACAATTTATGATGCAAGCTCGAGAGGTTCAGTTTGCAAATAATGATGTAACATGTGAACAACTAGCAAAGGCATATGGAATTAAAGGGATCCCTTTACTCAGTGCACTCTCTTCGTTATCTTTTCCACACTCCTTCCCAGGCAAGTTCATGCATCTCATATGGGAGAATCTTCTTCCAAATCTTCTTCAACTCTGGACAGCTGAATTCAAGGATATTGACCATTCAAATCATGACTATGTACTTCAACCTTCTGTTTGGGAAGCAATTGGAGCAGCATCTGCTGCAGCAGGCAAAACAATACCTTCAGCATTTGGTACCCGAGTTCCCAACATTGCAACTAAGCAAATTCCACTTACTGCAGAGATGCAATCAATTTGGACACTATATCTAGCACCTGTGCTTTTAAGAGGAAGGTTCAAGAATAATAGATTCTATGAACACTTTCTCAGGCTTGTGCACCTTCTCAACTTATGTCTACAATTTGAAGTCACAGATGATGAAGTTGATGAAATTACTGATGGATTTGCAGACTGGGTGAAGGAATATGAGCAGTAAGTGATAGTTTTCATGTTGTGAATAGAACTGTGCTCATATAATGATCCAATGCCAGGATTTACTATCAATATGACCCCAGAGGCTTCCTCTCTGCCTCCTTACAGTCCACAGTTTACTTCATATTGGTCCAGGAATTAGAGCTGCTGGTCCAGTTTGGGCTTATTGGGCCTTTCCAATGGAGAGATTCTGTGGTAACATATTGCCCGCCATCAAAAACCACCGCTCACCATACACCAATATTGACAACTTCATTACAGACCAAGCACAACTCATACAGATCAAATTAATGTATGATTTATATTCAGAGCTCTCATTTAAGAAATCTGAAGATAATGCAGCTGGTTTCCATGTTGAAAATTGTGTGTCATGTACTCTTTTTGCTTGAATTTTACTGACTGTTTTATTGTGTGCAGATGATCATAGCCGTCTATTACCACCACGTCGACAAGAGATGCTATCACCTCATTTATGGAACAAGGTGTCTGCTGCACTTGCAACATTTTTGGAAAGCCTATTTAAACTATTCGCCAAGTGCTTCCTAATCCAGAAACCAAAGTCTGACAATTTGGAAAGGTTCAACGCATTGGAGGAGGTGATATCATCCATGCATCAGAACTTGTCAAATCACCAAATGATGCTCGTGATGCAACTTATTGCCGGGTAGGTATAAATTTACAATGGGTTATAATTAGTTGATCATTTTTTTTTTTAATTAGTACCAACTTCTTGTTGACAGACATGCCCGTCATCGGCCGAACACCTGCATTTGAACAACAAGATTTCTATGGCCAGCTTCTCCGTATTTTTATTTTAACTCTTCCAGCCAGTGCTACCCTTGGAACAAGCCATGAGACCACACTGTGTCTTGCTGCTATTCGATCTGTCAAACTTGATAGTCAAAATACCTTGGGAATAAAGTATTATGAGCAAGATGGCCCCATTGAGGTTGTTGACCTTAATGCTATTCAGTGTACTGTTGGTCGTGTTCATGATCGTGGAAAATGGGCTATTATTGACCGTAGTGGAGCTTTTGCCCAAGCAGAGATTGTGTAATAAATAAATGATTCACAAAAGTGCAGAAATGTTGCAGAAAGGTAAGGAATTCCACCCCATGCCCTGTTACTATCACTAACCCAGTGTTTGTAAATTTTTAAAGACCAAAGCACATCTTTACAAGTTCTGCACTAATTTTTATAAAATGTTTACTATTGTGAAGCTTGGCATTTCAGCTGTAATAATGTGTTTTTATTTCTAAGTGTTGACATTGAAGGAGAGGAATTGGGGAAAAGAAAGGGACCTAGTGTTTGAAATAGTTGTCATGCACAGGTCACACACAACTTTGCAATCATCAACATGAATTGTAATGAATATTTAAACTCTGAGGGAAGCCTAAATATATATGCATGTCAGGTTTTAAAATCTTTGTTGACTATTTCAGTGTCTTGTCACACCTGTATTTTTACCATCTTTCCTCACACCTTATGGCTTCAAAAAATTATAAGCAAGATACTAAATTACCTGTTATGCACAATAAAATAAAAATAAAAATAAAAAACAGGAGAAAAACAAGCCATTTGCAATGTCAGAGCCTGATATTACACTTTTTGGCACATTCATTACAATATTTTGATCCTTACATTGAATACAAAAATATAAAAATTCAAATTAATGTGCATATAAGCTGTCTCTATGAGAGTGCTAAAAATCAAATTTAACAGAGCAGCGGTTGTGAAGTTATAAATGAAAAGTGTTTGTTTACAAACACAGGGTTAGTGATAGTATATAGCACTCTCTGAGGTATCCAGCAGATGAAATATAGACTTCTTTGGGCAGAATAAAGGCAGAATATCTTTTTGGACATAAATTTAACATGAGTACAAAATTTCCACTGTTTTTAGTAAGAATATGATGGCGGATTTTTGATCTGAAACGCAATCTTTCTCCTGAGCCGTATTTCATACCTTAAATGTATGTTTTTGGCACTCGGAATTTCGGCATGCAATTCCTCCCTTTTTGATTCACAACTTTTGGGGCGGAAATACCCGTTTCAGACATTTAAGGGCGGTTAAAAATGGAATTTCCGGCCGATCGGAATTTCAGCATGCAATTCCTCCATTTTTAGATTCACAACTTTTGGGGCGGAAATACCCGTTTCAGACACTTAAGGGCGGTTAAAAATGGAATTTCCGGCCCGATCGGGCTCATAGTGTCTTTAGACAGTGACTCCCGCTTTTCTCTCTCCTTACGCATCGTACACATATGTAACCCAGTCAGTCGTTCAGTCGTTCAATCGATATATCGTGGTCTTGTCATTATCCACGTGACTCACAGTGAGCCCTTTAACGCCGGGCTTGCAATCATTCTAACGATCTAACGATCACCAAATGCAATGATAGCCAATCTTGTCTTGATTCTCACGCGACGGATACAAGCTGTGTTGTATGGTATTTCTTCTCCGAGGACAAATACGTGTAGAGGGATTCAATCTAAACTGTCCTGAGAACAGACATGTCCGGACTTGCATAAATAGCAAAACGTCTTCCTACCATCTACAACTTGAAATTACCCTCCACTTGCAGAATGGCTACTACCAACAACCCATCTCGCAATGGGACGACCGACGTGCTATCAAGCTCCGGCAGGTGCATAGAATAGATTCATCAATATGCACAATCCACTAAACCAATCCAACAAAATTTAGACAACGTTTCTGGACCACATGCGTCGAGTTTGCACATAAACATGGACCAAAGACCTACTTAACGTTTGCGAAATTACATAGCTGCGGCTTGTATGCCATTATACAATGTTATTACGCCCACAGTTTCCCGGACATCGCAAGAACAGCTCATATAGACGTCAGTATATCAATAACACCCAAAACAAAAAATTACACTGATGCTCGGATATGTAGCAAACACTGAGAACTGGATGGAACGAAGCCATATACTGCATGGCTGTGAAATGGAAGTTTATCTGTGCGCCAGGATGTGGATTACTGTTGAAGTACGTCACTGAGTTTTATCAGTTTTCTTTACTAACTACTCATGTATCTAGTATATCCTTTGGATTTTTCAAATTGCAGGCGTCAACAATAATATGTATGCACGAACAGCGGTCATGTGCACCATCATATCATCAGGGCTTGGTACCGCCGTGTCTGCGTCGTATATATGTCTGCAATCAAGTTTTATAGGCCCCAGATTTGCTCAAGGATGGCTTGAGGTGATTATATGGCGTAGTTGTGAATTGAGCTCTTCACTAACTATGTCCGTCGTCGAGGCGTCTAATTGTCGCAATAGCAGGAAATCATTCCACTTTTTCATGTTCTTGACTCTACCTTTCTCCCTTCTTGCATGGTAGGCTATAAGCACCGTAACCTTTATTCATCAAATTTTCTCAGTGTGCAATATTAGGTCGATTTCTTTTGGTGTATTAACTTTGGTCATCACAATCTTCACTGATCCAAATCAAACTTACACCGCCAGTCTCACCAAGTCAATCATTACCACTGTATTCTTATTCGCTTTGGTCTTGTTCCACACTATCCCAGTAATCGGCGCTGCAAAGCAAATCAACCACATGACCTGGTAAGCTTCTGTGAATTTATTCTGGAACCTAGTAGTAACGACTTTTTTCTCAAGGGCCCGTTATAATAATCCATCAAACTGTTAGGAGAAAGAATTCAAAGGATCTTATTTTCATTCACACGCATTCGAAACATGTTGTAAATCAACATCTCTTCTACGTTTTTATCCATTCAGTACTATCCACATGGACATTATTTAGTATTACTTCACCGTCGCTTACTTTCCATTGGATATTGGACAGCAGAGTCATGTACAAATCGTTCATAGACTGGTCCTATGAATAACAATCAAGCTTTGTAAATTGGTAGCTTAGCAGATTTATGAATCGGACTTGTCTGAGAAACCGTTAAAGGCTTAGGAAGCTGGAGCACAGTGCTCTGTTTCTCAGTCAAACAATCAAATATGGAAATCGAGGGCGTGGTTTGTTTTCACATGTTGGCTACTTAAAATAGATATATGTCGCTGACAGTCACAGACTGCAAGTGACAGGCAGTACAGCTTGCCTTATGTGCTGTGAGCGCAGCAGGTATTAAACCGGCTCCTGCGATTGTCAAAGACGGCCCTGCACTGAATCAAGTTGCCGAACTCGAGCTTCAATACATCATGGACGGACGCAGTGTGCCTTCGATCTCTTTGATTCGCCGATATTCTGAGCGTTCATCATTAACGAACGTACACATGAAGCCTTGTTAGGCACGCCACGCCTGCCTGATATACGGGGTATATAAATACTATGTACATTGGGCGTAAACGTGAACTGCGTTCGAACGCGGTTAGGTACAGAATGCCAGGGAGAATAAATTTAAACGTGAAATGGGCGATGTCTACTTGTGTAGATTGTGAGACGTCTTCCTACACCGAAGAAGTTAAAGCTTCACCCAGCAATAGCAACACATTCAGATCATAGAACACATATTCCCTGCAAGAAGGGTCGGCCGACAGCGTGCAATCACCACCATCATCCAAAACCCAACTGAAACGGAAACACGGCATAATTCCAGGGCTTCAGGACTCCGGCGCATATAAACACTATATCGGCTATCACGACACCCGTTTGGCCATTCTCTGAGGATGGTAGCATGAAGAACCCTTGCATACAGAATCAACAACAAGCTGAAGCACGCAAAACAACCCATCGACGAGATGTGCAGAGCCGTCAAAAACGCCACCCGCTAGCACAACCCAATGACGGAAAGAAAAGACGCACTCAAACGCGTATGCGAACATTGATTTTACAGGGAGTGATGCGTGACTTCGTCGTTGACGATCCTACGACGGCAAAGCTCCTGGTCCATGCACGACAAGGAAACGTAAATGTAAACGGTGTAAACGGAAATAGCAATAGCAATAGCAATAGCATCTCCAATACAGCACACACGCCCCTACTCAGACTAAATACAGCATATTACTCTACACAAAACAAACAAACATGAAAAATCGGCACCCGTCCCAAAGGACAAAAAAATCAACCCGACTCACCCTACCTCTCCACCCCGCAAACCTGTCCCCCAACCCTGCCCCCATACCGCCCCCATGTCTCCGCCTCCCAAACCCCCAGCAACATCCCGCCCATTCTCTACCGCCGCCTCGAACACCTCAAACCGTCATAATCCCGGCCAGATTCCCACAGCGGTGGCAGTAATCAGGCGCGGACCACACGGTGACGAGCTGGGTGTCGAATATGTATTTGTGGCCTTCTTGCACGAGCTGGTGTGCACGCGCGATGAGGGTTAGGGCATTTTCGTGTTTGAACTGGGGTTTTTGAATTTTTGAATTTTTTTTTTTGCAATGAGGTTGAGGAGTGGTTGAGGTTGAAAGTGAGAGTGTGGGCGTGAGCATAGGCGTGCATGCGCGGAGAAATAAGCGGGACGGAGATATCACGGGACAAGCCAAGATAAAAATTAAAAAAACAACGATTAGCGTCTAGCTAAACAAAATAAATGACCGGAACAGGACTTACCTCCTTGACGATGTTTCCTCCAAATAGCCACCCTGTGCCAGTGCCAGCATCGTAACCGAGACGATGATGAGATACACCACGATCACAATCATGATCACAGAAGGACAGATCGTAATGAAGACAATGAAAAGGGATTAGAGAGCAGGACACCGACACCAACGCCGGATGGAATCATGAGGATCGGTGGGGGAAAAGAACAAACGAACGAAAAAACCCACGAAGGCAAGAAATAACGAATGAATGCACGGATAAGTACACGAATGAACGCACAAACGAACAAACGAATAAACATCCACAAGACAGCAAAAACGCATGAACGAATGAACGCAAGAACAAACAAACGAAAGAACGACAGCAAGACGGAAAGAACGAAAGTACGAAAGAGAAGAACGTACACCTGCCAGATTGAGAAAATCAAAACGCCACAACAACCAGTTTCCACACTATCGCGCTGCCATATTTTTGTTGGCATTCGTCTATTTGCATTTTGGACGGGTTTGGGATTGGATTTGTGGGGGTTGGAGGTTTGGGATTGGATTTGTATTTGTATTATAGATGGATAGAGGGAGGGTCATCGATGTGAGTTGGTGGGTAGGTAGTAATATCGAGGATGTGGTAGCCGGAATGAATGCAGGAGGAAAGTCAGAATGAGAGGATGGAGAGTATCAATGATGGCATGGAGGGGCGGAGTCGATGTCAGTGTCGGTGTTGAATAAAGGGCAGATAAGAGGCAAAGAACCGACGCATGCAAGTGATTGATGTGCGTACAGAGAATATGCGAAAAGAGAGAGAGAAAGTACGAGGAAGAGGACGAAGTAGGAGGGAGGAAGAGGAAAGAAGAAGAAGAAAGACAAGCTCACCGTAGAACCCGTATACTTGGGTGCCTGCTCTCGTGATTCCCGCGGAGGAGGGTGATCCAACAGGCATATCTGGATAAGGTGGTGTAGGTGTAGGTCTATGTCTATGTGTAAGCATCAGTGTAAGCGAAGTGGAATGAAGTGGCTATGAAGATGAAGATTGTGAATGGACGCGAATCGGGTGAGCTTGGGGAACTGGTTCGTGACTTCGCTCGCGCGAGAGCGTAGCTGGCCAGCTCTGTCATCGTAACAGTGGTAATATGTTAGAAATCACGAGATGAAACGAGATTGGCAAGCGTACCTTGTCCCTACGATGCTCTTAAGCGGGGGATTGAGGGTGGACTGGCGAGTGGGGTGTTATGACCGCTCCCGTTCATCGAGGTGACAAGAGCCGGCTTGAGCGGCTTCTATACTGTATAGTCCGCAGGCGGAGAGCCAGCAATGGCAGCTGCGAACCTGGAGGACACGGCGGGGATGGTGTTCTCTGCATCGACCCGGGCTTGCACCTGCGCGATCATCTCCCGAGAGTACTGTTTGGGCGTCGGCGAGGAGGACTGGGAAAGCACCGCGGTGGTAGGCAGGAAGAACGAGGCTATGACAACTCTATGGTTGCGGAAGGAAGTCATGATGATTAGTAAGTGAGTGAGGCGGAAGAGTGCTGGACAGTATTGCTTATAATGGAAAAAACGTCACCCATTGATGACGCAATTGAGCGGAACTCTCCGATCTCTTATCTTCCCCAATGCCCATTCTCTTGTTTACGTCCATTTTCTCACTTTCTGCCCATGCAGAGTGGATCAGGCCCATCCCGATCCGCTCTGCATCTTGCGACCCACTTTTAGTATCCCCGAGACTTTGCCCCAGCCCAGCACACGTTGCTCTCCCCTTTTACTGTCCCCGCTTCTTCGGCCCGTCATCATTCTGTCATCCACTCATCGCTGCAGCGTCTCGCTGTCTCTTCGCTTTTGTGCCCTCCTGTGAACGTTGGGCTGTATATATACCGTGGAAGTGGCTTGTACCGCACGCCAATTATCCGTAAACGATACACGGCATCGAGCCTTGGATTTGACTGCTGAACGTTGGATATGAATGCACGCGATCTTTCACGCTCTGCTGACAGGTCTCTGTGTGGGATTTGAGTTGTAAATGTTATAAAGCGCATTCATCTTCATACCTCAGTGTTATTGATTATTGCTCAACTACCCAATCTCCTTGGATGGGTTCCAAGGTCTGGCTTTCGACCAGAGCTGAAGTTCAGAACGGACACATAGTCTCGATCTTCCATGCTCTAGTCCATCCATCTACTACAAAACTCACAAGCAGCCTCAAAGGCAGATCATCAATCACGGGCCAATCGTATATTGCTTCCTTAGGAGATTGCTGTGCTTTGCTTGCTTTACTTACACTGCCGTGCGGAATCAGCCGGTATGCTGGGCTGGTTGGTCTTCACTCAGTAAACAGCGATCTCATGCCAGAGCACGTGCAGTGCTTAAAGGTGGGAATCAGGCTGCGAAAGTCCACCACGCCGATGCCGTTGTTCTCCGCTCCATTTCCTTCCCTCGGTATTCGACCAATAGCACAGCCAAGTATGTCATTATTTTCCGGCAAACATTCGAAGGCTGTGTGCGGTGAGATTTAGTACGCATTCGCAGGTAAAGGAGGATGTAACGTAAGGCTCATTGTTTGCCGGAGAGGTGGACAAGGCGCCATTAGGTGGCGCTGGAGTATATAAGAAAGTAAAAATGAAGGGTCAAACATGGCACAGGTGAAATGTAGGCAAATTATCATCTTGTTAAGTGGTCAACCGGTCAGATGCAGCTCTTTCTATATTATGGTCTATAGATAAATGCCCAACCCGTACCGAATGGACCGAGGTAGGGTGAATCCCGAGATAAACTTGAGATCTCCAACTACAGGGTTGGAAATTTGGCGGAAAGCAAGACTGCCCTTCCCTGTCCCCTCCTGACGGGCTATCAGCGGAGAAGAAAGTCAGGTCTCTAGAAATTCCATCAACCCGAGCAGAGTACATGTCAAATTGCTTTCGGATTTCCACCGCGCAACATCTGACTTTAAAACTTACCCCGCATTTATCTTAATGCATCACTGGGTACTGCCCGCGAATTGACAGCACCTTTTGTGTCTACTACACAGAGTAATGATTAACGCCGCCCTTAGTATGTTCTAAACCTAAATCTATTCACAACATTTTCAGAAGTCCGACTAAAATCTCAGAACGAGCCCCTTTGCTGTTCCATCTTCCCTTTTCCACCATTTTTTGCTGGTGTGGAAAACTTTACATACCCCTCATGTTAATGTTCTCTTTTCGTGATCGTGATCGTGATCGGAGCTCTCCTCTGCATTAGTAGAAGCCCCTTTCAGCATGAGCTTTTTCAGCACGATGGCACATCTTTCTCTTACAACTTGCTCTCTCGAGTTACCGATGACGGCTCCGGTCCCGATCATGGAGAGGTTCGACATGTCACACTTGCAAAGGGCGGGTTTTCAACGATATGTCATCTCGAGGGTATTTTGTCTTAACGGGCACCTCAATATGTCACATCGTGCTGCCAGATTCCTTATCGCAGCGCGCAGCATACTGCATGTCATAATCCATCTATAAGGGAGTGCTATAATGCCGTTGTAATCGGATGGGCGTTTTGTGGTGTCAAGTATTGCACCTCACTTAAATGTAGGCATCAAATTCCACGCCCACTCTTGAGTACATTATCTGATGCCCCCTGTCCCCCCTATTCAGTACTGAATGTAACGCCCCCACTCGGTTGCTGGATCTCACGCCCCCTCTCCAGTACTGAATGTCACACCCCACTCGGTTGCTGGATCTCACGCCCCCTCTCCAGTACTGAATGTCACACTCTCCAGTACTGAATCTCTTGCCCTCTCGGGTACTGGATCTCACGCCCCTTCTCCAGTACTAAATCTCGCATACATCGAGTACTAAAACTCACGGCACACTTCAAATGGACCGCTAGATATATAAGTTCGTATAAATCCCACTTCTATTCATCTACAACTTGAAAGTATCCTCCTTGTATTATGGCTACCACCATTGACTCAACTTACAATAGAGGGACCAACGTACTCTCAAGGTCTGACAGGTACACAGAACAGCTTCGTCAATCGTACACACAATTCAGTCACTAAGCTGGTACACACCCAATTTAGACTTCGCTTCTGGACCACATTTGTCGAGTTTACCCACAAACTTGGACCTACGACCTACATAACCTTAGCAAAACTACATAGCTGCGGCTTGCACACAATGCTGCGATGGCATTACGCTCACCGTGACAGCTCACCGGACAATCCCAGAAGGGCTTTTATGGACGTCAGTGTTTCAATAGAGTCCTTGAAAAGAAAAGGCCACACTGATATTTGGACATGCAGGAAACGTTGAGAACGGGATGGAACGAAACAGTGTACTGTATGGCTGCCAAATGGAAGTTGCTCTGTGCACCTGGGTGTGGATTACTCTTGAAGTACGTCGTTGAGTTTTATCATTTTCGTTGCTAACAACTCATGTACCTAGTATATCCTTTGGGTTCTTTCAAATCGCAGGTGTCAATAATAATATGTGTGCTCGAACAGCGGTCATGTGCATGATCATATCATCAGGGCTTGGTACTGCCGTGTCTGCCTCGTATATATGTCTGCAATCAAGTTTTCTAGGCCCCAGATTTGCTCAAGGATGGATTGAGGTGAGTATATGACGTATATATGAATTAAAATCTTCACTAACCATTTCCTTTGTCGAGGCGTCCAATTGTCGCAATAGTAGGCAATCATTCGACTTTTTCATGTTGTTAGCTCTGCCTTTCTCTCTTCTCGCATGGTAGGCTATCAGCATTGTAGCCTTCATTGAGTAAATGTTCTCAATACACAATATTAGGTCGATCTCCTTCGGCGTGTTGACTTTGTTCATCACGATTTTCACTGATCCAAATCAAACGTACACCACCAGTCAAACCAAGACAATCGTCACTGCCATATTCTTAATTGTTTTGGTCATATTTCACACTATCCCAGTGATCGGTGCTGCAATGCAAATTAATTGCATAACTTGGTAGGCTTCTGAGAATTTATGCGGGGACCTAGTAGTAACAAGTCTTTCATCAAGGATTCGTGATGATAATTTGTCAAATTGCTAGCAGAGAAATCGTACACAATCACACTTGCATTTAAAGGTGCTTATAGGCTTCTGTAAACATGTTTCTCCATTTTATCACACGATTCTCATGTTTGCTACTGGTCTTTGAGAGTCACTTTTCGTGCCACTAATCTCAAAGATAGGTAGATGACCTTATTAGATATGCTATTGTGATTGGTAGAGCAGAAATGTGGCGGTTGTAGCCTAGCAAGTAGGTGAAAGCACAAGCGGGTGGGCCCAAACATTTGATTTGCTGGGCATAACAAAAAGTATTCTTTCAGACAGGACAGGCAATTGAAAGTGTAGGTTTTATGTAAAGCTTGATCAAAGCTTGACTTTGGGAGTGGTGGGTGGGTGATAACTGGATGAGCGAAGGTGACGTCCTTCGCGACAGCTTGGGCGAACGAAGGTGGTGGCACGGAAGAAAGAAGAACATGTGCCACATCACATCGTTTGCTCAAAGACTAGATTCTAATCATTCATCTCATTCTTCGCCCCCGGATAGAACAGTCCCAGTTTGACATGGATTTTGCCTGTCATGTGAGTATCATTTGTAATTACTCTTCCCTTTTGGTATTTTTAGCTGTCCCGCTCCTTTCGGCCTCTCGCTGTCTCTTCACCTTTATGTCCTCCTGCGGACGTTGGGCCGTATATATCCTGTGGAAGTGGCACATACCGCACCACAGTTATCCATGAACGATCTACGGCATAGAGCCTTGGATTTGACTGCTGAACGTTGGATATGATTCAGAATGCACGCGATCTTTCACGCTCTGCTGACAGTTCTCTGTGCGGTATTTGAGTTATAAACGTTATAAAGCCTTTACTTACACTGCCGTGCGGGAATCAGTCGGTATGTCGGGCTGGTTGGTCGTCACTCAGTAAAGATCGATCTCACGTCAGAGCACGTGCAGTGCTTAACCTTCAGGTGGGAATCAGTGTGAATTAGTAGGAATCCGAACCCAAATTGTGCTGCGAAAATCCACTATCACCGATGTCGATGAGTTCTGCTCCATTTCCTTCACGGTGCTCGACCAATAGCACACCAAAGTCCATGGATGCATATGATCCCTGCCAATCCTCATACTGCCTCCTTATCTGCTCTTCATCCTCTCATGTGACACGTTGAGCTGTATAAATATCGATACGTATCACTCCAATTATCCATGGACGATTCAACTTATGATATCGAGCTTGGGATTTGACCCTCTGCTTCAAGTTAGACGTTGAATATGAATGCATGTGGCGAGCTCTTAGCAAGCCCTGGTGACAGGTCTGTGTGCCTGTGTGTCCGCTCTCTCATGCGCGGTTGGATTTTTAAATAATGGATATCGGTATGCGATGTCTCTCAAGCTCTGTTGACGGATCTGTACCGTTGGCGAGAAGGATCAAGGGTCCAAATCGGCTTCTGTCTGATTTCTGAGGTGCAACTGGGGTCCTTGCGACGGCTTCATATACGGACAGTGTAATAACTCACTATGAACATTAGCCTACATGTGTCATCACTGGTGTCAGTGGGTATGTTTCCGTATATCTGTGGCTGATAATCGGACGCTAGCAATTGTGCACCCTCAGCCGAACCTTTTGCATTACACCATGATCACTAGATTGCGACTCCATTGTACAGACGATAGATGGTGTCATAAGGTTTGGTTTAATACCCTGCTGTAGTCAAGCCATAGTGTAATATTATCAATCTTTGCGTTTACAAACGCAGTCATATGGAGAACCTAGGTTCATCTTTCAAAAGAAATATCCGGATCGATGACGCTACTGATACGAATTTATAGTGTGCTTTATTTCATTACTTCAATTTGCCTTCATTAGTAGACTGAAAAACCTTGACCGGCAATCTACTATTCTGTACAATTCGTTATAGGGCCAGTTCAACGACAGTGATCGCATATGATTTCTGCTCCTCTCCGACTACACATTCTTAACATGGATAAAAGTTGGGATAATACCAAGAAGGTTGGCTCTTTGGGATCATTAGTCGATATCACTCGCAATGCTACTGTCTACTAATGTAAGATAAAATATTTTTGTTCTTTAATTTTTATTGATTGGCGATTTGCATATCAAAATAAGGGCCGTGCTCCTGCAGTCTGAAAGATTCCTCTAAAATCCATCAGATCATTAGATCGTTGTTCCGAAGCTGCATAAATGCGAAGAGTGAGCTTGAAATCAGTGCTCTCGCGGTCTCAACTGTGGGTCATCAGTAAGTGCATATGTATGGTATTGGGAGCCAATGAGGAACATGATGGTACCACATCTGTTTGGGGTGCTTAGGAGTCAATATCAAGTCAACATACTCCAATATTATGAAAATGTGGCCAAAGGTGCAATAAAATAAAATAAT
Organism: Psilocybe azurescens; assembly: GCA_023853785.1. Classification (NCBI taxonomy): domain Eukaryota; kingdom Fungi; phylum Basidiomycota; class Agaricomycetes; order Agaricales; family Agrocybaceae; genus Psilocybe; species Psilocybe azurescens. The sequence goes on along the minus strand of JAJIRX010000531.1, from coordinate 21,577 downwards.
AAATTGGAACCACGGGCCCCAGAGATATAAATACACCTTTGAGGCTTCGAGCAATGGAGGTACCCGCGAGCGGGTACATAGGACCCCGGTTTATAGCACAAACGGTCTGGTCCAGATCCGGACAAATTTTTGAATTTTTACAAAACGGCCAGGCGCCAATCCGGACGAGTGCATTCGGGAAATGGAATTGACGGTGCAAATTCCGGGGAAATTACAGCGGCATTTTCCGGAAGCCATTCGTCCTGCGACAACACAGCTCCTGGCTCATTTTATTATCCCTGCTTTATTTGTAGAGCGATGTTAGATATTTAGTTCACATGTAGAAACATCTGTGTGACTTCAGGAGCATGTGGTTTGTGCAGTAGATTTATAAAGTATGCATACTTAATTTGGACAGACCTCGGACGTCACTGGAACGTACTCTTTCTATGACAGGTGTAGTTCTATTTAAGTAAAGACACAGTAGAATAACTTTTAATAATACAAGCAGTAAGCCACAGACAATTTTTTCTGCGTTGACTTTGTAATATTCATTGGGACCAACTTTGAACCGGCACTACAAGATATAATGTGAGTTTACTATATGAATACGGAAAGAAATGACTGTCATTATCATCTATTCTTCTGCAATGCTTAAGTGCAGCTTGCCTGCCTTCACTTTCAACCCTCAAAACGAATCAAGTTAAGCAAATGACACATACGTTATCTGTAATGTATTGTGGTGTTTTGAGTCAAGCTATATCCTGTATATAATTAAAAGCATAAATATTAAGTATTCATGCGCATGCTTTATATGCTCTTTTCCTGCAGGAGGCTAGCGCGCGTTCCTAATTTGAATGGAGATGGGCCCAAAGCGCGTCGCGCTCGCTGAGAGCGCCACATGACTAGTCCGCACCGTAATTCTCACCGTAAAAACCGCCGGCATTTACCCCGTCAATCCCGATTCCGAAACTTATTGATCCGGACAGGAATTGGTCGAAACCCAAAACTAGCCAGAACCTGAGACCGGACAGGATTGCACAAGAGTATAAATACCCTCAGGCAGCCATCCGCACATGAAAGCTCTGTGGCAGAGTGGTTGGCTGACGTTTATTAAGTAGACCCATATACTGCGAGGTCAGAAGTTCGAACCGTGCTGGTGTCCGCCTATAGTAGCCATCCATCACCACGACCGATAGCGCCAGCCATCCTCGTAACCGTCATTTAGAATCAAGAACATTTTAAATCCCACCCGCCCATCACCGCTTCACTTTGTAAGTCCAGACACCATAACCATAGGTAGAATAGAGACCATAGAGATGTAATAGTAGGGGTCATCCTCCAGCATCTCCATCGGTTTCTATGCCCTGGAGACGAGGCGGCATTTATGCCGCCAACCTCTCCATCCCCCAACCAACTACCTTTACATATATTCATCACTAACAGGCGTGACGCACCTCCTCGAGACAGACCTTGTCCCTCTCGCCAACGGTGGGGTCTGTCTCTCGCTTCTGCACAATTTGATTTGTAAACATTGGATATTAATACACACGATCTTTCACGCCCCGATCTGTCTTTTATTTCGCTCTTTGCTCGATTGGACTTCTAATCATTGGATATACTAATACATGCCACTTTTCAAGCGCCAGTGACTGGGACCAAGAGTCCTACTTATTTGATTAATTTTTATCCAATGAACCAATGTACGTATCAATATAGCTGTTTTAAGTGTACAACCTGTCAACAACGGCGGCGTGGATTGGTAGGCAAGGAAGAAGTAGTATCTATTGTATACGTAATCTGTTGTGTTTATTGTCTATAAACTGTGAAACCTTGTCTGGAACCAATATCGAATCGACTGCGAGAATTTTGTGATCCTCTGTGCGTGAATTTGACATGAGATATGGTGCAATCTGCCTTCTGTTACTCCTTCCCCGCTGACGGGCAGCTCTTTTCCTCACCGATGGACTGTCTCTTTTCTGCACTGATGGGCAGTTTCCTTCCAGCCTCCTTACTAGAGGCCGCATAGTGATGGAAGCTTCGACATCTCTTTTTCTCAACGGGCACTTTGACATGTCGCATCATAACGTCAGAATTTTAACCGCAGCACTGCAGGCCATCTCTTAGTATAATAAGGACTTAGAAATTTCGAGGATCAATCCTTCAAGGTGATAACACAATGAATAATGGCAGCGAGAACCAATCTAAGTGGCGTTTTAGGTTTGTTCCGGGTAGCTGCTAATTGCCTGTGAGGAGCTGACTCCTGAGGCCAGCCAAAACCTAGTGGGGCTTCGTAGACATCATGCGATACCCAATCAAATCCAACAGCGTGATTTAATTTAGCTAAAGAGGACACCAACTGTACATCAAATCTAACTGTCGTAAATCCTGTCTTTATTTAGCGATACTGCCCACGAATATGACTGCCCATCTGCGGACACAACGGATGTCCGAGTATATATGAAACATGCTTTCCGGGAATCTATATAAAGAAAAGGATGTTGTTAGGAGACGATGCGCGCAGGCTTGCATAAATAGCAAAGCGCCTTCCTGCTTTCTACAACTTTAAATCACACCTCCACTTGCAGAATGGCTACCAATAACTCATCCCACATTGGAGGGACCGACGTGCTATCAAGCTCGGGCAGGTGCATAACAAAAATCCATCATTTGTGCACGATCCACTGAACTGATTCAATACAATTTAGACAGCGCTTCTGGACCACATCCATCGAGTTCGCAAATAAACATGGACCGACGACCTACATAGCCTTGGCAAAATTACATAGCTGCGGTTTGTATGCCATTCTACGATGCTATTACGCCCAGAATTTTCCAGACATTCCAAGAACAGCTCATATAGATGTCAGTATATCAATAATATCCAAAACAAAGGATTACACTGATGCTCGGACATGTAGGAAACGCTGAGAACGAGATGGAACGAGGCCATATACTGTATGGCTGTAAAATGGAAGTTGCTCTGTGCACCAGGGTGCGGACTACTCTTGAAGTATGCCACCGAGTTATATTAGTGTCATTACTAACAACTCATGTACCTAGTATATCCTTTGGATTCTTTCAAATCGCAGGCGTTAATAATAATATGTATGCACGAACGACGGTAATGTGCATGATCATATCATCGGGCCTGGGTACCGCCGTGTCTGCGTCGTATATATGTCTGCAATCAAGTTTTGTAGGCCCCAGATTTGCTCAAAGATGGCTTGAGGTGATTATATGATGTACATGTGAATTGAGCTCTTCACTAACTATTTCTTTTGTCTAGGCATCTAATTGTCGCAATAGTAGGCAATCATTCGACTTTTTCATGTTGTTAGCTCTGCCTTTCTCCCTTCTTACCTGGTAAGATATCATCACCGTAACTTTCATTCAGTAAACGTTCTCAGTATGCAATATTAGGTCTATCTCCTTCGGAGTCTTAACTTTGTTCATCACGATCTTTACTGATCCAAATCAAATCTACACCACCAGCCAAACCAAGTCAGTCACTGTGGCTGTATTCTTATTCGCTTTGGCCATATTCCACACCATCCCACTGATCTGTGCTGCGAAACAAATCAACCGCATGATTTGGTAAGTCTCTGAGAATCTATGCTGTGACATAGTAGTAAAAATTCTTTCTTAAGGACCCGTGATAATAATTCCTCAACCTGCTAGGAGAAAGAATTGAAAGGATATTATTTTCGTTCGAAAGATCTTGTAAAACTACTCCACTTCCACGGGTTTATTCACTCAGTAATACCACCACGAATATCACTCCGTTGTATTCCGCCATCGCCTACTTCACATTAAATATTGGACAGCATAGTCATGCGCACATCCTTCATAGCTAGACCTATGAATAACAGACTCGTCTGAGAGCGCCTTGAAGGTATAGGACACTGGAATGTAGTGCTCTGTTTTTCGGTAAACCATCAAGTATCGAAATCGAGGGCATTTTGTTTTCACGTGTTGACAGCTCAAAGCCAGTCATCCTATGATAGCAGTGACTGAAGCGACAGGCTTACCACTTGCCTTAAGTGGTGAGCATTGCAGGCATCTAACCGACTCCCGCGGTTGTCAAGAATGGTCTTGCACTAAAATATGCTCACCGACCACGAGCCTCGAGGTATCACGGACGGACATGGTGTGTGTGACTTCGATTTCTTTGATTCGCTGATATTCTGAGTGTTCATCATCGACCAACGTACACGTGAAGCCTATTTGTTGGCCACGGTACGCCCGATACTCGGGGTATACACATACTACGTACATTGGGCGTAAACGTGAACAGCGTTCGAACGCGATTAGGCACGGAATGCAAAGAAAAATAAACTAAATCAGCAAATGAACGATAACTACTCGTGTAGCTTGTGACACGTCTTCCTGCACCTAAGTCGAAGCTTAACCCAGCGACAGCCACTGACTCAGATCGCAGAACACTTATTCCCTACAAGAAGGGTCGGCCGGCAGCGTGCAATCATCATGATCATCCAACTCCCAACGGAAACAGAAACACGGCATAACTCCTGGACTTCAGGACACCTGTACATATAAAGTACTATATCGACTTTCAAGACACCAGTTTGGCTATTCTCTGAGGATGGTGACATGAAGACCCCTTGCATACAAAATCGAGAACAAGCTGAAGCACGCAAAGCAACTCATCGGCAGGATGTGCAGAGTCCTCAAAAATTCCACCCGCTAGCACACCCATACGAGGAGATTTAACAGGGAGTGATGCACCACTTCGTCGTTGACGGCCCGATGACGGGACAGCTCCCGGTCCGTGCACGACAAGGCAACAGAAATAGCATTAGCAATAGCAAAGAAACGTCGTAAAATAGAAAAGCTTGCAGCAAATACAAGTGCGGACCACACGGTGACGAGCTGGGCGTCGAACATGCATTTGTAGCCTTCTTGCATGAGCTGGCGTGTGCGCGCGATGAGTGCTAGAGCGTTTACGTGGGTGCACTGTGGTTGTGATTTTTTGGGGAATGAGTAGGAGGGGATTGAGGGTGGGGTGGGAATGAGTGTGGGTGCGCGGACAAATAGAAATAGGCGAGACGGAGCGGGAGGAGATATCACGGAGACAAAGCAAAGAAACAATTTAGCGCCCATCTAAACAACCAGAACGAAACTGATCTCCGATGACAAAGCTTCCCCTGAATAGCCACCCGTGCCGCGCGAGCCGACAGCCCAGTTGTCCATGTCGTCCGGATCAGATCAGATCAGATCTACACGTGCCTGTCAAGCTTCAGGTGCCGAAAAGGTAAAATTAAATGTGATGCGAATGTGAGGTAAGCGTGTCGTCAGTCGTTATTCTAAAAAATTTTAAAAAACAGAGACGCTAAATGTAAAAAAAAAAATAGAACCCTCAAAATAAAGAAGAAAACATACCACAAAACTGCCCCCTCATGGGGAATTCCCTGGGCGCGCGAGAGAGACCAGATCGAGTCGAGCATGCGGATGTCTGGCGACAGCCCGCCGTGCATGCAGAGCGTCTCGCCGTCTATGATCTGCGTTTTCGTTTTCGTTGAGTTTGGGTTCTGTTTTGTTTTTGGTTGAATGCGGGTTCGATGAGAAGTTGATGAGAGGTAGGTCGATGAGCAGATGAATATGCAGACAGATGCACAGTGTGTAGAGGAGCGGACGAGGGCGTCGTAAGGGTCTAAGGAAGGGGAAAAAAAAAGAAAGTCAGTTCAATTTGAGTAGAGGTATACCGTATATGTCGACGAAGGAAAAGGAACAGCACAAAGAAAAGACGAAGACGGACATCGTCGAACACAAAGTACAACGCCAGAACCAGTGCCAGCACCAGTATCGTAACCTAGACGATGGACAGATCGTAATGAATACAATAAAAAGATAAAGGGTTAGGGAGAATGACACCATCGACACCAACGCTGGATGGAGTCGCGAGGACCAGTGAAGGTGAAGAAAGAACGAACAAAAGGACGCAAGAAATAATGGACAAACGAACGAACACATGCACGGACGCCCGCAAGACCGCGGGACAGCAAGAATGCAGGACCGCAAACACGAACGAACGACGAGAGAACGAAAGTATAGAAGAGAGGAACGTACAGCTGTCAGATTGAGAAAATCAAAACGCTACAATATGTTTTCGACACTGTTGCGCTGTCGTATTTTTGTTGGCCTTCGTCTATTCATCTCGGTTCGGAATTGTGGGTTGGAATTGTGGGTTTGGTTTGTGGGTTAGGAGCGAGATAAAGGGTGGATTTGGGAGCGAGAGTTGCGGATGCAAGGAGGTAGGAGAGTTGTCTGTCGTCGATGCAAGTTGGTGGGCGATGCTATGGGGGATATGTAAAATGAGAATGAGTGGAGACAAGACGATGCAAGAGGGGAGTGTGGAAGAACGTCGAAACCGATATCTTGATGTTGGCACCAGAGGACGAGCATATGCAAAGAAAGAAAAGAGGAAAAAAGAACCGACGAAATAGAAAAGAAGGAGAAGAAGGAAGGGGAGGAGGAAGATGAAAAAGAGTGGGCGGAAGAGGAAAGAGGAAGGAAGAAAAGCGCACCATGAAACCCGTACACTTGTGTGATCTGTCTGCTCTCGTGATTCCCGCGGAGAAGGGTGACCCGATCGGCGTATCTGGATAAGGCGGTGTATGTGTATGTGTAAACGTCAGTGTAAGTGGAGTGGAGGCAAAGGGCAATTCAAATGAAGATTATGGATGGACGTGAATCGGGTAAGCTTGTGGAACGAGTTCGTGGCATAGCCGGCTCTGTCATCGTAATAGTGGTAAGAAGTCAGAAAACATGAGATGAAACAAAATCGGCAGGCGTACCTTGTCTTTACGATGCTCTTAAGCGGGGGATTGAGGGTGGACTAGCGAGTAGGGGTGTAATGACCGCTCCCGTTCGTCGATGTGACAAGAGCCGGCTTGAGCGGCTTCCATACTGCAGAGTCCTCAGGCGGAGAGCCAGTGATGAGAGCTGCGAACCTGGAGGACATAGCGGGGGTGGTGTTCTCTGCATCGCCCCGGGCCTGCGCCTGTGCGATCGTCTCCCGGGAGTGCTTCTCGGGCGTCGGCGAGGATGACTGGAAGAGTACCGTGGTGATAGGCAAAAACAGCAAGGCTATGACGACTCTGTGGTTGCGGAAGGAACTCATGACTATTGGTGAGTGAGTGAGTGAGGTGGAAGAGTGGTGTCTATACTGGAAACGATGTCACCCATCAATGACGCTCTGTGCACCAATCGGAACTCTCCGGTCCCTTATCTTCAGTCCATCCCCTGCCCATTCTCTTTGTTGCGCTCATTTTCTCACTTTGCAGCCCATGTAGAGTAGATCAGGCCCATCTCTACCCCCCTCTGTATATTGCGACCCGCTTTTAGTATCACCGAGACATTGGCCCTGCCCAGCGCCCATTGTTTTCCCCTTTTGGTATTTGTAGCCGATCCCTCCTGATCATTCTGTCATCCATTCATTGCCGCAGTCTCTCAGCTTGGTAGCCTTGATTGCTCCTCTCCTGTGAACCTTGGGCTGTATATATAGCCATACTACCGTGGTATCTGTGTAAGTAACACGTATCACTGGTTAAATTTCTGCGGATGACACTCGACATCAGGTGCGAGATTCGAGTCCCAGGCTTTGTTAAATTCGAAGGACATTGATCTTCCTAAACTCTCCGTGGACGACTTCCAATATCGGGCTTTAGACTCGAATTGAAGTTCACAACGAACGCATCGTAATCGTGCGAAATCATGTGCACACCCCTAAAGTCGGCACGTTGGGCGAGTTGCCTTTTCGACACCAAGTTGGGGTACGATTCACGAGAGTCGACATCGTTGATCAAATGTACACCGAAGACCATGGACAGTCCTCGCCGCAGTCCTATCTCAGTTTCCTTATTTTTGCCCCCTTGCAAACATTAAATATGCGTGATCTTTCAAGCTCTGTTATCAGGCTTGTCTCTCGTTCTTCTGTGCGACTTGATTTTAAATCTAATTGTGGACTTTATAATCGTTCGATATAATAATAAGACGATCATTCTGGCTCTGTTGACGGGGTTATCTTGTGTCTTTCTTTGTACGCGATTTCATTCTAATCATTACACGCGATCCTTCAAACTCTGCCTACAGGCTAGTCTCTATCTTCTGGGAAGTGTAATTTGTACATCATGCGCAGCGGTATGGACCGGGGTAAGTAAATCCTGACATAATCTTGAGATCTCTGGATGGAGGAGTCGGAAATTATATGTGGCTAACCAGAATTCAGCGCTGTCCTTCACCTTTCCTGCTTGACAGCCATCCGTGGAGAATATTCCATCTGCGCTTCGGTATTTCATCAATCTGGGAGTAGCACATGTTCCTGGACTTGCCCTAAGAACCCTAGGACGAGTCTCCTTGCACTGATGCCAGCTTTGACATGTACATTACATGTGGTGCCATCTCCGGTCGCCGCTATTGTGGCTTGTTTGGGAGACTTTATATACCTCTCACGCAAATGTTCCCTGCCTCATCGGTGCCCTCCTCTGTATTACCTATTCCTATTCAGCACGTTTCAGCATGAACTTTGTAGCACGATGGCGCATCCTCCTCTTACAATTCACACACACTCTCAAGTTATCGATGGAAGATCTCGTTCTGATCATGCAGAGCTTCGACATATCATAAAGTACATGCAAGGGGGCGGGTTTAATAATATGTCATCCCTAGGGTGTTGGGTTTCAGTGAGCACCTCGAAATTCCACATCATGCTTCGAAATTCCTTCTCGCAGAATTAAAAGCCCTCTCTTAGTATGCTAAAGATTTGAGCGTTTCGGGATCAACCCAATATTTGGACATGTAGGAAACTTTGAGAACTGGATGGAATGAAGCAGTGTACTGTATGGCTGTCAAATGGAAGTTGCTCTGTGCACCAGGATGTGGATTACTCTTGAAGTACGTCACCCAGTTTTATCAGTTTTCGTTACTAATTACTCGTGTATCTAGTACATCCTTTGGGTTCTTTCAAATTGCAGGCGTCAATAATAATATGTACGCACGAACGACGGTCATGTGCATGATCATATCATCGGGCCTGGGTACTGCTGTATCTGCCTCATATGTATGTTTGCAATCAAGTTTTATAGGCCCCAGATTTGCTTATGTATGGCTTGAGGTGAGTATACGATGTACATATGAATTGAGCTCTTCACTAACTGTTTCTTTTGTCTAGGCGTCTAATCGTCGCAATAGCAGGCAATCATTCGATTTTTTCATGTTGTTAGCCCTGCCTTTCTCTCTGCTTGCATGGTAGGCTATCAGAACTGTAGCCTTTGTTCAATAAATGTTCTCAATACATAATATTAGGTCGATCGCCTTCGGCGTTTTAACTTTGTTCATCACGATCCTCACCGATCCAGGTCAAACCTACACAGCCAGTCAAACCAAGTCAATCAGCACCGCCGTATTCTTATTCGCTTTGATTGTATTCCACATCGTCCCAGTGATCTGTGCTGCAAAGCAAATCAACCGAATAATTCGGTAAGACACTGAGAATCTATGCTTGAACCTAGTAGTAACGACTTGTTTCTCAAGGGCCCGTGATAATAATCCGTCAAATTGTTAGGAGAAAGAATTCGCAGAATATTATTTTCATTCGAAAGATCTTGTAAAACTACTTCACTTCCATGGTTTATCCTCTGAGTAATACCACCATGAGCATTACTCACTTATATTCCATCGTCGCCTACTTCACATTGGACATTGGATAGCAGAGTCATGTACAGATCCTTCATAGCTAGATTCATGAATAACAAACTCGTCCGAGAGTGTCTTGAAGGCATAGGAAGCCGGAACGCAGTTCTCTGTTTCTCAGTAAACCGCCAGGTACCGAAATCGAAGGCATGATTTGTTTTCACGTGTTGGCTGCTCAAAGCCAGCGATCCTATGACAGCAGTGACTGAAGCGACAGGCTTACCACTTGCCTTAAACGGTGTGAGCTGATGTGAGCATTGCAGGTATCAAACCGACTCCCGCAGTTGTCAAAAATAGTCCCGCACAAAAATATGCTCGTTGACCTCGAACTTTGAGGCATCACGGACGGATATAGTGTGCCTTTGCTCTCTTTGATTCGCTGATATTTTGAGCGTTCATAATTGACTAACGTACCCGTGAAGCCTGTTAGGCACGTAACGACGGCGTGATATGCGCCAATAGTCTGCCATCCCATCTGCATCTGGATATCGTCGTCATGATAGGGTGATATTCTCTGACCCAAAAATTAGACTCAGAAGATCAACGACATCAATAGTTACTTGCAGGAAAACTTGGAGTTTATTGCAGCAAGGGCCCTCACTCAGATTACAGAACACATTTCCCTGCACGTGCACGAAGGCTGGCATATCTACCGTCCATCATCTAAAGCCAAAAGAAAACACATCACAACTCCAGGACCGCACGACATACGATTACGATGCAGTATTGGCTTTCAAGACACCCGCCATTTCGATACTCTGCGAGGAAGATGGTTTCAAGAACCCTCGCATATAAAATGGAGAATACGGTGAAGCATGCATATAATCGGCGGGATGTGACGACACACCCAGATGATAGAACAAGGAGCAAGAAATACCAACTTGAACTCGACTCAAACAGTTCCCCTGACATCTTCGTCGTTGACAGTCAGACGACGGTCCGTGCACGACAAGGAAACATAAATGAAAATGGCAATAGCAAAGAAACCTCGTAAAATAGAAAAGCTCGTAGCGAAAACACAAACATCCGTCCATACATCCATAAAGCGAAAGCATGTGTAAGACACCTTGCATCCCCAATTCAGTACACACACCTCTACTCAGACGAATTGCTCTAAACGAACGAACAAATAGATTTGAAAATCAGCACCCGTCCCAAAAGACAAAAAAACAACCTAGCTCACCCTGTCTCCGCCTTTCAAACCCAACCCCACCCATGCTCCCATACCCCCTGCCATCCCTCCTCCTCTCATATCCCTAGCAACATCCCACTCATTCTCCGCCGCCGCCTCAAACACCTCAAACGTCCTCTCCCCGCCGGCCCTCACTGTCATAATCCCTGCCAGATTCTTACAGCGGTAGCAGTAATTAGTCGCGGACCACACAGTAACGGGCTGGACATTGAACATGTATTTACAGCGTTCTTGCACGAGCTGGTGTGTGCGCGGGATGAGGGATAGAGCGCACAAACGCTTCGAGGTCCAAGAATGCGGTGCGCTAGCGGCGCGGCAGGTGAGAGTAGACATGGGTATTTGACGAAGATGACGGCGACGAGGGATGTGAGGGAGAGGAAGAAGAGGGCTCGACTGCGACAGGAGTCTGGATGCGCAAGAGCTTTGACTCGAGCGTTCGATCCTCAACCCTTCCGACCTTTCTTACACATACCACCAGAAGTTTCCTCACCCGATCGTAAAGTATATCTCCTTTCATTAAACCCCACTGAACACGTACTGACCCTCATATGACGTGGTTGCACTGTTGTTGTGATTTTTGGGGAAGGAATAGGAGGGGCAGAGGAAGGGATGGGAATGAGTGTGGGTGCGCGGATAAATAGAAATAGGTGAGACGCAGCGGGGAGGATATATCACGGAGTCAAAGCAAAGAAACGATTTAGCGCCCATCTAAACAACCAGAACGAGACTTACCTCCTGACAAAACTTCCCTGAATACCCACCCGTGCCGCGTGGGCTGACGGCCCAGTTGTCGATGTCGTCCGGATCAGACCACATCAGATCTACACGTGCGTGTCAAGATTCAGGTGCCGAAAAGGTAAAATTATATGTGATGGGATGTAAGGTAAGCATGTCGTCAGTCGCTATTCCAAAAACAGGAGAGGCTAAACGTGGAATGAAATGAAAGGATCAAGATATACAACGAAATGCAAAAAGCAGAACCCTCAAAATAAAGAAGAAAAACATACCACAAAACTGCCACCCTCATGCGGAATCTCCTGTGCTCTCGAGAGCGACCAAATCGAGTTGAGCATGCGGATTTCGGGCGACAGCCCGCCGTGCGCGCAGAGCGTCTCGCCGTCTATGATCTGCGTTTTCTTTTTCGTTTGTGGATTGAGTTTGGGTTTTATTTTATTTTTGGTTGCGTGCGGATTTGATGAGAGATTGATGACGGGTAGGTTGATGGGCGAATGAGAGTTGGATAGGCGGTAAACGAACGAATAGGCAGACGGACACACAGTGTGTAGTGGAGCAGACGAGGGCGTCGTAAGGATCAGACGAAGAAAAAGAAAATAAATTGAATTCAGTTTGAGTAGAGATCTACGGCATGTGAAGACGAAGACGAAGACGGCCATCATCGGACTCAAATTACAAAACTGGTTTCAGCAGCAGCATTGTAACCGAGACGATGGTGGGATGCACTGGCACGATCGCAATCACGATCGCAGATGGACTAATCATAATGAAGACAGTGAAAATTGAAGGGATTAGAGAGCATGACGCCACCGACACCAACGCCGGATGGAGTCACGAGGAATTTGTGGGTTGGATTTGGGTTATTTTAAAGGAAAGAAGGGCGATGGATGGTGGATTTGGGGGTGAGAGTTGCGGATGGAAGGTGGGAAGGTCGTCATCCGTTGATGTGAGTTGGTGGATAATTATATTAAAATGAGAACAGTGGATACGAGACGTGAAGAGACTGGGGGTATGAGAACGTCGAAATAGATATCGACGAGAGAATGGTGTCGGTATTGATGTCGGCGCCAGAGGACGAGCAGATAAGAGGGAGGAAAAGGTAAATGTGAGTAAGTGATATTCTTGATGAGCGTACAGAGAATATGCTAAGAAAGAAAAAGGACGAAAGGAGGACGGCTAAAGAGAAAGGAGGGAGAAGGAGGAAGGGAAGGGGAGGGAGAAGAAGAAAAAGGAATGGGAGGATGAGGAAAGCGCACCGTAGAACCCGTATACATGATCTGCCTGCTCTTGTTATTCTCGCAGAGGAGGGTAACCCGATCGGGGTATCTGGATAAGGTGGTGTAGGTGTAGGTGTATGTGTAAGCGTCAGTATAAGTTAAGTGGAGTGAAGTGGCAATGAAAATGAAAATTATGGATGGACGCGAATCGGGTGAACTAGTGGAATGGGTTCGTGGCTTTGCTGGTGAGCGAGCGCGCGGAGGGCATGGCCAGATGGCTCTGTCATCATAACAATGGTAAGAAGTCAGAAATCACAAGATAAGATGAGATCGGCAAGCATACCTTGTCTTTAGGATGCTCTTAAGCGGGGATTCAGGCTGGACCGGCGAGTGTGTGTGTTATTGCTGCTTCTGTTCGTCGATGTGATGAGAGCCGGCTTGAGCGGCTTCTTTAATGTAGAGTCCGTGGGCGGGGAGCCAGCAATGGCGGCTGCGAGCTTGTAGGACACGGCGGGAATGGTGTTCTCCGCATCGACCTGGGCCTGCACCTGCGCGATCGTTTCACAGGAGTGCTGCTCGGGCGTCGGCGGGGAGGACTGGGAGAGCACCGCGGTAGTAGGCAGGAACAGCGATGACGATTCTGTGGTTGCGGAAGGAAGTCATGATGACTGGTGAGTGAGTGAAGTGGAAGAGTGCTGAATGTATTGCCTATACTGGAAACGATGTCCGAAATGAACGCTCTGAATTTTCATGAGGCTATGAAAGAAGGAATGTCCTAGATGAGCAAAGGACTCCACAGCAGGAAAAGGAAGGAGGAGCCCGACGGCGCGTTGTGCGAAGACAGGACTCCCAGAGAAAAAGGAAAGAGGGAGAAAAGGTAAGTAACAACGTACATGGTTGAAGGAGCACTTTAAATGATGAGGTTGGTAATTGTCTATATTGTGACCGTATGGACTGTGGAGGGCAGCCATGCGCATTATTGACGCATCTTCAAGGTAACAGTGTCTGCTAAAATGGTCCAGGATGCCATGAAGGACCTGTAGGTGTTAAATGATGTAAATATATGCGCATGTTCCCAACGGAAAACGCACGGAGAAGGCATATATTCAAATTTTCTGCTCGATTATGCCGCAATCGAGGACAGAATCCACAAGAAACGTTGATGGTCAGCTTATATTTGCGTATCGATTGGTCTGTACTGGAACGCTGCCCGACCTTGTCCCACGTGATTAAAAACCATCACTATTGTTTGAAACAATAATGTTTCAATTCATCGTTTAGTTTTCAACCCTCAATATTTGCTATGGCCACCGTCGACGAAACTACCCTCGCCACTTTGGTGCCAATAAACTCAACTTTCTTATGGAATCCCGCTTTGGGTCGAGTCGCGAAACGATCAAGGCAGAACTGGTAAATAAAATCACTTACGATGACCCTAATGTGTTCAGACGTCTTCGCATTGTCGATATCCCTCATGATTTGGTCGAGAAGTGCGCAGCATCCTTGGATACGGAGAATGCTGAGGACATAGCCCTGTTGAAAGGAGTAGCAGCAACAGCCTCAAATAAATTGCCAGATGACTTGGAGGAAGAGGAGGAAGCAAACAACGATGTGGCGCAAAGTGGTAACAATGGAACTGAAGAAGAGAGGAAGATGTATGCTCCAATAGTGCGTGATATATTTCACAAATGTTTCTCCTTCCGCTCTGAATCTTTTCTTTAGGTTCGCTTGTTCAATCATATCGCAGAATTCGGTGGTACCCCGGACTTCGCCAAGTCGAGCACACGAAGAGTATGCTCAAAGCCGACGAGCCTCACACTTTTGGCTTCTCCAGTGTCAGTCCTGACATTACAATATCTCAGCGAGGCGTAAATGCCAGCACCTCCAAGAAATGGCGCCATCGCGATGCATTTGGCGAGGTAAAGCCGTCAGACAAGCAGGGACCAAAGCCTCTGCTCCCTGGTACCGTACAGCCAATTGTGACTCAATGTGCTGACTACGCGCAGCTTTTCATGTCTGCTCGCCCTTTCATGCTTTTCTGCACCGGAGTCTTGATCTTCGGAACAAAATTTTGCGTTGGGATTTTTGATCGTGATGGGGTCACCTTTTCCCCATTTTCGACATGTTCGACGATATCAAGACCCTGATTTGCGTTGTGCGCAGCCTCACTTGCCAACTGTCAATCCAGGAACTAGGTTTTGACCCTACTGTTCGTGTTTTGGATGATCAGGAAACCATGGAGCTCACTGGCCAGCGAGACACATATCCTTCTGCTGTGGTGAGGTGTGCTCATCGGGATTGGTGCACGATCGGGTTTCCGATTTGGATCTCTCTGTCAATTCTTGGTCGTGGCACCAACGTTTGGCATGTCAGAGAGTATGTTCTGGATAATGACCAGCATCCATGCCTGCAAGGCTGTCAGGGTTCCTTTTATTTACTTCTATTTTGATCTCATGATTATCTTTTATCTTTTATCTTATCATTTGTCTTTTATCATATCTTTTATCTTTCTTGATATCTTGATTATTCCAGAAGCTTCTATCACTACTCTTTTCCATTACTCATCATAATCTTGTTCATTACTCATCCTTACTCATCATTGCTTTCTTCATTACTCATCATGATCCTTCTTATTACTCATCATAGAATCTTACTTAGTAAGTCACCTCTAGAGTAGTATAAGTACTGCATGTTTGTAGATAGATCCCCAGCTTCAATCTCTTAGGATTTCCACTATCATTGGTGTGAACCTTTAGATCATTGATTCCTCATAAGTCTATCCTCTGCTCTCTCCTCATCCTCTGCTCTTACTCTCTTGCTTGTCTTTGTTGGTGGCCTTGTCACACTGATTTTAGTGTTGCCCTGACAGAAGATTGAAGCTCCCTTTGGCAACTCCACCATCATCCATCACCAACTATTTATCATCTATCATCTTATATTCTTTCTCCACCTTTTCCCACTCTATCCACCTTCACCAATATCCTTTCACCTATCACCCACCACCCTATTCCATATTCCCCACTCTCCAATCATTTATTCCACTCTCCAGTGTGTGCTGTGTGTGAACTTAGTAGATAGGGATACCAACTGTTGGGGCATTTCCTTCCTGAGAGGATTTGCTTTTAGTCCACCAGAAAATACCAGGTAGTCAGTCCTGTGATTCTGGGGTTAAAGCCTAGGCAAGAAGGGACAACTGGGTATCCAGTAGTTTAAATCTTTTTAGATACTTAGTTTAGTTTCAAGGGCACTTTTGTAGATAGCTTTCTCCCACACACACCTGGAAGAGCCTTTATTATGGGTTCACCCAACACCACCTCACTGCCACTACCTACCTCTGCTCAGCCCTCTTATGAGGAGCTCCAGCAGCAGATTGCCATGCTTCAGCAGCAGCTTGCCACCCTCCAAAGTTTTTACCACCACCACCTCTTCCAACAATTGACCAACAACCTGCACCCTCACCTGCACCTGCTGCTGAGCCTCTACATTCTGTGGCCTCTGCCTCTTCCAAAGCTTCCAAGTCCTCTCTCTTTGATACTCCTCCCCAGTCATTATCAAGGTTGCCCCACCTGAGCCCTATGATGGTACACTCAGTAAAGCAGAGACCTTCCTCAGTCAACTTCTATTATATTTTCATGGAAGGGGGATCACTGATGACCTTAGCAGAGTTGTCTGTGCTCTCTCCTTCATGAAAGGAGGTACTGCTGGTCAATGGGCTAAAGTGCAAACCTTGAAAATGGAGGATCAGGACAGAGATGCAATTCAGTGGAAAGATTTTCTGGATGCATTTAGGACAGCATTTGGAGACCCAAACCCTGCAGCTACAGCTAGACACAGAATGAGTCAGCTCAAGCAAGCCAACCATACAGCTGATGAATATGTGGCTAGCTTCAGGGAATTGGCATTGGACACAAAGTACAATGATGCTGCTTTGGTGGAATTTTTCAAAAGGGACTCAACTCATCTCTGGTGGATAAGATTTATTGTCTACCACAGATGCCTGTCTCTTTGGAGGACTGGATTTCTTGGGCTACTAAGCTGGATAGACAATGGAGACAGAGAGAAGTCATTAAAAATCACTCTCTCCATTCTCTAGGCCAGTCAATCAATCACCAGCACCCAAGCCTTTCCAAGCTAGCCCATTTAATTCCTCCTCCACTTCCACTCAAGGCACTTCAAGCAATCTGCAGGTTCATGCAAGGCAACAAGATGTAGTCCCCATGGAGGTTGATTCAGGTTGGAGGTCTGTCAGGCCTCTAATATGCTTCAAATGCAGAAAGCCTGGTCATAAGGCTGCTAACTGCAGGTCCACTGTCAACATAAATTCAATGGACCATGAAGCCCTGAAAGCTTTCTACAGGGAGGAGATTTTGAAGGAAAAAGAAGAACAGCAAAAGAAGGAGGATAAGCCACAAAAGGATTTTTAGAGGCTCCATTGGTGAAAGACATGTCCCAATGGAAGAATAAATTTTCTGTATTAGAAATTGAAAATGATAATCCCAACTCATTCAATTCTGATACTGAAAGTCAACTCATGTCTTCTGAAAATTCCTTAAATCCTTCTTCCTCTTCTATTCCTGATAAAATATATCTTGAATCACAGGCCTAAAACCTCTACCCATCTGTCAGTCATTTTGAAAACAGTGGATACAGGAAAAAGGCTTAGTGTGGATGCTTTGCTGGACTCTGGGGCTACAGGTCTTTTCTGGACACCAGGTTTGTTAAATACCATAATCTCAATACAAGAAAACTTCCTAGAGCTATTCCAGTCTACAATGTTGATGGTACTCTCAACAAGAGTGGCTCTATTCATGAGGAAGTGGACTTGGTTATGGTATACAAAAACCACACAGAAAAGGCTACCTTTGCTGTTTGTGACTTGGGAGATAAAACTGCAATTATTGGACACACTTGGCTTTATCTACACAATCCTGATGTTGACTGGAAAACAGGGGATGTTCAATTCATTAGATGTCCTCCTGACTGTCACATGGAAGTCAAGAGAGCCAGAAGGAAAAGGCAAAAATAGCTGCAATTCATAGAAGACAACTGCCTGAATTTCATGAAGAAGGAGATGATTTAATTGAAGACACTCCTGATTCTGAATTAGGGCCTGAGGATAGAATATTTATATCATATATTCATCCTCAAAAGCAGTCTATTAATGCCACTTCTACTGTGTCCCAAAAATTAGCAGAAGAATCTCATCAGCAGGATGACTCCCCAAAGAAGACTTTTGAAGAATCAGTCCCTAAATATTACCACCAATTTAAAGGGTTTTTCTAAAGAGTCTTTTGATAGGCTACCAGATAGAAAGCCTTGGGATCATGCTATTGAGCTGAAGCCTGGTTCTGAACCTTTCAGATCAAAGATTTATCCTCTATCACCAAATGAGCAAAAGAACTGGATGCTTTTTTAGAGGAAAATCTGAAGTCTGGTAGGATTAGACCTTCCAAGTCACCTATGGCATCTCCTGTTTTCTTTGTCAAAAGAAGGATGGCACTCTTAGGCTAGTACAGGATTATAGAAAACTGAATGACATGACCATCAAAAATTCATATCCTTTAATTTCTGACATTATCAGTAAACTCAGTAAAGCTAAATACTTCACCAAACTAGATGTTAGGTGGGGTTTAACAATGTCAGAGTTAAGCAAGGAGATGAGTGGAAAGCAGCCTTCAGAACCAATAAGGGCTGTATGAACCACTAGTCATGTTTTTTTTGACCAATAGTCCTGCTACTTTCCAAACTATGATGAATGACATCTTTATTGAGCTCATAGATGGGAATGTTGTTATTGTCTATATGGATGACATTCTTATTTTTACTGAGACTCTTGATCATCATAGGGAGGTAGTCAAAAGGTCCTGGAAATTCTGCAGAGAAATAAACTCTACCTAAAAGCTGAAAATGTGAATTTGAAAAGGAAAGATTGAATATCTTGGACTTATCATTTCACAAGGCAAGGTTGAAATGGATCCTGTCAAGGTAGAGGGAGTTTCTAAATGGCCTGAACCTGAAAATGTCAGGATGTTCAGTCATTCTTGGGATTTGTAAACTTCTATAGAAGGTTCATCCAGGACTTTGCAGACAGCCAAGCCACTTCATGAATTGACAAAGAAAGGGACAGTCTGGAGATGGGCTCAAAACAACAGGAAGCATTTGATCAATTGGGAAAGTTACTTCTTCCCCATCTTGATTTTTCCTGATGACAACAAGCCATATAAAGTTGAAGCAGACAGCTCAGATTATGCTACTGGAGCAGTCCTGTCTCAGGAAGGATCAGATGGAAAATGGCATCCTGTTGCTTTTATGTCAAAAAGCCTATCTGAAGTAGAAAGGAATTATGAAATCCATGACAAAGAGATGTTGGCTATTATCAGAGCACTTGATGAATGGAGACATTATCTTGAAGGAACTAAACATTCCTTTGAGATTTGGACAGATCACAAAAATCTAGAGTACTTTATGGTTGCCCAGAAACTCAGTAGAGAGGCAAGCCAGATGGTCACTCTTCCTGTCCAGATTTGATTTTACTCTTCATCATAGGCCTGGTAAAAGTTCACTAGCCAGATGCTCTGTCTAGGAGATCAGATCATAAAAAAGGGAGTGATGATAATGAAAATATTGTCCTCCTTAAACCTGACTACTTCAAAATCCAGGCTCTCAAACAGGGCCAGGTCCTTTTCACTGGTGTAGAAAATGATCTGCTCAAGAAAATTAGAGAATCTAAAGATCTTGATGAGCAGGTGGTTAAGGCAGCTGAAGAGTTGAAAAATCTTCCACCAAGAAGATTGACGGCAAGGAATGGTCTGAAGAACAGGGTCTTATATTGTTCAGAGGCAAGGTGTATGTTCCCAAAGACAAAGACCTTAGAAGGAAAATTGTGGAACTGCATCATGACACCTATATTGCTGGGCATCCAGGAAAATGGAAGACTATAGAGCTGGTATCTAGAAATTATTGGTGGCCAGGAATGTCTCATTATATTGCAGCATACACCAGAAGCTGTGATAGATGTAACAGAACTAAAACATTTCCTGCAAAACCTGTTGGCCAGCTTATTCCTACACAAATTCCTGCTGATGTCTGGCAACACATCTCTGTGGACTTTATCACTGGACTTCCAGAATGCCAAGGCTATAATGCCCTCATGATCGTTGTAGACAGACTTAGCAAAATGATCCACATTATTGCCACCACAGATCAAATCACATCTGAAGGCACTAAGCTGTACAGAGATTAGTGTCTGGAAGCTCCATGGTATACCTATCAAGATCACTTGTGATAGGGTCCACAGTTTGTCTCTAAATTTATGAAAGAGCTTAACTCATTCTTGGAATTCAGACTGCATCATCCACAGCCTACACCCTCAGACTGATGGTCAGACTGAAAGAGTTAACCAAAAATTGAACAGTATCTTAGACTCTTCATAAATCATAGACAAGATGACTGGGTGGAATGGTTGTCACTAGCTGAATTCTCCTACAACAACAGAGTTCAGGCTTCTACTAGGCAGACTCCATTTATGCTGAACAATGGTAGACATCCAAGGATGGGCACAGAACCACTTAGGGATAGTAAAATGGAAGCAGTGGATACCTTTGTTAAAAACATGGAAGAAGCCAAAAGAAGCAGTATCTGCACTCAAGAAAGCTGCTTGATATGGCTAAATTCTATGATAGAAACAGAGGAACAGCTGTTAAATACAAGGTTGGGGATTTAGTTTGGCTTGATGGAAAGGATCTCAAGACTGAGAGGCCTTCTAAAAAGCTAGACGATAGGAGATATGGGCCTATAAAGTGACTAAATCATTGGCCCAAATGCTTATGAACTTAAGCTACCTCCTAGCATGAAGATCCATCCTGTGTTTAACACTGTGAAACTCCTACCTTATCATCCTGATACTATTCCTGGAAGAAGACCTCCTTCTAGACCTCCTCCTGTTATTACTGGAGATAATCCAGAATGGGAAGTTGAAATCATCAAGGACAGTAGACTTTATAGGGGAAAGCTGCAATATTTGGTCAAGTGGAAAAATTATCCAAATGAAGAAAGTACTTGGGAGCCTGCAGATAATCTCCAAAGGCCTCTAGACTGATCAAAGAATTCCATACTAAACATCCGGCTGCACCTAGAAGGATTTCTGCCCTTACTTTTAATAGACTTTCTTTGTGCCTTTGAAAATTTTACTATGCCTATTCTACCTTTAAAACCTTCCAAACTAGACCATAGTTAAGCACAGTTGTGGGAAAAGGAGGGTGATGTCGGAGTTTCATTTGTCAAACAACGGAACCAAAGCAGAAACAAAAATACTTGACACGTCACGACTTTTAAAAGACAACCACCTCATCGCACCCAAACCCAATCAACGATGCCTCATCTATTCTCTATCAAACGTATCAAATCTACTTTCTTTTCATCCCCTGCACCCCAAAACACCTCCTTGTTGCATC
Organism: Psilocybe azurescens; assembly: GCA_023853785.1. Taxonomy (NCBI): domain Eukaryota; kingdom Fungi; phylum Basidiomycota; class Agaricomycetes; order Agaricales; family Agrocybaceae; genus Psilocybe; species Psilocybe azurescens. The sequence goes on along the minus strand of JAJIRX010000531.1, from coordinate 287 downwards.
TGAACCCCTAGCGCACAAGACGATCTTCAAGAAGTGCTCAAAAACTTGAAGCCGATCTTGCAGAACCATGCCAGTGAGAGAAAAGGCATACGATGAAGGGAAGAGAAAAGCTCTACAGTGGCACGGAACAGAGCGAATGATTATCGACTGCGAATCGAGGAGACGAAGAAGAAAATCTCACCAAGCCTGGCGATGAAAGTGATACGAAAAGCCAAATCCCTTCACTTTTAAACATCCATCTGACTTCAACATTATCACTTTATTCCAGTCCAATGCCTCCAGACATC
>JAJIRX010000529.1:0-12380 GCA_023853785.1 Psilocybe azurescens | reverse complement strand
TTATCATATCTTTTATCTTTCCTGATATCTTGATTATTCCAGAAGCTTTCCATCACTACTCTTTCCATTACTCATCATGATCTTGTTTATTACTTATTACGATCTTTATTACTCTTCATTATCATCATTGCTTTCTTATTACTCATCATGGAATCTTACTTAGTAAGCCACCTCTAGAGTAGTATAAGTACTGCATGTTTTGTAGATAGATCCCCAGCTTCAATCTCTTAGGATTTCCACTATCATTGGTGTGAACCTTCAGATCACTGATTCCCTAAAGTCTATCCTCTGCCTCTCCTCATCCTCTGCTCTTACTCTCTTGCTTGTCTTTGTTGGTGGCCTTGTCACACTGATTTTAGTGTTGCCCTGACAGAAGATCGAAACTCCTTTGACAACTCCACCACCATCCATCACCAACTATTCATCATCCATCATCTTATATTCTTTCTCCACCTTTTCTCACTCTGTCCACCTTCACCAATATCCTTTCATCTATCACCCACCACTCTATTTCATATTCCCCCACTCTCCAATCATTTATTCCACTCTCCAGTGTGTGCTGTGTGTGAACTTAGTAGATAGGGATACCAACTGTTGGGGCATTTCCTTCCTGAGAGGATTTGCTTTTAGTCCACCAGAAAAATACCAGGTAGTCAGTCCTATGATTCTGGGGTTAAAGCCTAGGCAAGAAGGGACAATTGGGTATCCAGTAGTTTAAATCTTTTAGATACTTAGTTTAGTTTCAAGGGCACTTTGTAGATAGCTTTCTCCCACACATACCTGGAAGAGCCTTTTTATTATGGTTTCACCCAACACCACCCCACTGCCACTACCTACCCTGCTCAGCCCTCTTATGAGGAGCTCCAGCAGCAGATTGCCATGCTTCAGCAGCAGCTTCGCCACCCTTCAAAGTTTTTTACCACCACCACCTCTTCCAACAAATGACCAACAACCTGCACCCTCACCTGCACCTGCTGCTGAGCCTCTGCATTCTGTGGCCTCTGCCTCTCCCAAAGTTTCCAAGTCTCTCTTTGATACTCCTCCCCCAGTTGCCCCACCTGAGCCCTATGATGGTACACTCAGTAAAGCAGAGACCTTCCTCAGTCAACTTCTATTATATTTTCATGGAAGGGGATCACTGATGACCTTAGCAGAGTTGTCTGTGCTCTCTTCTTTATGAAAGGAGGTACTGCTGGTCAATGGGCTAAAGTGCAAACCTTGAGGATGGAGGGATCAGGACAGAGATGCAATTTAGTGGAAAATTTTTCTGGATGCATTTAGGACAGCCTTTGGAGACCTAAATCCTGCAGCCACAGCTAGACACAAAATGAGTCAGCTCAAGCAAGGCAACCATACAGCTGATGAATATGTGGCTAGCTTCAAGGAATTGGAAATGGACACAAAGTACAATGGTGCTGCTTTGGTGGAATTTTTTCAAAAGGGACTCAACTCATCTCTGGTGGATAAAATTTATTGTCTACCACAGATGCCTGTCTCTTTGGAGGACTGGATTTTTTGGGCTACTAAGCTGGATAGACAATGGAGACAGAGAGAAGTCATTAAAAATCACACTCTCCATTCTCTAGGCCAGTCAATCAATCACCAACACCCACATCTAAACCAGCACCCAAGCCTTTCCAAGCTAGCCCTTTTAATTCCTCCTCCACTTCCACCCAAGGCACTTCAAGCAATCTGCAGGTTCATGCAAGGCAACAAGATGTAGTCCCCATGGAGGTTGATTCAGGTTGGAGGTCTGTTAGGCCTCTAATATGTTTCAAATGCAGAAAGCCTGGTCATAAGGCTGCTAACTGCAGGTCTACTATCAACATAAATTCAATGGACCATGAAGCCCTGAAAGCCTTCTACAGGGAGGAGATTTTGAAGGAAAAGAAGAACAGAAAAAGAAGGAGGATAAGCCACAAAAGGATTTTTAGAGGCTCCATTGGTGAAAGACATGTCCCAATCGGAAGAATAAATTTTCTGTATTAGAAATTGAAAATGATAATCCCAACTCATTCAATTCTGATACTGAAAGTCAACTCATGTCTTCTGAAAATTCCTTAAATCCTTCTTTCTTCTATTCCTGATAAAATCTATATCTTGAATCACAGACCTAAAACCTCTACCCATCTGTCAGTCATTTTGAAAACAGTGGATACAGGAAAAAGGCTTAGTGTAGATGCTTTGCTGGACTCTGGAGCTACAGGTCTTTTCTGGACACCAGGTTTGTTAAATACCATAATCTCAATACAAACTTCCTAGAGCTATTCCAGTCTACAATGTTGATGGTACTCTCAACAAGAGTGGCTCTATTCAAGAGCAAGTGGACTTGGTTATGGTATACAAAAACCACACAGAAAGGCTACCTTTGCTGTTTGTGACTTGGGAGATAAAACTGCAATTATTGGACACACTTGGCTTTATCTACACAATCCTGATGTTGACTGGAAAACAGGGGATGTTCAATTCATTAGATGTCCTCCTGATTGTCACATGGAAGTCAAGAGAGCCAGGAGGAAAAGGCAAAAATAGCTGCAATTCATAGAAGACAACTGCCTGAATTTCATGAAGAAGGAGATGATTTAATGGAAGACACTCCTGATTCTGAGTTAGGGCCTGAGGATAGAATATTTATATCATATCTTCATCCTCAAAAGCAGTCTATTAATGCCACTTCTACTGTGTCCCAAAAATTAGCAGAAGAATCTCATCAGCAGGATAACTCCCCAAAGAAGACTTTTGAAGAATCAGTCCCTAAACATTATCACCAATTTAAAGGGGTTTTTCTAAAGAGTCCTTTGATAGGCTACCAGATAGAAAGCCTTGGGATCATGCTATTGAGCTGAAGCCTGATTCTGAACCTTTCAGATCAAAGATTTATCCTCTATCACCAAATGAGCAAAAGAACTGGATGCTTTTTTAGAGGAAAATCTGAAGTCTGGTAGGATTAGACCTTCCAAGTCACCTATGGCATCCCCTGTTTTCTTTGTCAAAAGAAGGATGGCACTCTTAGGCTAGTACAGGATTATAGAAAACTGAATGACATGACCATCAAGAATTCATATCCTTTGCCTTTAATTTCTGACATTATCAGTAAACTCAGTAAAGCTAAATACTTCACCAAACTAGATGTTAGGTGGGGTTTAACAATGTCAGAGTTAAGCAAGGAGATGAGTGGAAAGCAGCCTTCAGAACCAATAGAGGGCTGTATGAACCACTAGTCATGTTTTTTGGTTTGACCAATAGTCCTGCTACTTTTCAAACTATGATGAATGACATTTTTATTGAGCTCATAGATGGGAATGTTGTTATTGTCTATATGGATGACATTCTTATTTTTACTGAGACTCTTGATCATCATAGGGAGGTAGTCAAAAGGTCCTGGAAATTCTGCAGAGAAATAAACTCTACCTAAAAGCTGAAAAATGTGAATTTGAAAAGGAAAAGATTGAATATCTTGGACTTATCATTTCACAAGGCAAGATTGAAATGAAAATGTCAAGGATGTTCAGTCATTCTTGGGATTTGTAAACTTCTATAGAAGGTTCATCCAGGACTTTGCAGACATAGCCAAGCCTCTTCATGAATTGACAAAGAAAGGGACAGTCTGGAGATGGGCTCCAAAACAACAGGAAGCATTTGACCAATTAAAGAGAAAAGTTACTTCTTCCCCATCTTGATTTTTCCTGATGACAATAAGCCATATAAAGTTGAAGCAGACAGCTCAGATTATGCTACTGGAGCAGTCTTGTCTCAGGAAGGATCAGATGGAAAATGGCATCCTGTTGCTTTTATGTCAAAAAGCCTATCTGAAGTAGAAAGGAATTATGAAATCCATGACAAAGAGATGTTGGCTATTATCAGAGCACTTGATGAATGGAGACATTATCTTGAAGGAACTAAACATTCCTTTGAGATTTGGACAGATCACAAAAATCTAGAGTACTTTATAGTTGCCCAGAAACTCAGTAGAAGGCAAGCCAGATGGTCACTCTTCCTGTCCAGATTTGATTTTACTCTTCATCATAGGCCTGGTAAAAGTTCACTCAAGCCAGATGCTCTGTCTAGGAGATCAGATCATAAAAAAGGAGTGATGATAATGAAAACATTGTCCTCCTTAAACCTGACTACTTCAAAATCCAGGCTCTCAAACAGGGCCAGGTCCTTTTCACTGGTGTAGAAAATGATCTGCTCAAGAAAATTAGAGAATCTAAAGATCTTGATGAGCAGGTGGTTAAGGCAGTTGAAGAGTTGAAGAAATCTTCCACCAAGAAGATTAATGGGCAGGAATGGTCTGAAGAACAGGGTCTTATATTGTTCAGAGGCAATGTATGTTCCCAAAGACAAAGACCTTAGAAGGAAAATTGTGGAACTGCATCATGACACCTATATTGCTGGGCATCCAGGAAAATGGAAGACTATAGAGCTGGTATCTAGAAATTATTGGTGGCCAGGAATGTCTCATTATATTGCAGCATACACCAGAAGCTGTGATAGATGTAACAGAACTAAAACATTTTCTGCAAAACCTGTTGGCCAGCTTATTCCTACCCAAATTCCTGCTGATGTCTGGCAACACATCTCTGTGGACTTTATCACTGGACTTCCAGAATGCCAAGGCTATAATGCTCTCATGATCGTTGTAGACAGACTTAGCAAAATGATCCACATTATTGCCACCACAGATCAAGTCACATCTGAAGGCACTGCTAAGTTGTACAGAGATTATGTCTGGAAGCTCCATGGTATACCTATCAAGATCACTTGTGATAGGGGTCCACAGTTTGTCTCTAAATTTATGAAAGAGCTTAACTCAATTCTTGGTATTCAGACTGCATCATCCACAGCCTATCACCCTCAGACTGATGGTCAGACTGAAAGAGTTAACCAATAAATTGAACAGTATCTTAGACTCTTCATAAACCATAGACAAGATGACTGGGTGGAATGGTTGTCACTAGCTGAATTCTCCTACAATAACAGAGTTCAGGCTTCTACTAGGCAGACTCCATTCATGCTGAACAATGGTAGACACCCAAGAATGGGCACAGAACCACTTAGGGATAGTAAAATGGAAGCAGTGGATACCTTTGTTAAAAACATGGAAGAAGCCAAAAGGAAGCAGTATCAGCACTCAAGAAAGCTGCTGATGATATGGCTAAATTCTATGATAGAAACAGAGGAACAGCTGTTAAATACAAGGTTGGGGATTTAGTTTGGCTTGATGGAAAGGATCTCAAGACTGAGAAGCCTTCTAAAAAAGCTAGATGATAGGAGATATGGGCCCTATAAAGTGACTAAAATCATTGGCCCAAATGCTTATGAACTTAAGCTACCTCCTAGCATGAAGATCCATCCAGTGTTTAACACTGTGAAACTCCAACCTTACCATCCTGATACTATTCCTGGAAGAAGACCTCCTTCTAGACCTCCTCCTGTTATTACTGGAGATAATCCAGAATGGGAAGTTGAAATCATCAAGGACAGTAGACTTTATAGGGGCAAGCTGCAGTATTTGGTCAAATGGAAAAATTATCCAAATGAAGAAAGTACTTGGGAGCCTGCAGATAATCTCAAAGGGGCCTCTAGGCTGATCAAAGAATTCCATACTAGACATCCAGCTGCACCTAGAAGAATTTCTGCCCTTACTTTTGATAGACTTTCTTTGTGCCTTTCAAAAATTTTACTATTCCTATTCTACCTTTAAAACCTTCCAAACTAGACCATAGTTAAGCACAGTTGTTGGGAAAGGAGGGTGATGTTGGAGTTTCATTTTGTCAAACAATGTGGGAACCAACACAGAAACAAAAATATTTGACACATCACGACTTTTAAAAGACAACCACCTCATTGCTCCCAAACCCAATCAATGATGCCTCATCTATTCTCTATCAAACACATCAAATCCACCTTCTTTTCATCCCCTGCACCCCAAAACACCTCCCTTGTTGCATCTGAACCCCTAACGCACAAGACAATCTTCAAGAAGTGCTCAAAACACTCAAAGCCGATCTTGTAAAATCCATGCAGCTAGAGAAAAGGCACATGATGAAGGGAAAAGAAAAGCTCTACAGTGGGCACAGGAACAGAGTGAAGATTATCGACTGCGAATCAAGGAGACGAAGAAGAAAATCTCACCAAGCCTGACGATGAAAGTGATACAAAAAGCCAAATCCCTTCACTTTTAAACATCTATCGACTTCAACATCATCACTTTTATTCCAGTCCAATGCCTCCAGACATCAAGCACATTGTGGGAAATGTGCCTTAAAGAGGGGGTGATGTCAGGGTTTCTCTTATTTACTTCTATTTTCATCTCATGATTATCTTTATCTCTTATCTTATCTTTTATCTTTTATCATATCTTTTATCATATCTTTTATCTTTCCTGATATCTTGATTATTCCAGAAGCTTCCATCACTACTCTTTTCCATTACTCATCATGATCTTGTTTATTACTTATTATGATCTTTATTACTCATCCTTACTCATCATTACTTTCTTCATTACTCATCATGGAATCTTACTTAGTAAGCCACCTCTAGAGTAGTTGTTACGACTTCAAGCTTATATTCACGTGCGTGGATAAAGCTGACAGTCAAGTAGTCAAGAACAGCGAGTTCCAAGCGGTGTCAAGTAAGAGGAGGTTAGATTCTCAAGAACTAGCTAAAGAATACAGTGGATCCTTCCTGGTATAAATACTATGAACCGCACAGCAAGTTGAAACGAGTTTGAATGTTCATCAGCAGATGTATATAAGAATAGAGGAAACAGATCAAGCGTTCATCAAAAGATGTATCATAAAAGATAGAAGTGAAAGTCCATCAAAGATATGATGGAGTTTCATAGATATGATGGAAAGCAAAGTTCATCAGAACATACGATGATGTATCAATGATGTGACGGATGACAAAGAAAAGGGAAAAGAAAAGAAAAGAGAAAGGAAAAGCAAAAAGAAAATAAAGTGTCCGTAACATTACCCCCCTTCTAAGGTTCGACTGTCCCAGTCGAATGGTCTTCAGTATCCGTAGGGTTCTCCGGTATTGTTTGCGATGCCAACGTCATCCGTGGGGTCGTCATAATCAAAGTAATCGCTTCTGTGAGGAGAGTCGTTCACGCTTGAAAGGACAGTATCTTGTCGTATGTCCTGGTCCTCAGCTGCGGTGGCAGTGGTTGCAGGTGAGCTTGGGGCAATATTGTCGATATGTCCCAACTTTCCACATGCGAAGCATGTAACGTCCGGTCGACGTTGATTCCCAACACTTGTCCATCGGGCTCAAGTCGGGCAACGAGAAGGCGTGCCGGTCTGATTGTTGATGCCGAAAGGTTGTGGTGGATCAGCGTTGGGGAGTCGCTCCGTGGGGGTGTGTCTGCGTGCGGTGTTTGATGAGCATGTGTTCGATGGCTCGTTCAAAACCCTTGAGTTGAAGACATTTGAGGGGAGTCGGTGGCGGCTTTGTGGTGGACTCGGACTCTCGCCTGTTTGACTGCGATGTCCGCCTCGATGATTCGTGATTTCGCCAGATAAATAGTTGAAGAATTCAAGTTCTCGTTCGATAAAGGGGGCAAAGGGCTTCGACGTCGTATCGGTTTTCGGCATTTTTCAAGATTTCAAGTAGTTCGTAGACGGAGAGAGTATTAAAAAGTTGAGACGTAGTAGTAGATTGGGGAACAGATGAGGCACAAGCAGTGGAATGAGACATTGTTGGATATCGATGTTTGTTGCCTAGAAGTGTAGCAACTTGACCTTTCTTATAGCCTTTGTTGCCAGTCCGGGTCTAAGTTTTTCCTTGAGCTGGGAAATCCGCAGTTGATACTCTAGATTTTGGTCATGCGCCATTGCTGCGCATCTTGCCTTGAGTTCATTGTGTGCTTGTTTCTCCGCTTCTCGAGACAGTATAAATGCTACCTCGAGTTCTTCAAGCATTTGTTGTCGATCTTCTTGGGATTTTGGTATTTTTGTCGTGAGGAAAATAGGTTCGTGAGTGTTTTGGGGAAAGAGAGTGGACTTGACGCGTTTGATTGAGGGAAAGGAGAGCATGTTGATTGATTGTTGAGTGAGGGAAGATGGTGGTCTTTTTACAGCTTGTGACGTGTTCGGTAAGTCTGTAAGATTGCTACCGGTTTCTTCAAAGACCGGCCGGTTCCCACGTTGCTTCGGTGATCGGATAGTCCTTCCATTTGACGTAGTATTGGTATCCTCTTCCTCTTTTCGATGTTTGAGAATCGTCTCTATTTCCCAATGTTCTTCTTCGTTTAATATCTCTGGTGGTGGTCGAATGAAATTGGGTCCATGTGTTTCAGTCTCGTGGTATGGATTAAGAAGTGTCGCATGGAATACATCGTGAATGAGCCATCCTTTGGGAGTTCCAGTCGATAAGTTAGGGGTCCTAAGACTTCTTTGATCTTGAAGGGTCCTTCTCGTTTTGGTGCCATTTTCTTGTGATAATTCATCTGTAAATTTGTCGCTTCTAGCCAAACTCTTTGTCCTTGGATGAACGGTGTGAAGTTCGAGTTTTTCCTTTCAGCCATCCTTGTCCGGGCTAGTTCATGGGCTGCTAGGGCTTCTTCTCGATCCTTTTGAAGATACTTCAGTCTTTCTTCTACTGAAGGAAACTTGGTGTGTTCAAATGCGGTGGGAATTGCAATGGGGGAGTATCCGAGAATTAATTCGAATGGTGTTCTCTGTCTGTCTGCATGCCTTCGGTTATTGTGGAGTGAATTCAAGGGTCCCAAGTCGTTCGTGCCAGTCTTCTGGGTGAGACGAGCAGTATATGGATAGATAGGCTTCAATCTCTTGGTTATATCGCTCCGTTGTTCCATCCGTTTGAGGGTGATAAGCAGTTGAAAATTTCGATTTTACTCCAAGGAGTTTCATTAGCTCTTTGAATGATTCAGCGGCAAATCTGGGGTCTCGATCTGATGTGAGGCTGTCTGGTAGTCCAAACCTTTGTAGAGATTGTCCAGTAAGAGTTTGCCAGTCTTTTCAGCATCCAGTCCTTTCATTCGCATGGAATAAGGATAAGTCCTTTGTGTTCCCGTGATCGGTGATGCTTAGAATCGCATCAAATTCAACTTCTCCTTGCTTGTCCAGGATTGGTGGAAGGTCTGTAAGGAAGTCCATAGCACTGTCTGCAAAGGGTCGGGCTGACTTTGGTCCAGGTATCGGTATGAATGATGGGTTAGAGGGATGTCGATTTATTTTGAACTGTTGGCAGGCGGCACATCCTTTTATGTATTGCTTGACAAATGATCGTAATCCTGGCCACCAGTAGTGTTGTTTTACCGAATTGAATGTTTCTAATTCTCCAGGGTGTCCGGCTGAGATAGGGTCGTGATATGATTTGACTATGTCTTTCCGTAGGGTTTGATCTTTTGAATGTAGGCTCGTCCTTGGTAGTATAAGATAGTTTTGCCGCTCACATTCTCTGTTTTCCATTCTCTGAGGTCGGTCGCATTTGGTGGTCCTCCTTCTAATAGGGTTTTCATTGCTTCTGCTGCATTGTGGTCCAGTTCGCTCGCATTGGCAATTCTTTCCTGTAACTCGGCTACAATTAAGCTCGCATGAAAAGCTTTTCTGGAAGTAAGGTGATGTTTTCATTGTCATGGTCTTCTTCTGGGGTGAAATCGGGCGTCTTGAAAGGGTATCGGATTGAATCATTTTGTTTCCAGGTAGATGTACCAACTTCAGATTGAATTCTGAGACATACAGAGACCAGCGTGCCTGTCGTCGGTTTAGATTTTGGGCCGATCTGAAATATGTCAAATTCTTGTGATCTGAATATACCGTAGTCGTGTGTTCTGATCCTTGGATGTAGTGTCTCCATTCCTGTAATGATCTGATTATTCCCAGTAATTCCCTGTCGTAGATTTCGTAGTTTCTTTCGGTTGGAGAGAACGCCTTGATATAAATGCGCATGGGTGTCTTTCGCCATTTCCGTCCAGTTGAGTAAGGGACTGCCTGGAGGCATATTTTGAAGCCGCCAGATTCAATTTGAAATGGTTTGGCGGGTCGGGCATCAAGAGTACCGGTTCTTCTGTGAATCGTTTCTTCAGTTCATCAAAGGCAGCTTGAGTTGTGTCATTCCATAGAAATCCTTTGTCTTTCTTCAGGAGTTCATTTAGAGATCGAGCTACTTCAGAGAATTTCCGGATGAATTTTCGGTAGAAGTTCCCAAAGCCCAGGAACGATCGGACTTGTTTGAGAGTAGTAGGTGCTGGCCAGTCTTGAATTCCTTTGAGTTTTGTTGGATCCATAGAGATTTTTCCTGCTTCAACAATCATTCCGAGATATTCCACTTTTCCTTGAGCAAAAGAGCATTTTTCCCGGGTTTGGAGATAGAGATCGCTTTTCGAGTCGTTGTAGAACCATTTTGGTGTATTTTTCCAATTCCCTTGATCTTTGCAAAGATTAGAATGTCGTCCATATAGATGATTATGAAGCATTGTGATATCATGTCTTCAAGATTGAGTCCATCATAGATTGGAAGGTTGCTGGGGAATTGCACATGCCAAAGAACATTACAGTTGGTTCAAAAAGTCCTCGGTTGGTTTTGAATGCTGCTTTCCATTGATCACCTTCTTTATCCTGATGTTGTTGTAGCCCCATCGGATATCTAGTTTGGTGAAGAATTTTGCGCCTTTCAATTTGTCCATAAGTTCCGTAATCCGTGGTAGTGGGTAAGCGTCTTTGATCGTCCAGTCGTTCAGATACCTGTAGTCTTGACAAGGTCTAAGCTTTCCATCTTTCTTTGATACGAAGAAGAAGGGAGATGCCATAGGTGATTCCGAGGGTCGAATGTATCCTTTGTCCAATTGTTCCTTTGTCCAGGTGTCCAGTTCTGTTTGTTCTGCCGGTGTGATATTGTATGCCTTGAATTTCTTTGGTATGAATCCTTCTTTAACTCAATTTTATGGTCCCATGGTCTTGATTCCGGAATCGGTCTGCCGCCTTGTTTATCTAAAAGGTCCATATATGATTGATATTCTGGGGGAACGATTTCTTGGAGAGGTCTTGTCGGTTTCTCTGGTTCATATTGTTGGGCCAGCCTGTGAGGTCGTGATTTTGGTGTTAAGCCAAGTTTCTTTTATTTCGTCTTCGTTTGCATCCCATATATTCGGATGACTAACGATTCGAATTCCTCCAATGGGTGGGTAGTCTCGATTGTTGGTGTTTGTTCGTCCGTTTCTTCTTCAATGGTGGTTTGATTTATCGTAGGCCCTGACGTGGTTTCCAAGTTATCTGTCCCGTTCTGCCAATTGATTCCTGGATTCTTTCCTGTAGCCAAGGGAATCCTAAAATAATTTTCTGTTTTCCTAGCCCAGAGACCAGTAATTGTTCCCGATGGTTCCGGTTTCCAACCTTTAGGTCCAGGTCTACAAATGACGAGATGGTTCCTTTCTTGTTTGGGGTTCCGTCTACGTTATAAACCCGGATCGGTTTTTCCAAGGGTTGGGTTCTGAGTCCAAGTTTTTGTGCATAGTTCTGGTCAATGAATTTCCTCCTGCTCCTGAGTCTAAGAGCTCAGAGGTTTCGACGATTTGTGAGCCATTCTGTTTCTTGGTGGGGAATGAAACTGGTAAAAGCATAGTTTTATTCTCGATTGTTGCCGTAAGTACAGATTGTATCTTCAGATAAGGAGAGACAGACGTCGTCCTGTTTCTCCACTTTAAAAATCCTTTTCTTCTTTCTCTTCAAATCCTGTTTTAACCATGAGGTCTGCAAGTTCGTCTTTTTCGTCCTTGTTCAGGCTCCTGATATGGGCATGGAGTTCCTTTGGGGTCCACTTCTTGCTGGGTTGTCCTTGGGTTCTGTTCTGGTTTGTTGGTCCTTTCTGTGGGCAATCTCTGGATAGATGTCCTGTTGTTTGCACCTGAAACAGGCGCCTTTCCTGATTAATTCGGCTCGTTCTTCGGCTGTCATGGCGCTTACGTCCATCCTGTTTGGGTCATAGTTCCTGTTGTTCCTTGGGAAATTGTTCCAGCTTGGCGCCCTCCTGCGTTCTTCTGGTTCTTCTCTAAAGACCTTGGCCAGTCTGTAGTTGGTGTCAAATGTTGTTGCTTTTTGTACCAGCCTTGGATCGTTTGAAGGTCTTCAGAGTACAGGATCCTGTCAGCAAGTTGAGGTGGTGATGCATTTTTGGAATAATCCAATGAGATGGGCATGGTCTGATTCGTTTCTGTTCCTAGATTGGCTTGTCCTACCAACAATTTGAACTTGTTGATGATGTCTTCCACCCTCGCTGGGTTTTTGCCTAAGTCGTTTTATGTCGTTCATGGCTGATCTGGTTTCATCCACTGGAGTGAATGCGTCGTGGAATTTTTCGAGAAATGTTCCGAGGGTGTCCCATTCGAGGGTTTGGTTGGGACTAGTTCCTTT
>JAJIRX010000526.1:0-56984 GCA_023853785.1 Psilocybe azurescens | reverse complement strand
ATCCATAGAGATTTTCCCTGCTTCAACAATCATTCGAGATATTCCACTTTTCCTGAGCAAAGAGCATTTTCGGTTTGAGATAGAGATCGTTTTCTCAGTCGTTGTAGAACCATTTTGGTGTATTTTCCAATTCCCCTTGATCTTTCGCAAAGATTAGAATGTTGTCCATATAGATGATTATGAAGCATTGTGATATCATGTCTTGATTGAGTCCATCATGGATTGGAAGGTTGCTGGGGAATTGCACATGCCAAAGAACATTACAGTTGGTTTGAAAGTCCTCAGTTGGTTTTTGAATGCTGCTTTCCATTGATCACCTTCTTTTATCCTGATGTTGTTGTAGCCCCATCGGATATCTAGTTTGGTGAAGAATTTTGCCTTTCAATTTGTCCATAAGTTCCGTAATCCGTGGTAGTGGGTAAGCGTTCTTGATTGTCCAGTTGTTCAGATACCTGTAGTCTTGACAAGGTCTAAGCTTTCCATCTTTCTTTGATACGAAGAAGGGAGATGCCATAGGTGATTCTGAGGGTCGAATGTATCCTTTGTCCAATTGTTCCTTTGTCCAGGTGTCCAGTTCTGTTTGTTCTGCCGGTGTGATATTGTATGCCTTGAATTTCTTTGGTATGAATCCTTCTTTTAACTCAATTTTATGGTCCCATGGTCTTGGTTCCGGGAATCGGTCTGCCGCTTGTTTATCGAAAGGTCCATATATGATTGATATTCTGGGGAACAATTTCTTGGAGAGGTCTTGGCGGTTTCTCTGGTTCATATTGTTGGGCCAGCGTCTGTTGAGTCATGATTTTGGTGTTAAGCCAAGTTTCTTTTATTTCGTCTTCGTTTGCATCCCCGATATATCAGATGACTAACGATTCGAATTCCTCCAATGGGTGGGTAGTCTCGATTGTTGGTGTTCGTTTGTCCGTTTCTTCTTCAACGGTGGTTTGATTTATCGTAGGCCCTTGACGTGGTTTCCAAGTTATCTGTCCGTTCTGCCAGTTGATTCCTGGATTCTTTTCCTGTAGCCAAGGGAATCCTAAAATAATTTTCTGTTTTCCTAGCCCAGAGACCAGTAATTGTTCCCGATGGTTCCGGGTTTCCAACCTTTAGGTCCAGGTCTACAAATGACGAGATGGTTCCTTTCTTGTTTGGGGTTCCGTCTATGTTATAAACCGGATTGGTTTTTCCAAGGGTTGGGTTCTGAGTCCAAGTTTTTGTGCATAGTTCTGGTCAATGAATTTCCCTCCTGCTCCTGAGTCTAAGAGCTTAGAGGTTTCGACGATTTGTGAGCCATTCTGTTTCTTGGTGGGGAATGAAACTGGTAAAAGCATAGTTTTATTCTCGATTGTTGCCGTAAGTATAGATTGTATCTTCAGATAAGGAGAGACAGACGTTGTCCTGTTTCTCCACTTTAAAAATCCTTTTCTTCTTTCTCTTCAAATCCTGTTTTAACCATGAGGTCTGCGAGTTCGTCTTTTCGTCCTTGTTCAGGCTCCTGATATGGGCATGGAGTTTCTTTGGGGTCCACTTCTTGCTGGGTTGTCCTTGGGTTCTGTTCTGGTTTGTTGGTCCTTTCTGTGCGCAATCTCTGGATAGATGTCCTCGTTGTTTGCACCTGAAACAGGCACCTTTCCTGATTAATTTGGCTTGTTCTTTGGCTGTCATGGCGCTTACGTCCATCCTGTTTGGGTCGTAGTTCCTGTTGTTCCTTGGGAAATTGTTCCAGCGTGGGCGTCCTCCTACGTTCTTCTGGTTCTTCTCTAAAAACCTTGGCCAGTCTGTAGTTGGTGTCAAATGTTGTTGCTTTTTTGTACCAGCCTTGGATCGTTCTTGGAAGGTCTTCGGAGTACAGGATCCTGTCAGCGAGTTGAGGCGTGATGCATTTTGGAATAATCCTATGAGATGGGCATGGTCTGATTCCGTTTCTGTTCCTAGGTTGGCTTGTCCTACCAACAACTTGAATTTGTTGATGATGTCTTCCACCCTTTCGTTGGGTTTTTGCCCAAGTCGTTTTATGTCGTTCATGGCTGATCTGGTTTCATCCACTGGAGTGAATGCGTCGTGGAATTTTGAGAAATGTTCCGGTGTCCCATTTGAGGGTTTGGTTGGGACTAGTTCCTTTCGTCCTCAAGGTCAAGTACTGTTCCTTCCATAGTTTTGCTCCTCCTTCCATGCAAAATGATAAAATGAAGGCAATTTTCTTCTTGTCTGTGTTGTAGACATCATCGTTTATGTCCATGTAGAGGTAGCAGTCTTGCATGAAAGACCTGGATTTCGTCCTGTCTCCATCGAATACGGTGGGTTTGTTGATCGAGATTTCTTTCTTTCCGCTTTGTTTCGACCATGTCTGTGTCTTGTTCTTCTTGATCTATCGCCAGGGTTGATAATAAGTCGTATAGCGAGTTTGATAGGTCTTCGTTGCCTAGGTTGATATCTTCAGAGCTTTGTCTGGACGGGTTCGGTGTCTGCCAATTTTGTGTCGGGGTTCCTTCTTCTGAGCTGTTGGTAGCAGGAATTCCGCCTTTCGGTGGTGCCGTGTTTTGTTTCAGGTTTCAGAGGTCTCGTCTGCTGGGGAGCGGGCGAGATTCATAGATGAGCTAGTTCTTTTGTTACAACTTCAAGCTTATATTCATGTGCGTGGATAAAGCCGACAGTCAAGTAGTCAAGAACAGCAAGTTCCAAGCAGTGTCAAGTAAGAGGAGGTTAGATTCTCAAGAACTAGCTAAAGAATACAGTGGATCCTTCCTGGTATAAATACTATGAACCGCACAGCAAGTTGAAACGAGTTTGAATGTTCATCAGCAGATGTATATAAGAATAGAGGAAACAGATCAAGTGTTCATCGAAAGATGTATCATAAAAGATAGAAGTGAAAGTCCATCAAAGATATGATGGAGTTTCATAGATATGATGGAAAGCAAAGTTCATCAGAACATACGATGATGTATCAATGATGTGACAGATGACAAAGAAAAGGGAAAAGAAAAGAAAAGAGAAAGGAAAAGCAAAAGAAAATAAAGTGTCCGTAACATTGATGGACTTCTCTTGTTATTTTGTAGAAGTGGCTTAGGACTCCACTAATGACTACAGTAGTTTTTCCTGCCCCATATATGTGTTTTAGAGTGTCTATGAAGTATGAGGGAAGTTGAATTTTCAAGGGATTTCCAGATGAAGTCATGTCTAATCTTGTCATAGGCTTTTTCTTGGTGTAGGCACACAATTATGCCATTTTCTTCTGCCATCTCGCATCAGTCCAGCATGAGACGGACCGGGTCAGTCTGGTCTTCAATATAGCAACCTTTTATAAAACCTGCTTGGTCTTTATGGATAAGAGCAGGTACATGTTTGGAGAGCTTGGTTGTGAGTGCTCTAGTCATAATTTTATAGTCAGTGTTGAGGACTGTGATTGGTCTATAGTTGCTGATTTCCTTCTTGTCACCTTTTTGTATATTGGGCACATCCACCCTTCTGCAAAGCCAGTATGTGGGTACACTCCATGTTTTCTATGTCATTATAGACATGTGTCAGCACAGATACTATGTCAAAGGCTGGCTGGCCTGCTCTGGTGTTATTTGTGTGTTTTTCCATAAGTGTTTTCCACAGTTCATGGGGAATGCCATCTATCCCTGCTGCTTTCCCATTTGGCAGAGCAAGCATTGCTTTCTGACTTCCTCCTTTTGAGGTAGGATGCTAGGTCTGTTCTCCCTTCAGCACTGAGACAGGGGTTATGTGGTTTAGGATTGCGGAGGTCTCATTTGGATCAAGGTCATCTGCTAGGTCCTGGATTTGTAGCTTATTATGATACATGGCTGCTAGTTCTGCCATTTCCTCTGATTTTGTTGTGTATATGGGTGCATCTGGTGGTGAGGATAGGTCCTTCAGGCTTGGTATGGTGTCTCATGGTTTTTTTTCTTTGTTGGTCTGTATCCAGTATTTGCTACCAATGCTTTCACCCTCAATTCTGTGTCGCATAGCAACATTGTCTCTTATCTGTGTGTAGCATATGACTTCCAGCTCAGTGATGTGTTGCACATGGGACAGTGATCAAATAATGTACCATATGGAATTTAAATTATTTATGATCTAATGTGTCACACAGCCTGAAAGAGACTCACTGAAAAGCCAATTATCTTGTGCTTGTCACGGTGTCAAGTGAGGGCCTAAAATTCTCATGTGAGGTACAGTGTCAAGTGGGCCCATCCCTGATACACCAAACACTGGCCCTGTGGGGAAATTTTTTGATTTCGGCAGCCGGTTTGCAGAAAATTTGGCACTGGCTACTGCCATTCTAATAACCATTCCATGGGATATTTTCATCCCTATTTTGATACTTTTACCATGGTTGGTTTACTAATCTAGATTCAATTGTAGGGAAAATTGGGGAAGAAATAGAGCCAGAGGTCCACTCCAATTTATCCAGTTTTCTGGCTTCATGGACTCCACAATTAAGCATTGAAGTACAGAATGGCCTCCGCTTTTGCAGAATTTTAAATTACATTCAGTACATATTTTATATGCAGCTCCATTCTTTCAAGAATAAATGTTCATTCAAAAATGCTGTAAATAGGTAGTAAAATAGGTAAGAAATTTATGTGGTTTCCAAGCTATATGGCCTCTGCCACCAGCCATTGAAGCACAGAATGGCCTCCACTTTTGAAGAATTTATAATTACATTCAATACATATTTTGCATGCAGCTCCATTCTTTCAAGAATAAATGTTCATTCAAAAATGCAGTAAATAGGTAGTAAAATAGGTATGGACTTCATCGGTTTCACTAGCTGTACGGCCTCTGCCACCAGCCATTGAAGAACAGTATGGCCTCTGCTTCTGCAGAATTTTTAAATACATTCAATACATATTTTATATGCAGCTCCAATCTGTCAAGAATAAATGTTCATTAAAAATGCGGTAAATAGGTAGTAAAATAGGTATGAAATTCATCTGCTTCACTAGCTGTAGGCCTCCACCACCAGCCATTGAAGAACAGTATGGCCTCCGCTTCTGCAGAATTTTTAAATACATTCAATACATATTTTATATGCAGCTCCAATCTGACAAGAATAAATGTTCATTCAAAATTTCAGTAAATAGATAGAAATGAAGGCATTGAATTTATCTGTTTCCCTAGCTGTATGGCTTCTGCTATCAGCTATTGAAGCACAGAATGGCCTCCGCTTCTGCAGAATTTTTAAATACAATCAATACATATTTAGTATGCAGCTCCAATCTCTCTAGATTAAATGTTCATGTAACAATGTGGCAGAAAGGTATTAAAATAGGTATAGAATCTATCTGATTTGCTAGCTGTACAGCATCCGCCATAATTCATTGAAGCCCAAATGGCCTCCGCTTTTGCATAATTTTCAATTACCATTGATTCAAAAAATCTATACAACCTTTCCATGGACAGAAGATTTGAGTTGTAGACTGAGGAGAGCGACATACGGTATCATCCCTTGGCTGCCATTTTCCCACCCACTTGGAAAACACATGTATGGGCTTATATATTTTATCATAAACAGCTCTTATATAATCTCTGCAGTCCTGTTTTTCTCTGACACTGACCACCACTCTTTTTTAATGGCAAGGTGTCAATCTAATCTTAATTAATACTGTACAATACCAAATACATGGTCAAACCTTTGATTGCACTTCATTTTTCTCTTCAAGTCTTCTGAAATTAGAATTATTATGAGACCATACAACCTGCAGCAGCATATTTCTGAAGATTTTTGTAGTGTGTAGATCAGAGCTAATAGAAAATTATTACATTGTATTCATATACTCGTTATTGCCTAAATTGGCAAAGTGCAGCACACTGACTCAAGCTCAACTTGAGAGTTGTAAAGTGAATGTTATGCTTCTTGTGGGCACTCTATGACTTCAAAACCTAGATATATAGTGACAGAATAATATATTCTTTGATATATTTGACTTGAAATAATTGTTTAGGCAAATGTTAAAAAGCACCTTTTGGCCAGACGTCAACCAAGGTTTGCAATGGTACATAACACCACATTCTAGCAACTTTCAAACCCATTTTGCAAACAACTTCTTACATCTAAAATTTTCATTAGAATTTACTCTGGAGTGCTTGCTGATTATGCCTTCACAGTTATGGAACTATATGAGCTGTAATAACTTAGGAATCTTGATTATATGTTTCACAGAGAGCACAAAATCACCATGGGCTACCATATTCTGACAATAAATATCTTTACCATCCTTGGAATTGTCTGTAAAAAGATGCTTTGGAATCGAAGTATCTGGAGCTTTCTAATGATGTTTTTATCTAACTTATCTGTACAACCAATAAATGGATATGCAACACCTGAACTTTATGATGATGATACATCTGAACAAAAAGATATGATTAAGTGCCTGTACAATGTAAAAAAGACCATTAGTTCAACAGGATATGTTCCAAGATTGATTTAAGGTCTCCAATGGCACCTAGAGGCCAATGGGGTAGGAGAGTATAAGTTTTTGACATTCAAGCGGAGGTTGCCTCTGTTGATCGTACTAGGAATACAAACAAAGTGACTGATCTGGCCACCGATGAGATAACATTCTTGTATCAATTTACAAAAATGGTAATATTGATTGAATGTAATTAAAAATTCAGTTGAAGCGGAGGCCGTACTGCCCTTCAATACATGATGGCGGAGTCCATACATCTGAGAAACTGCATAGAGTGTGTATTTATTTTGTAACTTGTACACTGTATTTTTAACATACACATTCACTTGCAACACGATGAAGTTGCATATGATATATGTTTTAAATGCAATTGAAAAGTCTGCAGAAGCGGAGGCCATACTGTTCTTCAATGGCTGGTGGCGGAGGCCGTATAGCTAGTGAAACAGATGAATTCCATACCTAATTTACTACTTATTTACCGCATTTTTGAATGAACATTTATTCTTGACAGATTGGAGCTGCATACAAAATATGTGTTGAATGTATATAAAAATTCTGCAGAAGCGGAGGCCGTACTGTTCTTCAATGGCTGGTGGCAGAGGCTGTACAGCTAGTGAAACAGGTGAATTCCATACCTATTTTACTACCTATTTACTGCATTTTGGAATGAACACTTATTCTTGACAGATTGGAGCTGCAAATAAAATATGTATTGAATGTATTTAAAATTTTGCAGAAGCGGAGGCCATTCTGTGCTTCAATGGCAATGGCTGATAGCGAAGGCCATACAGCTAGTAAACCAGATGAATTCCATACCTATTTTACTACTTATTTACCGCATTTTTTAATGAACATTTATTCTTGACAGATTGGAGCTGCATATAAAATATGTACTGAATGTATTTAAAAATTCTGCAGAAGCGGAGGCCATACTGTTCTTCAATGGCTGGTGGTGGAGGCCGTATAGCTTAGCTGCAACTTCCTTTTTAAAGCCTGAAAGAGTAGCTGGGGGTTGAGTGTATCTCTACTTGAGGTCTTTACACTCCCCACAGGTACTGATTGGAACCGGTTGGATTCCAACCAGTTCCAACTGGAATTTTATTTGGCAGTGTCCCTGCTAAATTAGCAGGAAAATGTCCAAAATTTTCCAACCGGATTCCAATCAGAACCACCGGTACTGACCAGTTCCACCGTTACTGAGTCTGACCAAAATCCGATCAGAATCCGACTGGAATATGACTGGAATCCAAGTGGAATTCATCAAATTTGAAACCCAATTAGACCCAATTCCGAGTGGAATCTGAGTGGTACCAAGTGGAACCATATTATATCAGCATACTATTTACAGCTCAGCAAGTAATAACACAAAAAGTATACATGGATCTTAACAGTTTGTGATAAATTTGGTATTGTTAGAATTGTAAAATTGAGGAGAATATGTTTATGTAATAGTTATATAAAATTAAAAATTTCTGGTAAAGAAATACCTATTTTTCATATAAATCTGTGCTTATATAATCTAAATTTCTTGAATAAAATTGATCTTTATATTCCATTAATTTCTATTATTGCAATACTATTAAAATATAGCTAACAGAGTGTTATTTTTTTGCAAAAAGTGGTTTACAATGTCTATATATATTCAAATTTA
This sequence comes from Psilocybe azurescens, assembly GCA_023853785.1. Lineage (NCBI taxonomy): Eukaryota > Fungi > Basidiomycota > Agaricomycetes > Agaricales > Agrocybaceae > Psilocybe > Psilocybe azurescens. The sequence continues at coordinate 48,914 of JAJIRX010000526.1, read as the reverse complement.
CAGTATTTTGTATATTGAACATGCTGGTATAATATTCAGATGATGATGTAATTACAAGTGCATTGCCCTCAATTTTATGATCATTTTTATATATAATATGTGGGTATAGCTTCAGAGAAAGTGCCAGAACATATTATTGGGTATTGTAAAGAATGGTATATAATTTATAAAATGTTGAGAATACCACAAACAATAATAGTGTAGTTGGTAAAGCATGTATAGAATCAATATTGAGGTTGAACAATCCCTGATAATGCAATGGACACATCACATCACATCACACAGCCAATATCATCACAAAAGTTGAGACACCTCAATTTTGTCAGTTCTTCATCATTTTCTTCCAATTTCTTTGTGCATTGTATATACTATAATATATATAGTAGCTATTTCTGCAACTTTTAGCTCAGAAAATGCATGAAATAAGTTGAAAATAGTAAATTACATCAAGTTTCCACTATATATAGCTAAAGATGAGACAGATTCATAAGATTGAAGAGGATATGAATAATGCTATAGAATTTATTGCTATATATCAGCATGTGTATAGCTATTTCATTTAAAACAATTCTAAAAACATAATTTTTCATAAAGATTTGAGCAAAATACATCTAATTCTGTCAGAATTTGATTTTTACATGTCCAAGTCTTTACAGTTTGGAATATGACTAAAAATCACAACAATAAGTAAGGCCTACAGTGTTGTGAACCATGTATATATCATTCCAGATTTATATAATAATACAAAACATATTATTAAAACACTTAATAACCTCAGTCATTTGACACAGAGTCAGTTTGGCAACATGACACCTGGCGTGTCATCTGAGTCATTTCCGGTGTGATGATTATCATGTGATGTTACCGTTTATCTTTTCTCATGCATCTCTTATGTCTCTGTAATCTTTCACCCCATTGTTTGGACCTTTCTCTGCTGCTGATGGCCCGTAATCCTTCGGGCGGCTCAGGCCTCTAAGGAGCAAGCCCACTGGACTGTTGAAGATGAAACTGTTTTGCTCAACTTCCTCATCTTAGTTAAGTCTGCATCTGGTGATGGAACCAATTTTAAGAAGGCCACCTGTGTTGTATGTAGCATATTTGTGGAATCTTTGTGTTTCTGACTTTTTTTTTTCACCAGTTGAAGAGTATGTACAAAGTTGTTCAAGCTATTCTTGGAAATTCTGGCTGGTCCTGGGATGATGAAGATGGTGCCGGAATCACTCCTGAAATACAGGGAACCTGGAATGACTACGTCGAGAGGCACCCAGCAGCTGCACCTTTTGCAATGCAGGATGGGCCCATCTTGCAGCCTTTGACTCACTTGGAGCCTCTTTGTCAGCAAATCGAGAAGCAAATGTATTTTGCCCTGGCTCTAACAAGTCTGGTCTGGTTGATGGTTCTTTTGCTGAAGTTGAAACAAGTGCTGATGGGCAGGATAATGAACTGGTAGTTGAAGAGGAAAATGATAGTGAAAATGGCAACCCACTTGTGAGTTTCTTATTTCTTTCAGTCATACTGTGAAATTTAATCCAACTTTAGATGTCCCAGACGACTGCAACTCCAGCCCATGCCACATCTGGATGCAAACGCTCAGCCAGCCCTCACCTCCAATAACCGTTAAACACATGCGCGAAGCCCCTGGAACTCAGGTCATGCGTGGGCTTGGTACCACCTTTGACCGTGTGGCAGATGTCCTTGAGAAGGCATTTCCGAAGTCTGATTTGCCACCGTCTCCAGACCGAAAGTTCAATGCTATTACGCAATGTCAGAAAATTGAGAAGGATTGTCTAGACAAGGGGCAGATCGTGAAACTTGTTGTCATTCTTGGAAAGAACCGTTGAGATGTTTAGTGTGGGGTGTCTTTGTAATTGCCCAATACACAACACCCAATCAAATATTTATATTGATCAGTTTGATCTGGGAGGGTAAGCTTGTAAGGCTTATTACAATAACTAGTTTTAGCAGAGTACAGACTTTAGACGATTGCTCTGGGGTGATCACTAGTAGCTAGGGAACTCTTTTACAGGCAAGTACACACAAGGCACTGGAATAGTAAGGGCGATCTCTCTATGTGAGGGCAATCACCAATATCAAGGGGATCGCTTTTGGGGTGAGTGTACATTGGACACTTAACAGTTCTCTTTATAAAACCCAAACTCCAACTATCAAACACTATAAGCAATCACCCGTACTAACACATAGTAGATCCTTAGTTCCTATAAGCAACTGGGCACACTAGTCTACAGTCCTTAGTTTACTATAGGCAACGTCCTGAAACAGTCGTATTTCTCTGACAGTTGTCCCTAGTTACTATGAGCAATCACTAGCCTTTATAGGGTTCCCACCCGTACTTAATAATCCCCAGGGCAGTCTTACTATAGGCAACGTCCTGAACAGTCGGAGTTCTCTGACAGTCGTCCCTAGTTACTATGAGCAATTGCTAGCCGTATAGGGTTCCAACCTGTACTTGACAATCCCCAGAGCAGTCCACAGATGACTTATAAAAGCCTGCTTATCAAGTCTAATAGACCTGACATTGAATATAACAATGGTGATTGCTCACAAAACCAGGTAGCGCCTAATTGCTTAAGGTGAACTGCAGTGTTCGATCTCTTATCACACAAATCACTAGTCCTCAAGTGTTAACACTAGAATTCTTATTCAGAGTAAATTCTGATATCAAATCTGGGGTTTAGATTACTTGGTTCCTATTCTAAGATACAGGACTGGTTTTATAGACTAAATAGATACTTTGGCTTGTGATAATTGAAAGAGACTAAGAAAAAGGAAGGAAATGGACCGCGTGCTGCCTAGCCTTTGCTGCACCAATTATAATAGTGGAAAGTACTAGTTTGCCTGGGCTATGACACTTATTTAAAGATAACATTGTTGTCCATGCAGCAGTGCCTCCTTGGGTAGCAATCACCTGACTTATTTTATCAGATGGCTTGCAGCTAAGGCATGTCAGGACTAGATTGCTTAGAGGCATATTTCCTAGGAAACCCCACCAAGGTTCCCAAGCACAGTTGCTATTGGTTTAGGACCTCCTGGAACAGCAGGTGTCCTTATCATGAGGCAAGTTACCTCTAGTATTGTGTGGCGATCGCTGGCTGGGCAATCCCTCACTCACGTTGACTGCATTGCAAATTACAAGTTTTTATAGTCAGATCTAGTAGACTGCCATATGCTGAGTTGTATACAAGATTTCAATTGCCAATATATTTGGTCTGTGGGGCGATCACCCATGTGGCGCAGTGATGTCTGATCCCTGAGCGGTTGATCGCCTAATTTAGTGAACAGCCTTTGCAAGGCCTGGACACAGTGATTGCTTTGGCTAATTAATAAGGTTTTCATCACTTGGCGATCACTTGGTAAGACACTGATGGTTGTTACCCCTTGTAAGAGCCAAAGTCATTTCTTTAAGAGTTCTTCTTTGCATGGAACTAATAGCATGATCAATGGAATGAGTGATTGCTTTGGGTGCTCAGTTAGGGTTGCTTTGATAGCTGTGTAGGAAACTAAAGGTAGTCTTTGATTTGTAGCACTGATTAATAGGCCACACTACACCTTAGTTAGTTTGTAAGGTCTATTACTCTTGTTGGCCCACTAGGAAGTGAAGCCTCAAAGCCTAATAGTCTGGCGTATCTCCTACCTTTCACTAGTATAATGTACTAGTTTATTACAGATAACAATTGCAAAAATAAGGGCCTCTGTGTCTCACTATGAATTGTAAGCTCAGAATGGTTTACACTCTTTCAACAGACACTTTATTTTCTTTGCTCTTTTCCTTTTTCTTTTCTTTTCTTTTCATTTTCGTATATAAAACCTTCTTATCACATGATGGACAACATCATGTGATCATATATCTGACTCATTCTACATATTCTGACTCACATTGTCAATACCATTATGACTCACTTCTTGTTCTGACTCACACTCTGACTCACATCAATGGCACCATCACGACTCATTCTATGCTCTGACTCATACATGGACTCATATTGTACTATAATTGTAGATACTCAAAACACTTAAATAGCCAGTAGACACTGCTATTATTCCTTAGCTAATTCTTGAGAATCTTATCTCCTCTTACTTGATACCGCTTGAACTCACTGTTCCTGACTACTTGACTGTTGGCTTTATCCACACACATGAATATAAGCTTGAAGCCATAACAATATTGCCAACTGTGACGATGTATTCCATAACAAAGGTGTCATAGTTGACAGCGAAGAATGTGCCGGAAGGTGTGTTAAAAACCCTTATGTCAAGTACAGTGGTTTTGTCCTCTTTGAGGATGCCACTCACTAGAAAGGGGAACAGAGGGCGGTCTGGATTGGGGCCAGGTACAGGCTTTGACTTGGGGTGGGGTGGACCTACCTTAGGAGGGACATAGTGGGGTGGGAAAATGGCTAGGTCCTCACTGGCACAGAAGGGTTTGAGTGCTGCCTCTATCATCTGGACTTTGGCAAAGGAGTCTGAGGTTGGGTTGTTGCCTGAGATGAGGAGGAGAACTTTGGGGCCCTCAACAGTCTCACAGTAGTCCAGACTTGTCTGAGCAATGTGCTGGCAGCTGTCACGTGGGGAGAGGCCCTGAATGGTGTCAAAGCCACCAGGAGGGGAGATGAGGATGTGGTTCTGTTCTGGTACCGTGTTGAGGAGTACAGTCATAGGGTGGGCTTGTGCTACTAATTGGATCTGGGGGTGCCTCAGCCATATATGTATGGAATGGTTGGACAGCAGGGGGAAAGAATGAAGGGTGGGAAGAAAACAAATGAACCATCAATTGTTCAACATTTTGGTCACATGAATTTTAACACACCGCCCAGATCAAATAAACAAAATGCCAGGCCAAATGTTACCCCTGTGAGCTGAACAAAATGCAAAAGCCAGGTCAGGGCATTACCATGCAGCCCTCTGAATGTAACAATTCCATTCTATTACCTAATTACCTTGGTATCAGGTATTCCAATAAGGTATACAATGCTGAGTATTAAGTCTTAAATCTCAATTCAATTTTTAAAATTATTAATAATAAGAATAACTCTATTGCTGATGGTTTGCTTGTATCCATTGGATGTCTGTTGGACTTCCATTGCCTGTCCGACCATTCTTGTCAGCTCCAATGGACTAAATAGACATTTTCCACTGCTTTCCATTGGACAGTCCACTTGGACAGTCCGTTGGATTAATTATCCAACCAGAAAGTGGGCGGACTGTCACTGGAAAGTGAGCAGAAATTTTCACCAAATTTGCACCAAAAGAATGGTGTTCTGGTTACACCAAGTCCAATGGAAGTCCAGCAGATTCCGGTCAGACAATATGGGGGACTGTAAAGACCTCCAAACTGAAGGCAGTAGGTGGGTAAATTTTCTATATTTTTGTGCAAATTATCTACCTTGGACAAGAGGAGAGGAGCCAAAATGCTTTCTTTGATGGGGAAATAGCACTGCAGCAGGTCATTCGAGATCCCCAGAGACTTGAAGTCTTCACTGAAAGTATTCTCATGACACCTGAACAAGTGACTTGTCCAAAATATCTGTGATTTGGTAGGCAAAGCTCTGAGAGTACACTAGAGCCTTCAAAATATCAATTTTTCCATGGAAAAGAGTGGAACCTTGTGTATATTGCAATTTGTAAGTATTTTTTGGCCACCACAATTTGAAATGGTTCAAACATGTCCAAACCTGAATGGGGGTCTACTTCAGAGTTCAGAAAAATCACTGAACCAAATGCAAAGTCCAGTTCAGCATTCAGCAAAATCATGCTAAGAACCGGACTGAACTGGACCACAGCAACACTATCCAGGTAAATGGGCCTGGCCCCATGTCTAGTCCTAGAATGAGCTTGACTAGTTATCTATGTTTAGGTCACCAAGTTCTTGCTGGTTTTGACACCAACAATGGCTTTACAGTCATGAACAACACCTCTCAAAACATTTATCTGCAGACTTTGGCTTCTGCATTTTCGACCATTTTACCCAGCAAGTCTACATCAGCTCAGACAGCCTACTTCAGCTATGCTGTCAGGAACAACAACACCACCAATGCACCTGTTTATTTGAGCATCAATGTCAGCGGCTGATGGTGGTGTGAACATTGTCTCTGGAACTTTGAGGGGCAGTATCGGTGTTAACATCACCCTCGCATGATTGGTGAGCTTCACATTAATTCCTGTTACATTTCAATACTAACACTTAAGTTTCTAGTGCCATAACAACTTCAATTTTCCTTTTACTCTGTGCATCCAAACTCAAAAGCATTAAATATTTTACCACGATCTTTACTGTTATGGCCCACAATGTAAAAAAGTCAACTTTGATGAATCCAAGTCTGCCACCTCTTTGTATTGACACGATCATTTGCATTTTTTAAGTTGTCGACACTCGGTCTCAGCGTCACGAAAGATCAAAAGCAGTGAATACACGTTGAAAACGCGATTGCTTTGAGTTATATATTACTTTACCCTCCAAAGTCCACACCGCCCAATGACACCATTGACCCCTGGTACATGGTTTACACTCACGCGCACTCCTCTCGTTCTCAGTAGAATAACAAAATGATATGGGCGGTGCTGAGGACGAGGGAGCAATATATGTCCCTCTTCCCCCGCTTCTTACTGGTCACTGAAACCAGAGAAGGCATTGAATGCTGCCTCTATTTCTGCGCTACTTCTATTACCCATACTTCATGATGTCCCATGTCGTCCTGCGTGTGCAACCTTCGTAGTCTCTGTAATGGTTCAAGAGGATTTGATTTTAGCCGATGCCCGAGGCTGATTAGCGCCCTCGGCCTAATATTTATGACTCGTGCTTTGCGTGTCTGTTTGCTTTGATCATTATGCAAATCGAGACTTCCGCTAAGTGTCGTTTACGTACCCTCAATAGCTATATCCCTGTTAGTCTTGAAAAGGAACAATCATATGATAGAAACAAAGCTAGTGTATAAAGTGTAGTAACTATTCGTAAAATCAATATATGTACAATTTTGGGTTCCCAAAGAGGTGGAAAAGGTAATAAATGGTTCTGTGCAGACAGAAGGAAAGAAACTACCCTGTGAGTGAGCGAATAAGTACTAGTGAATATCTCATGGTGAACGGAAATGGGTGGGAGTGCGGGCGAGTGGGAATACCTCTGAACTCAAGCATCTGGAGGAACTTGGACTCCGAGACTCAGCATGTTGTTGGACACCGCCTCAAGGTACACGACCAGTGTGTACGAGCTGAGAGAGCAAAGGAAGGAACAATGAGGCCATGGAGCTGACAGAAAATCGCAGAGAAATGTAAGTGACGCTTGGCACTGCAAAACTCCGCTTCAGAGTCATTTATTGCTTACTAAAACCTTGGAATAAACTTCGAAAACAACCTCTATTTGTACATTACGACTAATGGAGACATGTATTCTGAATGTACCAGAGGGTCTCAAAAAATCAGCTCAGTCGAGTAAATTCCGCAATTCTGAACCGTTAAGATATAAAGTGATAGTATAAGAGTTAATTGACACGAATCGCTCTCAGAGTAGTCCCGACCCGGACGGTTTGGGAAGATTTGGACTGTGCCCACCCCGATTTCAAACATTTATATTTTTCTTGGCTGCTACACAAAAGGAGGTGATACCGAGATATCTTACCAACGTAGACTGGGTTCGAGTCTACTCACAAGCTAGGTAAGAGGACCGAAACTTTCCGAGTTTCTTTGATTTGGGATGGAAATCTTGTTTCGCCAAAAATCCCAGCCTGATCCAGCCCTGATCATGAGAGTGCCGCCGGTGCGCCGGTGCGTGAAGACCTCTGAACGCTGACCGGCGAAAGATGATAGCATCTGATAACATGTGAATGTAACCTAGAATAAACCACGGAGGTTCCTAATGCCTGATCCAAACATATGTTTTGCCCACGCTGTACAACCAATCTAAATTGCGAATGTCCCTTTGGGAATTTGAGATACTCCTACTTATTTGAGCAGTTGGATCGCACTTTGAATTCAGCCATTGCGACAGTGAGATAACCCTTATATTCAGATATAAAGGGAGGGAGATTCTGTAGAATACACTGTTTAAAATTGGTTTGCCAAGAGCTACCCGAGAAAGAACTGTACAATGAAAAGTGAAGAAATTTGGGCGAAATATTAATAGGAGTAGACCTCAGCCACGAGGCTCTCTTCCAGCCGTATATCGGCCTTTCGTGTTTTTCATCGATAAACGAAATGTCCACGAAGACGAAGCTGGGAAATTCTTTTCCGTGATTTGAGTCTCAGCGTGACGCCACCATCGACAGCGAGCAGAGGTTTAATTCTTCTAGAAGTATGCTAGGATTTGGAATGAATGGCCTTCGTGCGATGTGATAAAAGACAAAAAGATAATGAGCGAAGGTGGACGGAAGTGAACCGGCGTGAAGGCGACAAGACGGCGATCATGTAAGGGATCAGTCAGGTAATGATCGAGCATGGTGCGAGGAGATGAATTAGGGGTAGAACAAGGCAAGGGCCAAGCTATGTACAATTGAGTTTCAGTCATTGCTATTAGCTTGAAGGAAAATGTAAATGACTGTGAGAACTACGGAAGAAACAATGGATTGCAGAAACCTGTCAATAGCAAGTAAGCAACACCGGGGAGCAGAGTTCCGAGTTCCATTGTCTGTCAAAGATAGATTGACAGGATTAATGGACGTGTCTGTCGGAACCACCAGCAAAGATTAGATTTGACCATCTGACGCCATTTTTTTGAATATCCATGTCTTCTGCTCACCCGGTTGCTCGTATATGTTTTCCATGCTCAACAAATGGACAACCAAAACATATAAAGGGGCAAGGGCCTCCGGGCGATCAGTCATCTCAAGCCTCAGAGAACATTTTTTGCCCCACTTTTCCAAGTAAACGTACTCAACTATTATCTGTTTATTGACCCTTCTGACCTTCTTGCTCTCGTATAGATCTCAAACACAATGTCTCCAGGTAAATGGGCCTGGCCCCACATTTGGTCTTAGACTGTGCTTGACTAGTCATCTATGTTTAGGTCACCAAGTTCTTTCTGGTTTCGACACCAACAATGGCTTTACAGTCGCGAACAACACTTCTCAGAACATTTATCTGCAGACTTCGGCTTCTGCATTTTCGACCATTTTGCCCGGCCAGTCTTCATCGGCTCAGACAGCCTACTACAACTATGCTGTCAGGAACAACGACACCACCAATGCAGCCGTTTATTTGAGCGTCAATGTCAGTCCGGCTGATGGTAGCGTGCACACGTTGTATCTGGAACTTTGAGGGGCAATATCGGTGTTAACATCGCCTTCGCATGATTGGTGAGCTGCATTTTATGTCCTACAACGTTTTACAAACATCCACTGAACGTCTCAGGCCAGGGCCATTACAACTGCTATTTTCCATCTGTTCTGCGAATCCCAACTCAAAGCTGTGAAATTTCTCTACATCAGTCTTTACCTTTTGCCCCAATGTTAAAAAAAAAAAAAAAAAAAAAGAGTTATTTTTGATGAATCCAAGTTTGCCACCTCTTTGTATTGAGAAGACAGTTTAATGACCCTGTGTGGATATGTCTACGAACACTAAAAAAAAAGCCAAGAATGTCCGAGGGAATATTTCCACGCATTGACAGGCTGATACAGAAGCCAAAACACATATATAGGGCCAAGGGACTTGCAGCGAACCCCAAATCCCAACCCCCGAGATACACATTTGATCCCACTTTCCTAATCAAATGTTTGCACTTAACTGTTTGCTACTCATTCGCTCTTCTGACCTTCCTGATCCCTTATAGACCTCAACTACAATGACTAGCACTGGTGGCGGTGAACGTAATGGGCCTGACCTTATGCTTTCTCCTCCATTGTGGTTGATCGTGCCCCATCTTTAGGTTCTAGCTTCGATCCCTCCGCAGGTTTTACAGTCGCAAACTACACGGCTCAAAATGTTTACCTGCAGACACCGACTGGTTATCTAAAGATCTTGCCTAATGAGCATACACCGGCTCAAACACAAGCCTTTGATTATGTCGTTCGGAACAACGACACCGACAATTCAGCCGTTTTTTGACTATCAGTGTCAAGAAAGCTGATACTACGACTCCTGGTGGTGTGAGTGTCGGATATGGGGCCTTGAAAGGTAAAATTGAGGTCACAGTATCCTTTGTTTGATCGGTGAGCCTTGGGTTATTCCATGCAGCATTTTACCAACATCTCAACTTTAACCTCTAATCCCCTTTACAGTCTTTACTTTTTCGCTCCTCAATGATGAATCCAAGGGTGCCAAATCTTTGTATTGACTTCTCGACGCTAATTGGTTTCCCTCGGCCTTAGTCTCAAGCTTGAAAGCTATGAAGACGCGTTGAAATGCGATGTTTGAGCCACATATTTGAACTCCACGCTCAGGCAAACATGTTTAGATTGCGTGCCCACAGCTGTACTAAACTCAGTAACTCATCGAACACGGGGCATTCGTCCTCTGCAATATTAGTTTCGGTGGCCGCCCCGTCAACTGAGATCAATCCCTGGGCGATATCTACTCCAAAGTCCGATGGTATATAATAGACCTTGGTATGTCAGCGGAAGGGTTAGACTGAGTTCTGGGATGGTGTCGTGGTCATTAACCACCTCGGCCCCATGCGATATCTTGGAGGTGAGCTGGGCCTGCGAAAGGTTGCACAGACACTCACCGTTCGCAATCCACTGAGCAACTTTGCCTATCTTTGCAGTGATTAGTTGAATCCCTGACTTTGAAATGCGGCTGATAAATACTTAAGTCGAATAAAGTGTACTCACCACAATCGTTGATGCTCCCACGGATAGGCCATGCTTGACGCGGCGATACACCTGCAGCTTAACCTCTCTCAGACTGTCGAGGACAGAGTGGCTGAGAAACCAAAGAGGCCATCCTCAGCCCATTTTAGAGGTATGTAAGATACACGCCTTGTCTAGACCAGTCAACGCTTGCTGTTCCGTGCAGACGGTCGGTGTTTGAGGCCCTATGCACCGAGGCATTGCATGGTGTTCCTTCGTAGATTTGTTTGCCGGGGTATAATGAGGGAGTAAGAGTTTTGACACATAGACAGCCGATGATATAGTTTCTCCGTCAAGTCTTTCTTGACGAGTGCGTGTGTGAGACAGCACAGGGACTGACTAGGAAGCTTTGCGTTGCGTCATTGTAGCCGGCCAAGCGCCCGAAGCAACAGTGAAACAACTCAGGCAGCCTCACTAGGATCTCAGAATGTCCGTCGATCCGATTTCGACTGCTCGTTGAAGTGGACATGCACTCCACGGTTCTAAGTGTAAATGCACGAGCCAATGGGCGTTGATAGAGACATTAGTATACTTACTACTGTATAGATTTATAACGACCCCGTCTGCTTGACTATGCGCATTTGATTCTGTAGAGCTTGCAGCATGCATTTGTTAACCCAGATCAGTCATACAGATGTCAGGCAGGCACATCTAGACGAGCAACGAGAAGACATACACCTTTGACGCCGCAGTTCCGCAGTGATCCCCCAGCGGTCCCCAATGCCCAATAGTGCTGAATAGTCATCTAAACAAGTGAGAAACAGCGGCAAACGACTGCGAAAGCCTGATTCGGTTCACTGCGCAGTGGAATACTGCGATCAAGCTGCTCTACTGGCGTTCTGACAGTGATACCTGATTTGTCCAGAGGAGCTAGTAGTGGTGTTGGTGGAACGAACTGGCTTGAAGGGGTATCCAGGTGTGCGCAATAGGAAGAAAGCACTTGAAGATATCCAGATAGATGCGTTGGGAAAGGATCCAGAGGTAAGGTCACCCTTGTCTCTTGCGCGTAGTCCCTCATGAAAGCCAATGTTAAAAAGGGCATGCCGATATCCAGACGCCGAACGAAAACCATGACATGTTCACCGAGGGGTTTAGATATCGAGATATCCAATGCAGAACAATCTTTAGCAGCGCAAAACAATAGAAGATTACATACAAAAATAAGCCAGTACTGATTGACATTCGGCTTCAGTACAACATGTACGGTATTTGTCATTCGGTTTTGCACAGAGTTGATCCTTCCATCTTCTAGCAACGGAAACCCCAAGGAGCCACGTCCCCAACTTTTCCGATGAGCAGCATGGAGACCGTTGTAACTTCCAATCATTCATATTGATAAGCATTTATGTCGATCCGGAGAGAGCTATGCTGCGCCTTCTGGAAATCGACTGCAGCGCATCCAGAGTGGCCAGGGCAGCACAGAGTGCAGCGGCCACAGTGACGAAGAAGTTTCGATGCCAACCAAGAAAAAAAAGCAATGAAAATTGTATTCAATGTAAATAGTAAGGGCGCCACTGCCGGGTCGCGTGCTTGTGACCTGCTCCGCGTTGACTATGACCCAGCAGGAAATGGAAGCTGAATTGGAGTCATAACGCTGGATTCGAGTGCGGCAAGAAATGTCTTGAAGCATGGAATGGTGGATACAAAGTCTCAAAGGTAAGAAACAAAGGAACGGGCAGGTTTGAGTTGGTATCGGAGAGGATGGAAGGGTTAAACAGGGAAAGTTCCCACGCCACGAAGAAGCTCTGCGCCGAAACCGAAAGGGTTACGTGAATCCGGTTGACAAGTGATTTTTTGAAATGTAATTCTAATCCCCTCCCTCCTTCTTTTCCAACCACACCCACCACCGCCTCCGCAACCGACGACGCTCACGAAAATAATCATCGACGAAGCTCTTTCATAGTCTTTAGGGGCGCGAAAGAGGCTCGGTTCCTATACGAAACATATAATAGACCTCTCAATATCCGAACCATTTGCCTTGAGCGGGTCTAGTCATGCCCTTTAACTCTCCTCTGCCCTCCCCTATGGCTCTCGCAAAGTCATCCAAGTCTTCGTCCATATTTAACAAGAAGCGTTCGTCCAACGCGGCTGGTGCCCTTCCCGCCTCAGCAGCGTCCTACCTCTCCGCTCTCTCAGAAGCAGACGCCTCTGCACGTAAGCGGAGCGGTCCTGCTATTACGGCGTCGCCAACCTCAACGCCTGCTCTGTCCCTTTCCTCCTCCATCACTTCTTCCTCCGAGGACACCATTCTCCACGAACACGAGTACATGAGCGACCCCGTCCTTGCCTCCAACAAGGATGGTCTGCTTTGCCCCTACGACCGCCGACGTCAGAGCAGGTTTTCAACACGGTGCACACTGAATTTGGCCATTGTGCTGATGAAAGTTTCCGTGCTACCAGCCAGCACAAGCTTGGAACTCCACTTGCGGCACACGTGCAACAAGACCCACCATATTACATCCTCCTATCTACCTATATCAGCTATCTGCTTCTGATTATCCTCGGTCACGTCAGGGATTTCATTGGAAAGAGGCTGAATCCGAAGCAGTATAGACATTTGATGCCTGGCGGTGTGAGTGCCCTCTATTCTATTCTATTTTTATACCCGCCTTCTTTCCCTTTCCACCGCGACCGACGGTGATCGCAGCAATTTACGCGACATATTTTTGACATTTCTGGGCTTCTGGGCCTTCTATTTCCTCGCGCCACGCCTTTCGTCTTGCCCTTTCTGCCCGTTTTCCATCGTCGTCCCATTTGATGGAGGCTTTATATTTGTTCAAACTTCTGATTTCGGTGCTAATGCATGGTCTATTTAGGGCTACGCTCCCCTTAACTCTGACTTTGACTCTTTTATACCCGTCGGCTCAAGACCCGCATGGATGAATGTTTCTCGCAACCCGTCACAGGGGTAGCAGGCCGCACTATCCTACTTCTCGACCGCTATTCCACAGATTACAACCACACTCAAACTCTTACCGGCACCCGTACACGCGCTCTCAATATCTCCTCCTACAACTACCTCGGATTTGCGCAAGCCCGAGGCCCTTGCGCTGACGCTGTCGAGGAATCTATTAAACGATATGGCGTGTCGACGTTGGGATCGAGACTTGACGCGGGCACTAGTGATCTTCACACCATCGGCGAGGCTCTCGTAGCGAAATTTGTTGGCACGGAAGATGCTCTGATCAGCTCAATGGGTTTCGCTACCAACTCGACCTACATTCCCGCTCTGGTGGGCAAAGGCTGTCTGGTTATTTCCGACGAGTATAATCACGCGTCGATTCGATTCGGTGTGAGAATTAGCGGTGCCCATGTGCGCATGTTCAAGCATAACAACATGAAGAACTTGGAGGCCCTTTTGAAGGAGGTGATCAGTCAAGGCCAACCGAAAACGCACCGACCATGGAAGAAAATCTTGATTATCGTCGAAGGACTCTACAGTATGGAGGGGACACTGGTGAATCTTCCTGCTATTATGGAGTTGAAAAAGAAGTACAAGGTATGTCAACTGTTAGCTCTTTCCAAATTGAGCAAGTCGCCGACCTTTTGCGGTATAAGTTCTACCTGTACATCGACGAAGCGCATTCTATCGGAGCTCTCGGCCCGCACGGTCGCGGTGTAGCAGATTACTTTGGCGTTGACCCCAGGGGTATTGATCTTCTCATGGGGACATTCACCAAGTCGTTCGGTGCAGCTGGAGGATACATCGCGGGTAACAAGACTCTTATCGACATCCTTCGCGTGCATGGACATTCGGGTGCTTATGCTGAATCTATGGCACCTCCTGTGCTGACGCAGGTCATCTCGAGCATGGCGAGTATCATGGGTCTGCAGTTGCCGGCAGAGACGACGAGTATTGCGAGAGGCTCGGTGCCGCCTATGTTGGAGGAGGAGTATCACCATCCCGGACCCGCGCCCTTCTCTTCTATCCCTGCGTGGGTGAACCTCCCCCCTGCTCTAGCCTCTGGGAAGGAAGGCTCGTCACGTATCCGTCGCCTCGCATTCAACTCACGGTACCTGCACAACGGGCTCATCAAGCTTGGGTTCATCACGTACGGAGACCCCGCGTCGCCCATTGTGCCGCTGCTGCTGTTCAACCCGGGGAAGATGAACATGTTCCACAGGCTGATGAAGGACAGACAGACCCCGATCGTCGTCGTCGTCGTGGGGTACCCTGCGACGCCGCTGGTGACGGGCCGGGTGCGGTTCTGCGTCAGCGCGGCGCATACGAAGGAGGACGTGGACTGTGTGCTGAAGGCGTGTACGGAGATTGGAGATGTGTTGGATCTGAAGCATGGTATCCCTGCCAAGGAGCGATGGAGCCTTGAGGAGATCATGGATAGGGCGGTCGAGTTGGGCACGATGGAGTAGATCTTTTTCTTATTTTATTTTATTTTCTTCTTCACCGGTTCTCCTTGGAAAATTTCTCTTCCCCCTTTTTGTCTCCCTTTCTCTCTCCCCTGTCGGTGCTTTTGTCTTGTTTGGGTTTCGAGTTTATTTCAAGTTGGAATTTCTTTTTCTTTCTTTTCTTTTGCTCGCCAGATTTCTCCAAATTTGTCCTATCCACCTTCACCCGCATTTGCGCGCCGTTTACCCATCCCATTCAACTCTATCGCCCATTGCCTACCTCATCATTCTCATCATCCTCATCTAGGCCTTGCCAACTTCTTTTCCGATTCGTCCTATCGTCACCCACCCACCCACCCACCTATCCATTGTTATCCAATCCATCGCCTAACGCCAACTCATGACTAGACTACTACCGTAATTTTGTGAACCCCTTTACTTACGCCACTTTCACCCCCTTTTGTCCGCCTTCCCTTTCATCCGAACGATGACAAACAACAATGAAAAAATGAATATCTTACTTCTATTCTTCTGTTCTAATAACCTGCATGTACGCTTTTGGAGACCTTGTGGCCCTGTAAATGGGGTCTATAAAAGAGTAGGAAGGTTAGAAGAATGAACGAACAGTAGAAAGATGGGTGCGAACATTTATTTGGTAAAGCGGAATAATTGGGTATTGCCCAATGCCAGGTGACGGGCTCGCTGTGATACTCTTGTCCTTATATGTGTGTTTTGGCTGCCCGCGTGCTGAGCATAATTGGTTTGTATGTAGTGGGAGCCAAGAAAAAAAGAAAAAAAACCAAGCTTTTTTTTCAGATTGAGATGTGTGAGGGCGTCCAATGCCCATCCCAATAGAATTCGGTATGTGATGTCAACCGAATGGATAGCTCTAGCAAAAGGATCCGTTTTTGTGAGGCAATATGTTGTTGTTCCAGCATGATGACATAGTTCTTAAGTCCAATTTGATGTCTTCTTGCAGATCTAGAAGACGAGCAGAATTTTCCAGAGAGAGGGTGGCCATTTGGGCTGACCCGAGCTGATTGACTCAACTGCATTCGAAGAGAATATCTATGCAGACATAGAACAGTATATATATGCTACATACTACCGTCCTCCGCCATGTCCAGAGTCAGCTCTGGAAAATTCCATGATGTGACATCAGCATCCTGAGCTTGTAGATAGAGACCATCCCTAATATGCGACGGTGACAGAGGATCAAGATATGTCCCCGTGTTAGGATTCGGATACCGGATTGTTACATCGATCTCAATGCCCGCGGCGGCTGCACGCTTTCGTATTTCTTGCTCGATATTTGACTGATCTTTTTCTTGTAGTAAGTCAAAAACGATAACGACCTTCTTAAGCACGTAAATGGGTGAATTTTTGTCCATGCGACTGGTGACAAATTCAAGTAAAGTATCGTGCGATACCCGTGTTGTGTACAGTTCGAAATTTTCCAGTCGTGGAAGGAGGGCATATCTACCGTTCAGGTCCGGAACATCCTTAACGATCAAGTCATTAAGATCGAACGAGTCCGCACAGTCTAACCCCATGTGAGATCTTGGCCCATTGAGATGCAGAGTGTTTAAGTAGAAAGTTGCTGAAGGAACCTCCAAGATTCTGCGAAGGGTGTCTGGCGAGAAGTGAAATCGGTCTATTTCAAGGATTCTGATTCCGACCGCCCTTTCGACAAGGGGCAGGACGGAGGAGCCTCGATAGTCGTTATTCATCATATCCCGGCCGCTATACGCATCTATTTGATGTTTAATCCACCGAAGATCAGGAGCATTTATGCAATGATAAATACTGTCCATCACCGACGAAGATTGAGAGGCCTCTGTAATCCAGAGTGACATGAGGAAAGGTAAAGGGATGGTTTCCTGGACTTCAAGGTCTCCTTCACTCGTCAGTGTTAAACTAGCATGGACAAGCCGGGAGCAACACTTGAGAAGGGTGATAGTATCGAGCATGGTGCAAAGTGCGTGGTTGTAAAAATGGGTAATGTTACGCCATGGCAAGATTTTGACGTCGATATATTTGGCAAGTCCAATGTTGGAGCAGGGTAGAGAAATCGAGATGCGCTTCAAGCTGGGAGATTTCAGAAGCACTGCTGGTGGATATTCAACCTCGATAAAAGTTCCCGGGTAACAACCTCGGACCAAGACTCTCAACTGCGCAAGGGTGAGAAGAGTCGAGTCGGATAGCATGGATTCCAATTCAATGTAAACATCAGTGGGGACATTTAATTCCAGAGTTCTCCATCTTGATGAGAAAAGAAGAATGGTTTTGAGCAGAAGTATGGTTGATTTATCGAGCGGCTCCATTGAAGTTGTATAAGTAGGAGGATAATTAATTGAGATCGACAGAGGGCAATTCCCAGACCGCGACAGCCATTCCTTGAGAGCGTGGCATCGAAGTTGAAGAAAGGACGACACCGTTTCCGACGAAATTGCTGGATACCCAGGAATTCCACCAGATATGGAGCTCTCTTTTCGAAATGAGACGTGTATCCGTGCCCACAGACGAGGAGAGGCTAGCGCAATTGATCGCCATCGACTGCAGACTCTAGTGAGAAGCATCGGGGCCTCCGATGCGGCCATAGTTGGATTGCGATGGGTGGGTTGACAGTGTCTGAATATTTTAAAGAGGATATCGGGAGGAATACGGCGTATTGGGGCCGAGATACATTTGTAGTGTCTCACAGAATTGTCGATCTTCACCCATTTCTCCTGGAGTTCCCGCATAGCTTCCTCTAGGCGATGCATCTCAGCGTCTATGTCTTCTAGCTGCTTCGTCGGCCCCACAAGTAGATTTTTGACCGCTGCGAGCGCCTTATCAGATGGCTGATCGTTGTTCCTCGTCAGATCGTCGAAGTCTTGTAACTTGGACATAGAAATTGAACTTTAGAAAGGTCTGTGTTTAATGTAAGTCTCTTGAAATCAGTGGTATTCAGGGGAAGAGGCCGCTTAATTCCCAAGTGTCTAGTCGGAGCTGAATGTGAGCTTCACTGCATGTCGGCCATAGACTTCTAAATGCGGTGCCGTTGGCCGCACAATATCTATGGTTGGACTCATATTGGGGGCTACTCCATAAATCAGTAGCCCATCTTGATGTACCTTCGTATTCAACTTAGTGTCCAGAACCATGCATTCTTTCTTCATCTCAATTATAGCATTTGCATTGCTACCAGTTTCTCGTCACATTTTGTGATTTTGCTCTTTACGGGCGTTCGATCTAGAGTTCATCGAGAACGTTTAGGCTTTTCATCCAGGAATAGGAGATCCGAGAGAGCACGGTGGCCGATCCTCAGATATGACGGTTAACGCCCTATCCAGTGCAACACAGTTTTGACTTGCGCGTCAATTATTGGGTCTGTTTTGGGAATAAGTATTTCTAAAAGCAGTCTGACAGTGCCCGCCACACAGAGACTATAACACGATGGATCGGAAAAATACGACGATACGAAGCAAGGAAACCGTATGATTCATCGTTGGCATCTTGCCATTTTCAGAACAGTGGAAGTTTCGACTACTTTACATAACCAAATAGATAATCCGCCAGGGTGAAGCTGTACATGAACATTACAACCTGGAGTTTTCGTCCCACATAGCTTTGAGTACGGTTCCATGAGAGGCCAGATCCGATATGTCGCGATGGAACGCTTGTACACGATTGGGATTTGCGTGATCGCCTGTCTGTGCCCATGACGCATTTAAGTACCTGATATCAACCACGCGAAGAGCCTTTATGAGAGGATTGGTTTGAGAGACGGCGAGTCGTTGCTCCAACATTGTCGTCAACGTTTTCGCCTTGAAGTCGATTCTCCCTGAATAGTCAAGGTGTGTCAGAGCTGGAAGAAGACACTCTGTGCCCCTGCGGTTGGCGTTAGGGTTGAGTCGATTGATCGTCAAATCAGAGAGGCCGTGACTTTGATGTCGGAGAGAAAGGGAAGAAAAGTGTAACAAAAGATTTTAAAAAATCCAGGCCTAATTCTTCTTTAAGATTTATATTTTGAAGATTCAATGTCGCCAAACTAAAGGACGACCTGCGCAATAGATCTTCCACTCCATCCATCCATAAGGTGTTGCTCGTTGGCGCCTTTGTGAAGTGTAATTCGAGGTTCGACAATGCAGGTACCGTAACAGCTGTTAAAATACGACTCGCCCATTTGTTCCGCCCAGTAATTTTGAGATGGGACAGGTGCAATAGTTCCTTGGGCACGATTGGTTGAAGGCCGGTCACCTCTGTAAGCCCAGTAGATTCGAGAAAAAGGGCTTGGACTTGGTCTAAGTGTTGGATCAAATTGAGAACGTGATCAATGGGCAGTTTGAGTGACACTTTTGTAAGTTGTTGCCAGTTATCGTAAATTTCGAGCACAGACCAATAGCTTAAAATCTGGATTTTTCGTAGTCGAGGCGCATTGATATTAAAATCATTATTCCAATTGCCAAAGTCAAGCTCGATTGTAGAAAGAGCGGGGAAGGTATGCGATGCAATCTCCTCGAAGAGTGAAGTTAGTGGTGAGATACATTTGAAGCTCTTCCACCGAGATGCAGTCTTGAGAATAAGGGTCGCAAAGGATTCAGGTGGTTCCCAATGCCTAAGACTGGCAATGTTATAAGATAGTTGGCACGCCCCAGAGCGATTAAGCCATTCTTCAAGAAGACACTCTTGTTTTGCATACTTGTTATATGAGAGCCGAATTGCGATGTCCTTCCACAGGAACGGTCGATTCCAGACAATATTTCTCCACGTTTTACAAATCCTCCCCAGGAGAAAGAGGGCTGGAAGAGAAGAGAAGTTGGTTCTGTCTTGGCTGTCATTCACGATAGCGAATATTTCGGTAGTTACATCGAGAGGAAGCATTGCCATTGGATCTGAAACGGTGTTCATTTTCGTGTCGAGGGACATTCGCTTGAATTTCAAGTCAATCATGGCCTTCTCCAGTGCTAGCATCTCCTGTTCGCAATCAGCAATTTCTTGGGCGACCATCGATTGCTCCAATAATCGACGAGGCCTAGGTTCCGACGTCGTTTTTGGCATCATGAAGATTGAAGCAATTAAAGATCACAGCAGACGAGATATAGAGTAGCACCTAATGAGAAATACGCGTCATGGATGCAGTGGCTTATGAATATTGAATGACGATACTCGTAAAGAACCACACAACGTACTGTTCACGTGTCGATTGCAGAGGAGACTCGAAGTGCTCACACCGGTTTTGCTTCCCTTTGGGACCTGTCGTTTAGATAGGACAATGGACAGCAGATTGAGGTAAGATCAACGTACTTTCACAATTTCCAAATTGTTAGCATGAAGAGGAAAGACAAAGAAGACGGCCTCAGTCGAAGGTTATTAAGTTTGATTGCCAGTGTGGGAACTTGGAGCGACCATCCTCCAACTTTCGCTCAACCACCATGAGCAACTTGAACTTCACCCATAAAACGCAACTCGTCGCCACCGCTGTCGCGGCATCTTTTGCAACTGCAGGCCTTATACATGCTTATAACACGCATACTAGACGGTCGCGAAGGAAAGAGCTAGACGATGAAGTCCGACGCTCAATTTCCGCTCTGGATTCCATCCAAGACGACCGCGACGATGCCGAATCTCAGGTATTCAAATCACAAATCGATCCGGAGTCTATGAGCCTTGCGAGGAGCTTGGACTATGATGAAGACCTTATACGAGAACAGCTGGCCAGAAACTACGCATTTTTCGGCGATGAAGGCATGGCGAAAATCCGGAAGGGCCGCGTGGTCGTCGTTGGATGTGGAGGTGTAGGAAGCTGGGCAGCTGTGATGCTTGTACGATCGTGGGTCTTAAGCCTAGGTGTTGAATTTTTCTGACCAAATGTCTAAAAATCTAGGGGCATATCGAATATTCGTTTGGTGGACTTTGACTACGTCACTTTGTCTTCACTCAACCGACACGCTACAGCGACTCTGGTGGACGTGGGCACACCAAAAGTGAATTGTATTGAAAAGTCTCTCAAGCAAATCGCAAAATGGGTCAATGTGGACCCACGAATTGAGATATGGCGGAAGGAGGAGGGCGGACGCTTGTTAGAGGATGCAGACTGGGTTATTGGTAAGGTTTTCAGTTTATCTCAAGGGCTGCGTTACTGACGTCCATTAGATGCTATTGATAACATCCAGACCAAGGTCGACTTACTGAAATACTGTTACGACAACAAAATCAAGGTATGCTTTTCTACATATTACGAGGCGTTCTCAACTGACGGCACGCACCTATGAGGTCTTTTTCTTCTATGGGATCTGGTGCCAAGTGTGACCCTACCAGAATCCAAATCAGTGATATCTCACATACAGTGTACGACCCATTAGCGCGTTCAGTTCGTCGACGTTTGCGAATCCTAGGCGTCGATTCAGGAATTCCTGTGGTATATTCGACAGAGGTACCAGGGGACGTGAGATTGCTACCACTCCCAGAGGAGGAATTCCAGAAGGGACCTGTCAAAGAGCTGGGAGTCTTCGATGATTTCCGTGTGCGCATCCTACCTGTCTTGGGCCCATTGCCTTCGATATTTGGGCTCAACATTGCCACCTACATTCTTTGCGAGCTGGCCGGAAAGCCAATTGGGAATCCCCCTGCCGATCAAGAACAGGAAGAAGCTCTATGAAAGAATGTATAGAGATTTACAACATAGAGAGTCCAAAATTGCGGGTCATCAGATCAAGTACGTTCAAACAGTCATTTATACACTAGCCTGTCCTCTAAATTCCAACACAGCAAACTACCAATAGACGAAGACGATGTGGCGCTCATCTTCGAAGATTTGCACAGAGGTCGCTCTATCATCCCTCCATTTGACATTCCTTCGAGACCCACTCTTGTTCGATGGGACCCCACTCGTCCGTTGAGCACGGAGAATTGTGTCGTCCTCGAACTCAACGACGCGGAGAAACACGTGCGAACATTGTGGAATCCTGATGGGACAGCATCGACGACGACGAGTCCAGCACAACTATGGGGCCCGGAAGTCAGAGAGGTCGTCGACCGAAGAGCAGCCGAGGCACGGAGGGTTCGCGAGTGGGTGATGTGAAATGAAGTCTTATGGCGATATTCTACAGGCTCAGCGCCGCAGTTGCTGCTCGCATGCATACTCATAGCCGACGTTAGATTTCCGGAATACAAAAGGTAGCGGATTACGGTTATCATCCATACTGCTAGCCCGTCAGCCAGAAAACGCTCGGATAGAAATAGATAGTTTGATCTAATCAGATTATTTTTGTCTCAATCAATGGTGTCTGATGGCCTGGTTGTCTAAGATTAGACGTT
Source organism: Psilocybe azurescens (assembly GCA_023853785.1). Lineage (NCBI taxonomy): Eukaryota > Fungi > Basidiomycota > Agaricomycetes > Agaricales > Agrocybaceae > Psilocybe > Psilocybe azurescens. The sequence continues at coordinate 26,472 of JAJIRX010000526.1, read as the reverse complement.
CAAAGCTGGGGCGCAATTCACAGACGCAGCTCGCAGCGCGCAGAAGCTTCAGCTTATATAACGTAGATTTGAGTGTCCGCTTAGAGAGAGAATATCCACGTTATATAACTTGAGGCTTCTGCGAGCTGCGAGCTGCATCTACGTGCTGCGCCCAGCTTTAAACGTCTCTATTACTCCATATCTCAGTATAGATTGCCTTTCGGATAGCATTCCAGCTCTATATAGCCGACCATGACGGAACAGTTTAAAATCGCCACCAAAGACTCACGAACGTCCAATTTACTAACTTTCTTCCTTTGCTCTCATCTTTATCTTGTCTCACCCATTTTTGAATCACTATCATGGCAAGCCAACAAACGCATGTTTCTACGTCGCTCGAGGACTGGACGCGTTCTGACGAATACCACAACTCGTTTTTGATTCCGAAAGATGATGTCTTGGACGCGGTACAGAAAAACAATCACGATCAAGGGCTTCCCTAATATCGCGGTATCTACTGCTCAAGGCAAATTCTTGAACTTGCTCGCCAAGACCGCAGGAGCGAAAAGGGTGTTGGAGGTTGGCACTCTGGGCGGGTGAATGACGTCCACGACAACTGGCGGTCCAAATGATCTCATGTCCGTCTTTCTGAGCAGGTACTCGACGATTTGGATAGGACGCGCCCTACCTCCGGATGGAAGTGTCGTCACTTTGGAATTAAACCCTCATCACGCAAAGGTGAGCAGCTCATATATTTACCCAAGTAGCCTTAACTGTCGTTTATCAGCGTTTCGCTTCACTAGGTCGCGGAAGAGAACTTCAAACTAGCAGGGCTCGCAGATAGAATATCCGTCGTCGTCGGACCGGCGGCTGAATCACTCGCGAAGCTACATCCACAAGTACCGTTCGACCTTGTATTCATCGACGCGGACAAGCCCTCGAATCTCACATATTTTACCGAGGCAAAGCGCCTTGTCCGACCTGGCGGTGTTATAGTGAGCGTTCTTACTCTATTTATTCATTCATTTGTGCCTAAATGAATTCATTTCGTTGCATTGTAGATTGTTGACAACGTGGTACGCTAATGGCCACGTCGCCAATCCCGAGTATATGGACGCCAATATTGAAGGCGTGCGAAGACTCCTCAAGGCACTTAAAGACGACAAGGACGTGGAAGCCACGACGATCGGGACTGTGGGCGAGAAAGGATATGATGGCTTCATATATGCTATTCGCAAATGAAAATCAGAACGATGTAAGGGCATGAATTACATATACTGGTGTCACATAATTGTAATACATGTTTATTGTACAACAGATGATGGTACATGCTAGAGATGCGGTGTTTTGTTACAGATGTAATTCTACATGTTGTTGAATATCCCGACCGGCCATAGAGAACGAAGAACGAAGATGGCGGGAAGGGAGAAAAGACCAGCCCTCGAAATGCATAAATATCCTGAAAACTGCGCAGAAATAAGAAATTCCTAGCACGTAAAACGGAATAGAGTGAAAATGGCTCTCAAGTGAGGACAAGCAACTGCCTGCGTTGTGTTGAAAAGAGGAAGAGTGTGATGAAAGCACCGACTAAAAAGCCAGTAACTAGGGTAGGACGCTGTCTCCGCAACTCTAGTCGAACGGATGCTGCTTGTGTCATCTTCGTCATCCTCTACCTCTTGGCTTTCCGGAAGGGGCGAAAGGAGACTGATCCTTCCTTTGGGTGGAATGATCAAGGCGGCGGGGATGATGGGTAGATGGAGTTCTAAGGGCAAAGTTGGTGTTGCTGATGAAGGTGATGATGGCGACGAAGAAGCATTCGAAGATGAGTCTGAGAGCGGGAATACAAGAGAAGGCGAGGAGGACCGGGATGCCAAGAATGCTGTTCGAGGTGTTGGTGAAGGAGGTGAAGATAAAGCATTTGATGAAATTGACGATAGCGACGATGACAGACATATCGATCCAAGAGAAGGTGACGGTGACGGTGGCAGGGGAATTTCTACAGGATTAAGCATTGGCGACAACGGGGCCTTCGGTGGAGCTTCATAGAAAGAAACCGTTCTTGAAGGGACGTTGAATGCGCGGAAGGACCCTGAGTAGGGAGGCACGAACTCGAACGAGTCTGTCGTCGTAAGAGAAAGTCGCTTCAGATGGAATGGGCCATCTCCTGGATCGCATAAGGTGTCCACCGAGGCAATAGAGGAGTGCGTGGAAGAGAAGGAGGAAACCTTGGGTCGAACATGTCGAATGACGCTCCAGGAGGTCAAAGGAGACGGTGGTGGCGAGTAGTGTTGGTGATCTGCCTCTGGCTCGAGATCTGTTTCTTCACCGTCGTCTTCGTTTTCAACAAGATGTGGCTCTGCAGCATGATGTTCTATGTCGATTTGTTGCACTTCCGATAGGCGATCTGTTTCTTTGTCATCATCCTCGTCTTCAGCGAGAGGATGCTCTGCACTATGATGGCCCGCGTCGATTTGTTCCACTTCCGATAGGTTTCCCTCTAAACCCTGTTCTGTCGTGTCATGATCATCTTCACCGTTGGTGTCGTCTTGCAATTCAATCACCGTCTGCCCTAGGCTCTGCTCCTCAGGATCGTGACAACCAACGTCAATCTGTTCTTCGTCCTCAGGATGTTGATCCAATTCCTCTTTGGCAGAGATGACATCCTCTTGAATGGGCGGGAGGGTAAAAGATGGAAGAATGAGCAATTGAGAAGGAGGGGTTGGCGGAGGAGAGGCCGGCTCTTCTGGAGATGGCGGGGTTTCTATAGACACAACTTCAATGCCCTCTTGGCTGACGACGTCATCCCGACATTGAGTTGAAAGAGGACTCGGTATGACATCGTTAACAGATACCGAAGTAGTTGGAACAAAGAGCGAGTTTCGTGGGGACTCGGGGGCGTGATTGGGGTTGTGAAGTCAGCTGGGATTCGAGGCAGGACAGCAACGGCGGGCATCTGCAAAGAAGATAGCTTGTCCATTATCGGGGCCACGCTTGGAGTCACCAGTGTTAGCTCCTCGGAGTCCTCGAACTCGACTTCAAAGTCGTCATCTGAGTAAACTTCTACGAGATCTACGTGGAGATTTGATGCATGCGCCATCTGTGCGTTGACTTCCTGTTGCAACCCGCTGATTACTAGCTGCAAACGAGCAAGCTCCTCGTGCTTCTCGTTGAAATATTTCTCTCTGAGTTCTTCAGCCAATGCGAGGACCATGGATTCGATGATTCTCCGGATTTCATGATGATCTCTGACCCATTCGCCGCCGGGCCATTGGGAAATCGTAATAGCAAGGTTGCGGAGATAACAGATAGCGATTTCGAAATCTTTCTGTACCACACGGTGAAAGAATGGTCGGAGGAATGATAAAGCTAGTCTGACGCAGCCAGCTGTGGAATCTCGCAACCTTACTTCAGCAGGTCGTGCGAGGAATAGCTTTGACATGTCTTGGCAAAACTGGCGATAGTTGTGTTTACGAAGGGTAAAATTCCACGCGACCTGATCCAAAGGGTTTCCGTTGATGATTTGGACATCCTGTCGAAGGAAGTACGATGGCATCTTTCGGAGAATTTGGATAAGAGGGACTGAAGCCAGGACCGCTGTATGGGGAACCATGCCATACACGAGGACGGACTGGGAGTCCTGCGAGAAACGGTGCCATTTCCAGTATTGCTCTGTTCGTCTGGAATTCAAAAGGTCAGAAGACAGAAAGCGTATCAGAAACCACACGATAACTTACTCCGAAGGAGAGCTTTTTGTAAGAGTTGAATGGCTGTAGCTGCTCGACCTCCAAGAGCAGTCGAATCGATGATAGCAATTTCGACATCTTTCTTTATACCTTGATGATAGCGTCTCACGGCTTCCCAAATTGACCAGCTAAAGCTGAAGGATGTTGAGATGTAGGATGAAGATGCTCTTGTCGTCCATTCCATATGTCGGGCGACATCGGCATACGAGCCGATGAGCGGTTCAGAGAATTTGACCTTCGGAAGATCAATGGGTGAGCGAGCAAACTGCTCATCGAATCGTGGGGCGACGAAGAAAGGATCGGTTTCATCGTAAAACGGTGACCTTTCTTTGGGAGTGTACACGCGGAAGAGGAAGCGATTGGATTTAATCAGGGTATCGAAATCGACATCCGCTCCGAAGCCGCACTGCGGTAAGGGGCGGATCTCTGCGTCGGGATCTTCAAAATACGAGGACATGGTGTAGTGGAGAGTAGAAATGGCAGGACAGGGATCCGTCAACGGTTAGTATTTGAGCAGTCGGCACACCGTCCTCATGCAATGAAGGTGAAACGGGTACGAGAACATGCACAGGCCTGTAATGATAACGGAGTGACAATGCATGAAACCGTAGTGGCTGCCTGGGTCAGCCAGAGCTAGGTCATCCACCACGTGTATGCAGCATGTTTGCAGCAAGGCCAAAATTGCATTCGGCACTCGGACAATCACTGAGACTGAATCAAATTGCATATTTGCAGATTGAAAGCTGGCATAGAGACATTAATTCAACCATCAAGCCTTAATCATGCATTCGCTATATATTATCTCCAGATTGAAACAAAACCAAATGACCATCATAATGAGCTGCACTGACTTGACTCCTCGAACTTCAGTAGTCCTTTCATTCTCCCAACATGTCTCCATATGTATAGCAAATATAGGTGGATTCAGGACAAACAGGCGAGTGGATAAAGTTCTAGAAAGCACCACAGGAGAAGACATAAACTCCGAGCGTTGGCTCCATGGAAAGCACTGGCAGAAGAGAAATTTAAACCGCCGGTGAATGGATTGCCATTTATAGCAATATCAACGGTTCAAAGATATTCTCACGGCACCCTATCTGCTACTCTCACCTCTGATTCCTCACTTAGTCCTTCTGTGACTGGCTTTGTTCTTTCTGTTGTTATGTTTCCCGGATCTTTGTGCAATGTATTGTACTCTTATGCGTCTGGAAATGAATATTCTCTTCTAGGACTCCACGATCATTGTCAGCAAAGTCAGGCTGGAGTTTCGAAGAGAACTTGCTCAGCTTGGAATAGTGACTCGATCGATGGGTACCGGCAAATCTCTTCTGGGAGCCCTGCATTTGTATAATATCTCATGGGCTCCGGTTTTATAAGTCGACTTGTTAACAATCTGGTGGTCCTGGTTCTTGGGTTTGGCTATATATGTCATCAAGCCCAACCGAATGGAATCATCTTCGTTTTCCATATGGACCTCAGAGCGTACTTCGAACCACCGATGCAAGCACAGCCCTACGGCGCTCGTGCTAGTGCACCTACTTTTACGCAGAACCTTTAATTTTACTCTATCATGGGTATTGTTCGACACAAAGTTTCTCATGGCGATGACTGCGCTCGAAATCTAAAGCGAGGAACTCAGGGCTCCTCTTTCCATGCCAAGAGATCTGTTTCTCCAGCTATTGCGATCTGAAGCATATCGTTGTCGACCTTGTAGCTGCGCTTTATTTTAACCGTGTAGTTCTGGTAATCATGGACAACCAACAGCAGGATCTCTTTTGGTGGCGTTTAAGCGGAAGCACATCTACATCTACGTCGTACTAGTCTAGACATGGGTATGCCTAATTAACGGACACCTACAAGGCTGTGCACCGAGAACAAACCCGACGACTGCACCGAAATGCTTGGTATTACGAAGTTTATACTTTCGTCGTAATGGCAGGTCTCGTTAAGCGAGGTAAACTGCTTCTCAGTGACGAACTGCCAAGAGCCGGCTTATACTACCATGGACGTATTTCAGCACCTGACAGCTCCGGTACTATGCATCCTATCCTCTAACGCCGCTCCATGTCCGAATTTTCTCTCCCGGAGTGTGAGGAGGTGGGTGATTACCAAAGATTCATAATGCGTGCGCAGGGCACCACACCACCATTTTCGCCTAATTGGGCGCTTCAAAGCTATTATTGCATTTTTGTCTCAATGCGAGCCTTCGATATCAGCTCTCACAGGACTACAAACAGCTGTCTGATCAGATAGAGATGTCCATCAAGGTCGCTGATTTGTCTGTCCACGCATTCCAACTTCGGTTCGATCTCCCCATGCCCTTTCGCAGCGCGCAGCGAGAAATTTCCATAGATTTCCAAAGTTGATCGTGCAACTTAGAGTCAATCGAGTTTAAGGTCTCTAGAAGAAAAGATTATATAAGGCCCAATAAACCTCCTCTGAAGGACCTAATCTCCCTCCAATTCTTCAGTCGACATGTCTGCTATAACCGCCAACCGTCGCGCCCTCTCCATTGTCTGCCGTCACTCCAGACATATCCACTCTTCAATAGCCACACAGGCAGTAGTACTCTCTCCATCTGCACTGGCCGAGCAAGAGTTCGAAGAGATCTCACTACAGCCAATCTTCGACATCTTCGATGCTCCTACAAGGCTGTCCGAGTCAAGCGAATTTATTCGCGACAAGTACAAGACAGCCGCCAAAGCAAAGACCGTCACCCAGTCGCCGACGTTCGAGTCACCGCGACCGTCACGATTAGGCCCTACACCGTTGCCTTCGCCCATAGTCTTCGATGGCCCTGCACGGCCCAAGAACGAGGCTCTGAGATTTCAGCGACGGATGCGAGACGCTGGCCTCGCCCCACAACCACATCCCCAAAAAACCCAGACAGCCTCATCCCGTACCTTCAGCTCATCAGAGCCTCTGGTGCAGATGTTCGAGGGGCCTGCTCGGATAACACGATATCACCACCAATCACAATCCGAGAGCCAGGTACGACCAATTGTTATTATCATGAGTAATCTGAATCTAATTTCTCTATGATTATCAGCGAAAACAGTCAACGTTCGTGGTCGCTCTAGGATTGGCGGGTGTAGTGGGATATGCCACGCTTTTGAAAGAAAATGACGAGTCGCAATTGCGAAGATGATTAAAATTCTGATGTACCATTTGTATCATATTACTAGATTGCAGGAAGCGCAAGATACTACATGTAACATTATTAGATTTTAGACACACCAAAAATGTAATAATCATTTATGGCTTCACTGCCTGCAACCTGGGAGTTTATTCTCGGGGCATAAACCACAGCGACCCAAGACGGTGCGAAGGGCGCTTTTCAAGTGACACGGTTACGTTATTGTTGGCGTCAACTTTGCCCTGAAAATTTTCGAGGATGTTCAGACATGAGCAAAACTACAAATAAACCCGGGGTTCTCACAGTCCAAATCCTGCGATTCGTGACAATTCTCCTGAGACCGCGACAGCGGGTCATCAAGATCCTCACGCTCTCATGTGTAAGCGTTGGCTGCACTCCATGATCGACATGGTTATCTACGTCCACAATAGTGCGAAGTGACCGCGAATGCGAGATATTCGTCCCAAAACCCCCGCCTAGAGGTATATTCATCAGTACTACGCCCGACAGAGGAATGAACGAAAAAGAAACAAACAAGTTCTTTCATAGGAATCGCGACATCAAGTCTTTCGAGACGAAGACACGTCTTACAAATTTTGATGATCGATTCTTTGCTAACACCGCAATCAAGGAAGGCAAGTCTCCGCAAGGTCCTTTTGTGATTGTCTATCAACAGGTCGATGAAAGAGTCTCCCACGACAACCTTGCGCTCTGGCATTTTAATGGCGAAGGAAGTCAACGAGGGAGACGCGGACTTGAGATATGTCAAAACAGAAGATAGGACCATCGGAGAAGGAGATGGTTGCATGCTATATTTTGCGTCAAACGCGAGGTTCTTCAGGTGATGAAGAGAAAGCGGCATTAATGGAAGTGGTCTAGGGGTTTCCTATGGTTATTATCGATCTCAGAACCGAAAACCCGAAATGAAAAATTACTCACCGTGGTGGTCATCGAAAGACTTTCCAGAAGGGGCGTCTTCGTGAGATGTTTAAGAACCGCGACATGGTCCAGCTTTGGGCACCCGATAACATGAAGACCCAGTAGATTTGGCAAGTTTCTCAACACCGACTCGAAAATTCCTTCATTGAGTTCATTAATCATCTACGAATTTATGAGTCAGAGTCACTCCCGCATGATAAGGAAGTACTCACGTAGAAAGACAGCGTTGTGAGAGTACGAGATAACGACAAACTCCAAGAAGGCAGCAAATCCACGGTGTTCCACGAGGCGAATTCTAGGCTCAAACTATGCAGCCGCGTGATGTTTACGAGCATCTTTGCCTGCACTGTCGTTAGATTTGCATACACGCGAAGGCTTTCCAGACGTTCTTTTTCCTGCAGAGCGGGTAGGAGCATGGGTAACACATTTTGGACGGTACACTTGAATGACTTCAGGTTTTTGCATATCTGCAGGGCTTCTCTGCATTCTCGCACGAAAACAGGGTGCATGACAGACTTCAAAGTCGGAACGGTACTAATTTCTGAATGAAATGATTAACCTGTTGAGTGCTCACATACTCCAGGTGAATGACGCGACACTCACCGATGTTCTGAACGTGAATAGCCAGGTGAGGATGGGCTATCACCGCCGCGAACGGTGACATTGTTTCGCCCTTTTCATCAGCAGCATCATCGACGTTCAACGATCATCTTCCCCCACAGAAAGAGCTCCTCACCGAGGCATATCCTTTCCCTTGGCGAATCCGGTACGATATCGTGTTGTACAGTCTTGGGATTACCGCTGCGAGGAACGACCGGCTAACCAGAGCCACTGCTGGGAGGTCGTTGCCGGACAGAAAGGAGAATATGACCTCAAGAACATCGAGATTGAGATTGTCTGCGGAGACCATACGACTTGGAGGCTAAAAGACGCGTCGAAGACACGGTGGACGCCGACGAGGAAGGACGAGGTGGGTGGGGTTCGATATCTGAGCTCATCGTTGTTGTTTGGTATGTTATTTGGATTTCAGTCCGGCAGACGATGTCTCAATCAGGAACACACAATAAAGATGAAAGGTCCATGAAACGGCCATTAACTTCGAAAGCCGGCGGTGGCAAGTACGGTTCCGAAGTCGCTCGAAAGTCAGATTGGCAGGTAATAATACAATGGCAATACAGTAAGAAAAAGCGAGGTAATACATCACACACGGAAGCAGTACAGAGCTCGACAAACTACTGAGGTGGCAAAGTCGTAGGCTCATCTACCACCATCCCCCTTGAATTCTCTCGAGTATGTCGTCTTTCTTGTGGAATCGGTAGCGCTCGAGCCGCAAGCTGCACTTCAGGCGACGATAGTTTGGCATTCGAGAAAATTTCGAGTTCGGGGTGCACCATAGCCAGGAACTTTTATTGTGATCCTCGACAATCTCCTATAGTGCAACGAGGAGTCAGTTATCAAGCAGATTATAAAGAACGTATGTGAAAAGTCGTACTGAGAAGATGTTAGGCCAAACGAGAGGTTCGTGGATCTGTTCTTCAGATAGATGCCGGCTGTAGAATAGTATGTATGGACCCGCTCCGAGGTGCAGACCAGTTGGATCCGTTAGTACAGTTTCCTCTGGTACCTGTAAACGAGTTATGAAGGGGGGGCGCAGACTGATCCAACTTCCATGATTAAATACCTCAGTGACTTCGAGATCAACAGTTTTCCACCATACTCCTTCTGTATCCTGAACATACGAATACATTTGTTTCCGTCCTGGTAGCCCGCTATGGACCAACACGGCGCGCAGGTCATACTAGAAATCGCGTCAACGAATTATCTCTGACATATAAAGGCAGATGGAAGTGCAAAGAACCTGGAACTTCTGCAATTCTGGACAGTCATAGACTACCGCAACTTCAGCTTGTAGCTTTTCGACTTGATGATCGATATCTTGAAAGAAAAGAAACAAAGAGATCGGTCGAACAGGTGAGGGGCAAACAAAAGAAAGAAGTCACCTTCGACTTTGGCCTCGATCACAGTCATGATATTCCTCAAGTTTTCCGCGACCCGCTGAAGTGTGGTTTTGCGAGTAGGATCACCCTCTGAGTCGGCAACATTCTCATAGTAGTATACTGTCGAGCGAAGAGTTTGCAGCGAATCTCGGTTCTACGTGACAGAGCGTTTGTTTTTAGTGGACATGCATCGTTTGGAAAGAAACTCACATCGGAACGTGTCAAAGTTTCTTTGTACGACTTCAACTTCTGAATCTCGTCCAGCATATCCCGTTCTAATTTCCGCTTGCTGTTCGTCAATGCCAGATTGTCGAACAAAAATCTATCCAGGTATAGAGATTTCGGGTATGCAAACGGGTCCGGCGATGTTTTTGAGGTACTCGAACTAGGTACTCGTTTGAGCTGGAAGGTTATGACATCGGATGGCTTGATGATGACATCGTGCGACGAATATCTGCTGGTCGTTTTCGTGAGATTGTCCGATATGCAGGAGATAAGGTCGTTGTGGATGTTGTGGTCTCCAAATTCGACGGTCACAACCATCCCATCTTCTGGGTTTCTGTTGGCCCTCACTGGGGCATCTTTGACAAGGGTCACATTGCCATGCGTGAAAGAAAACAGGCGTCTAGAAACTTTGGTGAGAAAGTTGGTCTGCAGCAGAAAGAGTATCCGTACTCTTCTTCGTCTTCTGTGGCCTGTGCAGCCATATGTTGCTCTATAAGGCCAGCGATATTTTTACGACATCTAATGTATGCTCGTTGTCAAGGACGACAGGAAACATCGATAATTGCGTACCGGCTGATGCCTCTGGCAGCGATTTACCCGCACTCAATCGTTCGATGTACAGAGATGGAAGGAGTTCGTTGTCTATGATAGCAGCAAGTTGAGCGAGATCCATGTTGGTAAATAGTTCAATCAAATTCCACATTGTTCGACCTAAGGACGGGTTCAGCACCAGTTAGACGACGATAACGGAGGGCCTACTTGGGTGTCCCAGTTGAGCAGTGGGATCAACTCTGGGCAGGCGAAGATTGGACACAGTAGCCCTGACTTGAGGGACGAAGAACAGCGTTTGTACTACCTGGACCCAACGTGAATCATGGGTCAGTTTTGAGTAGTTTTCGGATCAAGTGGAGAGAGCACTCACCAAAGCACCATAAGCCAGTTCTCTTGTATCTGTGCGGAGAGCGATGGGGCTGAATGAGAAGTCCGATCAGCCAGAATCTAGATCGGAGGACATGGGTGCAAGGGTGCGTACCGTCCTCCCTCTCGAATAGTATTTGAGAAGGGAGATAAATCCACTTCTTCTTCTTTGAAGTCTTGAAGGCTGGCTTGAATGGCTTCATTGAGGGTATGATCTTCATTCGTCGTGCCAGGGATAACCGGTTCCTATAGTAGAACGGGTAAGAAACACTGAGACGCAGTCTAAGAGACTTATATCTCACATTCGAGCGTACCATCGCCCATTCAGGATTAGGTGCCCTCTCGCTTGGACCAAATTTGGGTGTTGCTTGCGAGCTTTCGTCAATGGACATTTGTATCGCACGCGTCATTTCAGCATCGTCGTCCGCTGTTAGGTCAATCACGGAAGTCGAAGGGATAGGTAGGTTTCCTGCCGTTGTCGAAGGGTCCATGCCGTCTGAATACATCGGTTCTGGTGTGGTCCTGTGCTTCGTTTCCCATTCTAAGGCTCTATCCCCGGCGAGAGAGCATCCGCCGCCTTCTCCATGTCGCCATTGAATTTCCTGAGGACACGTCTTGCTATTTGAGGGTCGACATAGGAGATCTGAGCCAAAAGATCCCCATTTGTTTGCTCAAGTCGTTCTTGTTCGCTCGGCAGTTGCATCTATCTTTCTTGTGTGTTAGGTGGATATGTAGTCTCTTGAAGATAAGTGCGTATTCCAATCTCCCGACCAAATCATAGTCATCGTAACGGCGCAGTGGCCGATGAGGTACAAATGCCGCATAACGTGACCCTTAATTTGTCAGCGGATCAATTTAATTCTATTTAGTCTTCGGGTAAGCCTCTTTCTTTTTCAATATCGTCCATGATGTTCAAATTTTATCTTCAAGTTGTCTTCAAGTCCTTGATTATATAATCAAGGAAACCGAAAGACCACGACAGAAAACTAGAATCTCAGAACTCCATAAGGCTGGCGACTCAGCAATACCAAGTTTATTCAGGCGCCGATCATTTGGCACTTGTTGCTCGCTTGTTGCGTCGAATTTCCCAAACTTTATGATCTTAAGTCTCCGGATGACATAGTCCGCTCCCAGCCCTTCTCAAAAGACTCTGTGGAGGCGAAATAATATAACCAGGGGCATGCTGATGAAAGGATGTATTCTCCAGAGACCCTCTTGGAGACTCTCCGCATCTTTGATTTCAACATGCGGAATGATGTAGTCAGCTGCCTGCCCCTCTGGAATGACCCAGTTGAGGCGAAAAAACAAAACCAGGGACACGACGGCGAAATAATGGGTTCTCAAGGTCCTCGAGAGATTCACCTCATAGAACTGCGACGTAAGCAACTTCCATTTCTATGTCTATATTCCAATTTTCACCGATTTCTTGGCTGTGACATTTCAGTCGGACGACAGAAACTACATCATAAAAGTGCAAAACGCGCATAGATCGAAGAAACGAACGGGATAGAAACGCCAATCAAAACAGAAGAAAATGCCGGGCCATCTCCCGAGTTCGGCGGTCCCATGCCCTTGGATTTTTCCTCCTCTGCTTACAAGAGACAAAAGTAGAGGATTTCGGAGCTCCAGCTTACCGTTAGTATGAAGAAACCGGAGAACGAGCCGCTTGAACAATTGGCTGCAGCCGAGTTACGCCGCCTTGAGCTAGAGACTAAAGAACGACGTGCAAAGGAGACCCATGAGCTTATAGTGACGATGATGGTGCTCGCCATCCGTAACCTACCTGAGGATGAAGAGTTTTCATTCAATTTGTGGTTACTTGGATGCCAGACGCGTCATTCGAGATTGATACAGATATTTCTTGAGACTCATAATTTTGGAACGTCGTTGGATTCCCATGTATATAATGGCAGTCGACAGCTTTCGTTTAATATCCGATTATTTGGACACTTTGCAGTCCAACTGACGAATGAATTAACGTCAATAGAAATATATCAACAGGTTTTTAGATTTATGATTAAGGACGGTAGATGTAGACAAGTTCAAATGGTAATTACTATAAGCTAGCCTATCAATAACTCAAATGATTGTCAGAAGGAGCATTGCGATAGGTATTGAAAGAACTTACCGAATAGAGTGAAGAACAGGGACTGAGTATTTAACGTGCTTTTAGTCAGCTGAACCATGAGCCTAAAAGCATCATGATCGTGCAGCCTCAGCCTGAGGCCCGCGGCAGGGAGCACGAGGAGTACGTCCACATAGCGGTGCACCCCTCCCTCAGGAAAAAAATTACTCGTTGACCGCGTTTAACGGCGGTACAACAAGTCTTTATCGTTCTTCAATAAACGATAGACTGATGGTGGAAGCCTTGCGGCGACCACTATCATTCTCATCCGACGGCGCAGAGCCGCACAGTGAGCTTTGTCGCTCGGCAGCAAATGCCGAAGCGACAGCAGCTTAGCGATGGCTGACCATTACTACCCACTCACTTGCCAGCCATTGCGTGACCGGGGGCAATAGGTGAAAGCTCATGAGAGCCAACAATGGGATAATCTTCACTGTCAAGTACGTACATAGTAGTCTCCGAGAATTTTCATGGCATAGAACAGTAACCTAAAAAGCAGGGCAAATCCAGAATTAAGTGCTCACTTTAATTATCCATAATTGCAGTTGGACTCACCTGTTTTGTTGAAGGCCAGTTTGGCGAAGAGCCTTACCGGTGGAAATGAAAACGAAACACGCGACCAACCTCACCGATAGCGCTGGGCCGCCCGGAGAGCTTTGTCGCTCAGTGTGCGTTTGCATGCTGAAGCGACAGCGTCTGCCTATCGCAATTAGCGATGGCCGACCCTTACCGTTCGTCGGTTATACCTGGTGAGGCACAACCGGTGAGCGGTAGATGCCGCGATCCGCCGTCTTCTCGATGATCGTAGAAGAGTAACGGAGTGGCGATGAGAAAATGAAAGTAACTGGAAATAGAGGATTAAATGTGAATTAAATATGAATAGAATGCAGCAGAATACGAGGCGTTGACGTACTTTTTTTTTAGAGAGCGAACGAGGAACGAGATAAAAGAGTCTGCGTACTAGATGGTGAGTATGTAGTCATGACGGAGGTGAATAGCAAATGCTCACCTTTTCTGGACGTGACGACGAGCAAAGCAACGATCCCCAAGTCATTTGCGATTCAGACTACATACTCCCACAGTCCCCAAGATTAGGAGACCATGGCATTGCCGTCCAGCCCCCATAGGGGTGAGCCAGAAGCCGACAGGATTAGATGACGCCCGTTAGTAGACACACCACGGGACCCCAAGTGTCATTGACGCTCGAGGGGTAATCCATGTTGGAACAGCCTACTGGTAGGCTGTTCTCCTGTGTGCCCGTCAGCCCGGGGACCGCGACAAGGTCGGCGTCATTGCCCCAGGAAATAAATGACCTACATTTGTTGACGACGATGTTGAAGGATGATAAGAATGATGAGAGTAGGTGAAGGGATGAGATGTTAATGTTCTGTTCTTGTGGCACTGAGGCTCTTTTGTTAGAGATAGTCGTTGTGAATCATGTATGTGGCACTGTGGCTCTTTACGATGTCTCTTTACAATGTAGGAAGGGGGGGTGATGTGAAGGAAGCGTGCTCAACGACATCTGAAAAAAAAAGAAAGTGTAAGGCGGCAGTCGCGATCGAGAGGAATGACATAACAGCGTACGGAGGTGCACGGAGACACTCGCAGACAGCGACATACAAGAAAAGGATTAGCCAATGCACAAATGGCATGAAGTTACGATACCGCTCTACAAGCCAGAGTTGCCGCCTCGGGAAGCCAACGTGGATAGTATCATCATGACTGCAGGTGCTCAGTCCGAGATATCGTCCATCGTCAGGCTTTCATCACGACGGCATCGACTCAAAAGAGCAGGACAGATGAGAAAGAAGCACAAGTCAAAACAGGCGGCGAACCGCGCAGAACTGGAGAGGAGGGAACTGGGTGAAAAAGTGGGGAGTTCCCTGAGAGCTGAGATGTACCAAGGCATCTTTTTTATACATCAATTCATGTAATTGTTCTCGTTGAGGTTATCCACAACTCGTGTACGCGTGATGAGATGAATAAGATGGATTGCCTCGCCTCGCCTCGGTATCCACGCTAATTTTGTTCTGCATAGATGTTGACATTTCATTGTATTTCCTTTTTTTGGGGTCATATTACTATGCTAGGAAGTGCCTAAGGAAAGCGGGGGCTCCCTCTGGAAAAAATTTCATGGCTTCTGAAGATCGATATCAATCAGATAGCAACTCAGAGTGGGTCGTGTTGCGTCATCACTCGTGGTCTCAAACACGATGGAGATAGATTGACCTCACGGTGACTTGATGGTGTCTTTTTTCTATGCTTGGCCATGCGCAGGTGAGGAATTAGAAAGCCTTCTTGAAACATCGCTGTGAAAGTCTAGCTTTAAGCTGATATTTTCTCCGCTTTCTCGAGTTTTCTCGATGAGTAAGGGCCAGACGATCACCTAGACGTGTATTCTACGGCGTATCCATCCATATTACTTGCGTGATGTGTACCTGGGTGGTTCGGCGTTGCTGGAATACCCTAGTACAGAGGCAGAAAAGGAGTGGATATCCTAAGGGTCATGGGCATCGTTCAGAACTGTACTAATTCACGACGTGAAC
Organism: Psilocybe azurescens; assembly: GCA_023853785.1. Lineage (NCBI taxonomy): Eukaryota > Fungi > Basidiomycota > Agaricomycetes > Agaricales > Agrocybaceae > Psilocybe > Psilocybe azurescens. The sequence continues at coordinate 10,864 of JAJIRX010000526.1, read as the reverse complement.
AAATTACACCAATACTTGGTGTGTACACTCATTTTAAGGTCCGCAACTGATTGGAATGCGATCTAACAATTATTTAGTAAGGTGGTGTGATCAGATCGTGTGTGTGTGTGCGTGTGAGTGTGCCATCAGTATCGAGTTATTTCATTTGTTTTCAGTCCGAGAGTGTTCAGTCACTGCAGTTAGACTATGTCCATCTCAAGGCCCTGAAGCATGAGCTCTGAGTCTGAGTTATGGTCAATGCGCTACGGAATGTGACTGGTTGGAGGTTTTACGATAGCTGTTGCACGTGAGTAGACCCCTGACTGTCAATAGCAGACCGGCTGCCAAGGCTCTTTTTGGATCCAGGTGGATCTGAACAAGGCTGCTTTGTGTCTGCTAAATCTCTTCTCCGAGTGCACCGACTACTAATGACCCATGAATGCGGCGCTTTGCCTGAAAGGACAGGACACTGTGGTTAGAAGTCGGAGCTCTCAGGGTAGGCCTTATCGCCGGGAAGCAGAAAACCCACTCGACGCAGTAGCAGCAACAATACGACGACGATATGCCGTGTTGCTTGTCGTTCATCGCTCGTTCGTGGGTTGCCATCATCTCCCCTCTTCCTGTCAGCGGCCATGATCACCTGCATTGTTATTATCTGGTATTGCCCACAACAGCGAGTGTACACCATGTATTCGTTCCATTCTTGCCACCACCTGCGCCAATGCTCGCAGGTCCTGCTCTCCGTGTCGATGAGCCGCACAGTCATACACAGAGCCTAACAACCTCACCGTCTAAGCGACATTGTGCCCAAATCCACTCACATGAACGAACGCTGTTAGTAGCCCACTCGTTCGCCTCTTTCCTCCTTATTTGTCTTTGCCCATCCACGGCCGTCTCCTACTGTATTTGCGACCTCGCGTAATGCCGCAGCAGTCTCTCCTAAATCGATGAAAAATGGAAACTTGAAACGAGACAACAGGTGCAGCACGATTGTCTATGTGTTGTACATATATCATTTCGCTGTCGCCGTAGGTTGCGGTCAGTCCTGAGACAATGGAGGGCGGCGACATTGCTTTCCCGTAGGACCTTCTATCCCACCCTCAAAGGGCAACTGAGCAAATCCAGCGCGACAATTGTCCGTCATGGCGTGGCTGCATCAGCGCCTTGTCCGCCAATCGCATGAGCATCCTCCCTTGAGCTCGTTCCTCATACCTCCATCCATTGACGCCGCCTCCCGTTTTGTGGTATCCTAGTGGCAATTTGGTTTCGTTGATGTTTGTGACTTGCTTCAATGTTCTACGTATGTCTCGTTGCCCGACTTCTCGTCAATAGATAGAAACTCGAGCTTCAAATTAGGCATAGTCTCTATTCTACTACACCAAGTAATAAAAATGAATGTGGAGCTGTAAGTTTAATGGAACGTAGTACGAAATGGCTCACCCAGCGTCGAGCTGACAGTCCGAGGTGTAATATCCATGAACTTGATATCTTCTGCCATCCTGCGCCATTACTTATACCTAGGAGTGATTTGCCTGCGCACTGCTCAACTCCCGGACACCCACACGCTCAATTGCCTTTCTACATATACGCGGGCCATTTTTCTCCGACTTCACCAGCTTGTCCTTAGGGAGGACATGTCCGACCTTGAGTTCGAATAAGAATACTAGCAATAATCAATCCAAAATACCAGGCGGAATTAGCACGGTCTGAATGGATTTGAGTATGTGGTTGATGAGGAACATTGTGGGGTTCTGCTCATCAGATAGGAAATGCTTAACGAGCTTAGGCTTTACCCAATAAGATCAGAATTGAAACAAATGATCTTAACTACACGCACTTGAGTAAGAGTCGCATATCATTAGGCGACGTATCATAGTTGGGTATATGAATCGTAAATGAGTTGTCGTGATAGATTTTCCGTAACGTAACAGCTACCAATTCCAAAGTCCAGTACAACCACCTTACGCATCACAGTTTCCCGCACTTCATCACACAGCGGGCGTAGCATCCGTGGCTGCCTGCGAAGCAACTTTCTCCTTGTACTTCTTTTCGTTAACACCGAGAGCAACCTTCAGCACTGTGCTGTTGAATGAAGCGAAAGTCAAGCCTAGTCGCTTCCTGACTCGAGACTCCCACCCATCGGGTATGCGCTCCTCAGTTAGAAGTGGCTCCAAGTCAACGACTCGACCTCCGAAGATAGTGAGCATTGTGGATGAGCTTGAAAGTTTGCTAGTCAGACAACAGATCACTTTGTCAACGAAGAGTGAATGCAACTTACTTGGCGGCACCAAACATGTTATGGAAGAAACTGGAAGTGTACTGCGGGTTAGTTGCTTGTGCATCAACACGCCGTTTAGAGGTATATTCTGATAGATCCTTCGTCGTAAGGATAGGGTTACCCTCCTTATCCTTGCCGGAAGCAAGTGCCAGCAGTTCTTTGACGTATTGGAGATGAGGTTTTGATTGATCAGGGACTACTGCACTGTCTTCCCCTGCGATGCTGATCAATTAATATCTGCCGTGTGAGTACGAAACAGAAAGTCGTACGAGTGAGTGACCCATCGTGTTCTATTCCTTTATCGCTATGGAGGTCGAGCTCAGCGAGGTCGAAAGTGTCGTTCTTGTAACTTTTATTCAACATGTTTGCCGCAAAATTAGGGACGAAGAAACAAAAGGTCGATGCAAAGTTAAACGTCGTTCGGATCTTCGGACCAAGTTCATTGAATTTGATATTTTTACCGTCGCGGGGAAGAATGCCTAGTCAAATATAAGGGAGTTGGATTGTCCCGTTATCACAGTTAGAACACGTCGATTCAGAAGCACAATACATTCGGCCTGTCGACTCACCGTGGTTGGCCATAGCATTTAGGGCCGGGCAAGAGCATCGGCTGTCTCCTTCCTTGGGTGCGATGTACTCAGGCCACTTTCCTCCCGCCCCCGGATGTCCCTCTGGAGTAACATGCCCAACCTTACGACTTGGAATGACAAGGTTGGCTGCTGTTAGGCCAAAGTCGTAGGTGAAAACGACAATATTCTGAACAGTGTTGACGACAGGCGTTATGAGAAACATCGTGGGTCGAAGGGGGAAAAGAGACATCCGTCAGTAGGCTTTTATTTATACTTGGAAGCGAACAAGTTAGACTTCAGCTCTACCTTCCTTTTGATTTCTTCCGACACTTCGTGACCACACCTGTCAAAGTCACGAGATATGATGGACATGTAAAATGTTCACAGCGGAGATATCATCATGGTGTTGCACATTTAATTTGGACACTTGCAGGCAGAGCACACCGAGACAAAAACAAGTGTTTCCGGGGAATTGAATATGCTTGTCGGAATTGTATATTATACACTCGAGAAGTATCACTTTGCACTCTCTGCGGAAGCCATTGGAATGTTGGAACAGACGCGCATTGGTGCATGGCCCGTACAATCACCAAATCTTGTAGTCAAACCCACCATGTAGTCGATTGACTATCTTCATGAAATCCGGTTCATTATCCGGGGTAATGTACCCAAAGGCGAATGAATAAATCAAGTATCACTTGGCGCATCGTTCTCGATAAGACCTCGCATCAGTGAAAGAACGACATGCTTACCGAGACCACAGTTGGGCTTGAAAAGCGCTGCTTGGAGCTGCTTCAAAAGCTCTTCGTGAGATACAAACTGTATCGCACCGAAAGTAGTCATTGATTAATTAGAAATTGGAAACTGTTTAGGTGCACGAACCTCGAATGATTCAACCTCCCCATCCAAAGGCCTGGGGGTGAATGGAGTTGGGTCTACGCCAGGAGGGATGAGAATATCGTAAACGTATCTATTTGCAAGTTAAGCACGCAACGATGATAGACTGTTTATCGACTTACTCGACTTCGGGTTGTAACCAGCCCGTAGATGCTCTTTTGCATTTAAATCAGCGCGCAACTCCATCTGTTGTTAGTTGAAAGGTATCACCTGTAGAAATAACTAATGGAACCGACTGCCCTGGTATACTTCTTGACGACTTCAGGTTGTATACTAGCTTCTTCCATGCATTCCTTGACCAATGAATCGAATATAGGCATGCCACTGGGAATACCTCCAGCAACAGTGTTGTCAAGCATGCCTGGAAAGCTACATGAAGACTGTCAAAATTTGTAATAGATTACAGGGGACAGGGATAAGCACTTACGTGGGTTTTGTGAATGAACGAGTTGGCACCCACACACGCAGGCTTCGTTGACCATCGTCTTGTAATACCTCATCATAGATGTTCAAATGAACCCCGTAAGTGACCACGCCAAATAATGCGCACGCTGAGCGTTCCATTTCGAACGCGAAATTGAGCCCATCTTCATGTCCCGCAACGAGAGGATAATCGTGGATGCCAAAGGGATCTGAATATATTGGATACATTTCATTCCTCCATTTCTTCGGACCACAGACATTAGGAAAAAGGCCCGTATCCCTCCATCGCTCACACAGCTCCTTCATGGCGTTGGTTCTTTTCGATGGCGTATCCAACCAGTTGCTGAAACTGACGCTGGGCCCGGTCATCCTGTTTCGCAATTCGATGTATTTGGATGCGTCAAGCCTAAACGACCATAATTCTGCGGTACCATTCTTGCGACTGGTTTGGTCCTCGAGTAGTAGTTGCTCGACCATGATGGGGCGGAGTAATCCGATTACTGGACTATCAGACGATTCAGAAAGATACAGAGGCACAAGAACCTCCGAGTTAAATGAAACATCACAGAGACTTGTGGGTCCGCGGTGTAAATGGACATTATCGCAGATGTCGACGATTTCGAGAAAGGTCAGGTTATCTTTCTGAAGGGTAGCCATCGATGTAGAAAGGAAGAAAACCTCCGAGGTGTTCGGTGCATTTTGCAGATAGTTACAGGCTGCTCAAACAGGTTAACTTATAGCCGAGGTTTGTCAAAAACAAATGTAATGGATCGGACTCAAAACCGCGGTCACGTTCTTTAAGTCGATACATATATATAAGACGCGACTGACGCGACTGACGCGCCCCTGTCGCCGATCCATGATGTGTCCATTCGACGACTCTTTCCAGCTCTCTTTATTCCAATCCTAAGAAAACTCTGACGAGAAGAACTTCGCAGTTTTTAATCCTTATCCGCCAAGCTGGTGGCCATCAATATGAACGCCCTCATCATGTACTCCTGCATGCCCGTCTTGTACTCATATTTCATGTGTTGGACTTCCTGGTTAGCTTTCCTCTCGACACTGTCTTCTTCGAGCTTACGCCTCTTATACTTCAGCTCCGCCATAAGTTGATCGTATGGCTGAGCAGCGGTAAACTTCCCGTCTTCGGTCGCAGCTGTGGGACCTTTGGATTAGCTAGAGCTAGCCACAGCAGAGGAATCATTCTCTTGCTTACTCTTGAGCCTATTGATCAAAGCTTCGTTAAAATAATATCATTCAGTATGATATATCAAGGTCCGAACACGTTAGAGCTCACTAATGACTGTTCCGTGTGCGAGGCTTGGTGTTTGTTCGCTGGATATTTCCTGGAAATTATTGACTTGTGAAATTTCATCGCATACTAACAACTTACACCTCTTTTGATGTACTTCTCTGACGAGCCTTTCTTTTATTTTTCAGATCGAGCTTGCCAGTGGAAGAAGACGACTCCACGCTGTCTCCTCGAGACGCGGTGCGCACCGCGTCAATCCTCTTGGAAGATGTTTGGTCAAAATCGGGATCGGTCCTCCACATGTATGCAAGCGATTCCATAATGGAAATTTTTTGGTTCTGTGCACGATTCCAACGCGCTGTTCATCCTTCCGCAGTGTGTCGAGTTTTTCTTCCGCAGACAATCTCTAAGTACACTTTCCCACGAGCTCGAGGGTATTTCTGTATCCTTTTTTAAGGTAAAGTGGTAGTCAGTCTACGTGTTGAATAAAAATTTAACTGTGTTTTAATAAAATTCGGAGCTTGGGATTTTCGTCTAGCGAAAATATCTTCACAGCTGCGCTACAGAAGCAGGCTGACCTCGTGCGTGTAGTTCTTTTATTCGTACTTTCGGACCGTTTATCACCACTTATGATTACCTCCCGATTGGAACTGTTCTTGTCGAGCCATCTTACGAGGCGAATGCCCCCTCCAGATGGGTCATCCACGTGAGTTCAATCTTTTAGCGAGAGATCCGAGCTCGTTGCGCTCTTTGATCTCGGAAGTATCTGTGCGTCGCCATATCAATAATCGCATATAATGATTGTACTCGACTCAGGTTCACCTAGTAATATTGGGTGCCTTCCAGTCAAGTAATTACTATCGACAACTCGACGCTATGAGACAATTCCGACACGGAGTGCCTGCGGCTGGTCTTAAATCTGAGTTTTAACCAATTGCCAATTCAGCGTACACGGGCCAATCTCCTCATTCTCCCAAACCCTCCATGAACAATGTCCATTACTGTTTCCGTAGAGGAAAAAGACGCCAAATTATTTAAGCGCCTTAATAATACTTCCCGCTTCCCCACAATTTTATTTCACTTTTGCCACAGGATCCTATCTTCCCCAGTTTCCCCTGCAGAACAGTGATTTCGGTTTTGGTTCTTCATATGGACCGTATCCGCCGCCCGGATATCTCTCTCGGACCCTTATACAAAAAATAACTCACCTGAAGTAACATACAAGCTATACATTAACAGATTACGGATTTACAAACGTTGATGAGGAAGGTTTTGTCAGCAATGTACGCTAACACTTTGTGGATTGCATTCTACGGCAGTCTCGGGGTGGTGCTAGATGCTGAATGCTCTTATTGCAGTCAAAATACGCACTAGTCTGGAGACCCATCTTCACATAGCGAAGGTATGTCCAATCCGCTTGTCTTCAGGCCTCGTAACAACCTATCCTAACTGTCCTACTTCCACAGCCGATATTTCTACACTAAAGCAAATGCTTTCCATTGTGGTAGGGAAGTTGCGACAATGTGTAGGGGCTCTTCCACTCACACCCCCATTCTACCCAGCTCCCATACTTAGTATCGACCAAAAGGCCGCAGCTGGAGAACAGGATAGCCAGCGTCAGGTCACTTCACGAGAAGTTTCAAAGAAGCTAGCCCCGCCGTCCTCCCAAATTATTGATGGCAGATCATATTGGCCCATGAAATGAGTTTTTGCAGGAATTGAGTTAGGTTGCACCTAGATTTATCTACTTCTCAATTTCGTCAACAATTGCAGCTCATCGATGGTATCCACCAACAGTTCCAGAATCTTACCTCTCGACTTTACACACTGTATAGCGTGGGTGGATGCTGACCATTGTGATGACGAGAAGGGGGATTCGTTAGTATGTCTGAATCACATTGGTTAGTAGACTGTGAGCATTGCTCATAGTTGGTTGAAACGACGTGCGAGAAGGACAGCAGTGACCGAAGACTCACAGAATTGCGATGAATTTCTCGATATTAGATAACCTAGCACAAGGATATTGATTGTAGACAGGTCACGGTCGTGTTCAAGAGTACATACCAACGATATAGTACTCGGCAGCTCCCGTTTGGCGATGAGATTACCTACAAATTGAAAGAGTCAGTAAATTCACCGTAGGTATAGATATGACGCACGTGTATTCTTCCAGGCAGCCTATCCTTCAAAGCACATCTTTATTCGTCTGCCACAATTCATCAAGAGAGGAGCATCGATGATACCCGCGGAAAGTACATTATATTTCCCGCCACCGTTTCTCTACTTCATAGCCGTTGCACGGGCAGAAACACCCTCAGCCCTTGTACTAGTACTGAGATAGCTTCAGAAACGAGCGGGTGTTCTAGCAACGGCACTGCGAGCCATCGTACATATCATGCAAGCATTGCGGATAGATACGCCGTAGAATACACGTCGAGGTGATCTTCGGCCGATATTCGTTAAGACAATCGGAGATTCCGGAGAAATGAAGAGGTTAAGGCCAGACTTTCCTAACGATGTTTCCAAGAAGGCTTTCTAATTCCTCACCTGCGTATGGCCAGGCGTCGAAAAGACACCATCAGGCCACCGTGGGGACAATCTATCACCATTATCTTTAACGTGTCGTTCCCTAATTATTGGGAAAGCCCGAGAAGACGGAGAAACAGGCTTGACCTTTACATTGGTTCTTCAAGAAGGCTGTCTAATTCCACAGCTGCGCATGGCGACTGGCCAAGCACCGAAGAAAATACACCACTGTCATATGGAAACCCGGACTGTCAAGCCACCGTGAGGACAGTTTATCTCCATTGTTCTCAAGACCACAGGTAATGACTCACTCTGACTTGTTATCTGATTGATATCGATCTTTAGAAGGCACGGAAAATGTCAGGAGGGAGCCCCCACTCTGCCTAGGCACTTCCCAATACAGTAATATGGCCCCCAAAAGGAAATACATGAGTTGTCAACATCTGTGCAGAATAAATTAGCTTGAATGCGGAGGCGAGGAGATCCGTCTTACTCATCTCATCACGTATGCACGAGTGGTGGTCCGTGAGGAACTTTGAGATAGCCTTAAATATAAGACTCGAGGTATTAAAGGGACGCCACATACTCCCTCTCCCCAAGATTAGGGGCGAGAGGCTTTGCCGTCTAGCACCTATGGTAAATAATCACCCCATTCTTGCCTCATTAGTGACTACCCACTCACTTTCGGCTATACAGATTCTCTATGTCTTTTTTCTTGTTCTCCAAAAGAAGTACGTCAACCCTTTCTTATTCCACCGTCGATAGAAATCTGATTTCACATTTCCAGATGTTTTTCACTCTTTGTCGCCGCTCACCCGTCCATCTTTGCCGCGCCTGAGATTGAGAAGACGGTGGGCTGTGGCAAATACTGCTCGCTGGTCGTGCCGAAACGGGCTATGACTGGAGAGAGGTGAAGGTCCGCGGTCACCAATCGTGATCGCCGACACTGTCTCCGCTCAGCATGTAAATGCTGGGCCATGACAAGGTTCTCCAGATGGCCCAACGCTGTCGGGAGAAAATAATTTCTGTGTTTCATTTTTTCTGGCCGGTGAGGCGCATCGCCAAGCCGGTCTTCATCAACAAAGGTGATTACGACTTCTTTGTACGCTTCGCTTTAATTGAATGCTAACGTTTGGATTTCTCACGCTTTTCAGGTTATTGTTCTACGACACGACTGAGTAAAATGTATGTTTCTTTCTTATCTCGTTGTATTTGGCTCGAACTAACACATCTCGTTGACAGTCGTTTGAAATCATCACAAAATCATCATCTCATCTCCACTCTCGTCCGCTTTCTACGATCTTCGAGAAGGCGGCGGGCTGTGGCATCTACCGCTCTCCAGTTGTGCCCAACCAGGCATGACCAGGTGAGCGATAAAGGTCTGCCATCGCTAATGGCGATTCGTGGACACTGTTGTCTCGGCATGCTTTTGGCATGCCGAGCGACAAAGCTCTCCGTATGCCTTAACGCCATCGGATGAGAACGATGACAGTCGCCGAAAGGCTTCTGCCATCACACTATCGTTCTTCAATGAACGATAAAGACTCGTCGCACCGTTAAACACGGTCGACGCGTATTTTTCTTGAGGGAGGGGTACGTGTACGCGTACGCGTACTCCTGGTGCTCCCTTGACGTGGGCCCTCAGGCTTAAGGTTGCATCGTGTCGATGCCTTCGGGCGCATGATGCAACTGACCAAAAGCACATTAACAGGCCTCTATTCTACTTTCTCCTTGCCCATCATGCTCGGTAAGTCTGTATATCCTCTCACAGTACTCCATCTAACGATCCCTTAGTTTTTCTTCGCATGCAAAGGTTTGTGATTTATTTGGGCTTGTAGTCACCGTCATCGATATGTGTCTACATGCTGTACTTTTGTTATTTCAATGTCGATACCGATTCGTCGGTAGTTTTTATTATGCACCTGTCAGTGGCTTGATTTATAATTCCATGTCAATGAGAAAATTCAGTATTCTTCGCGAACGACACCCCGACAGCCCAGAGAGGTCGCATCATAAATGCACCGACCAATCACACCACCATAACAAACAAAACAAAAAGTCTACTTTATATCAGTACAATCCTCTCATCCCAAGGCATCTTGAGCCTCTAAACGCAAATTTAAACTTAACACCTTAAAATCAAAGAGAGATAATCCGCGTCCCAAGCTCCGCTATCGAGTAAGGGAACAGCGGCCCAGGGCAGGTCATAAACATGAGCGACTGCGGTATTTTCAGGTGGTGCGAGAGCGCGGCGATATGCGGCGGGTCGAACGTCCCGTCCACGAGTATCTGAACCGAAAAGAAGAAGAAAAAGAGGTAAAGAAAGTGCGTTCAGAGTGAGTTGAAGAAAGGGGGTGTAAACAGCACTCACAAGATCGATCGTAATTTCAGGGAACGCTTCGTCGAGTACTAAGCAAAAAAACGCCATCCATATCAATCATCCATTCCCGGTCCAATCATTGAAAGTTCGGAAAGGACTCACTCTTCGCATTCGCCTCCAACTCGGACGGGATCCCCTTCTCCTCCTCATAAAAATGTATAATCTTCAAATACGACGTCTCCTCGTTCTTCCTCACATATAAAATCATATGGAACAGGCTGTTAATCTTCAAAAGAAACAAGGACATCAACAAACCTGGGGGAAAGAGAATCGACTAGAATTGAAGAAAAGAGAAAGGAAAGACGCACCTCATCCGTCTTGACCAAAATACACACCGGCTGCCTCCTCAAGCTGCGCATGAGCGCAATCAGGCCCTCCCCCACGCCATCGCGACGCCCCGCGCATGCAGCGGGTACTGGTCGTACACCCAGTACAGCCAGCGCAGCAGGTGCACCTTGTTCTGCGTCGCGGAGAACAGCGCGACGATGCCTATGAAGTACGCGGAGAAGTATCTGCGCGGGCGGGCAGGCAGAGTGTCAAACGCAGCGCGATGTGAGAGG
>JAJIRX010000525.1:0-32909 GCA_023853785.1 Psilocybe azurescens | reverse complement strand
TGACTTGATGGTGTCTTTTTTCATGCTTGGCCATGCGCAGGTGAGGAATTAGAAAGCCTTCTTGAAACATCGCTGTGAAAGTCTAGCTTTAAGCTGATATTTTCTCCGCTTTCTCGAGTTTTCTCGATGAATAAGGGCAGACGAGTGCCTAGACGTGTATTCTACGGCGTATCCATCCATATTACTTGCGTGATGTGTACCTGGGTGGTTCGGCGTTGCTGGAATACCCTAGTACAGAGGCAGAAAAGGAGTGGATATCCTAAGGGTCATGGGCATCGTTCAGAACTGTACTAATTCACGACGTGAACAAATTACACCAATACTTGGTGTGTACACTCATTTTAAGGTCCGCAACTGATTGGAATGCGATCCAACAATTATTTAGTAAGGTGGTGTGATCAGATCGTGTGTGTGTGCGTGTGAGTGTGCCATCAGTATCGAGTTATTTCATTTGTTTTCAGTCCGAGAGTGTTCAGTCACTGCAGTTAGACTATGTCCATCTCAAGGCCCTGAAGCATGAGCTCTGAGTCTGAGTTATGGTCAATGCGCTACGGAATGTGACTGGTTGGAGGTTTTACGATAGCTGTTGCACGTGAGTAGACCCCTGACTGTCAATAGCAGACCGGCTGCCAAGGCTCTTTTGGATCCAGGTGGATCTGAACAAGGCTGCTTTGTGTCTGCTAAATCTCTTCTCCGAGTGCACCGACTACTAATGACCCATGAATGCGGCGCTTTGCCTGAAAGGACAGGACACTGTGGTTAGAAGTCGGAGCTCAGGGTAGGCCTTATCGCCGGGAAGCAGAAAACCCACTCGACGCAGTAGCAGCAACAATACGACGACGATATGCCGTGTTGCTTGTCGTTCATCGCTCGTTCGTGGTTGCCATCATCTCCCCTCTTCCTGTCAGCGGCCATGATCACCTGCATTGTTATTATCTGGTATTGCCCACAACAGCGAGTGTACACCATGTATTCGTTCCATTCTTGCCACCACCTGCGCCAATGCTCGCAGGTCCTGCTCTCCGTGTCGATGAGCCGCACAGTCATACACAGAGCCTAACAACCTCACCGTCTAAGCGACATTGTGCCCAAATCCACTCACATGAACGAACGCTGTTAGTAGCCCACTCGTTCGCCTCTTTCCTCCTCATTTGTCTTTGCCCATCCACGGCCGTCTCCTACTGTATTTGCGACCTCGCGTAATGCCGCAGCAGTCTCTCCTAAATCGATGAAAATGGAAACTTGAAACGAGACAACAGGTGCAGCACGATTGTCTATGTGTTGTACATATATCACTTCGCTGTCGCCGTAGGTTGCGGTCAGTCCTGAGACAATGGAGGGCGGCGACATTGCTTTCCCGTAGGACCTTCTATCCCACCCTCAAAGGGCAACGAGTAAATCCAGCGCGACAATTGTCCGTCATGGCGTAGCTGCATCAGCGCCTTGTCCGCCAATCGCATGAGCATCCTCCCTTGAGCTCGTTCCTCATACCTCCATCCATTGACGCCGCCTCCCGTTTTGTGGTATCCTATGGCAATTTGGTTTCGTTGATGTTTGTGACTTGCTTCAATGTTCTACGTATGTCTCGTTGCCCGACTTCGTCAATAGATAGAAACTCGAGCTTCAAATTAAACATAGTCTCTATTCTACTACACCAAGTAATAAAAATGAATGTGGAGCTGTAAGTTTAATGGAACGTAGTACGAAATGGCTCACCCAGCGTCGAGCTGACAGTCCGAGGTGTAATATCCATGAACTTGATATCTTCTGCCATCCTGCGCCATTACTTATACCTAGAGTGACTTGCCTGCGCACCGCTCAACTCCCGGACACCCACACGCTCTTGCCTTTCTACATATACGCGGGCCATTTTTCTCCGACTTCACCAGCTTGTCCTTAGGGAGGACATGTCCGACCTTGAGTTCGAATAAGAATACTAGCAATAATCACTCCAAAATACCAGGCAGAATTAGCACGGTCTGAATGGATTTGAGTATGTGGTTGATGAGGAACATTGTGGGGTTCTGCTCATCAGATAGGAAATGCTTAACGAGCTTAGGCTTTACCCAATAAGATCTGAATTGAAACAAATGATCTTAACTACACGCACTTGAGTAAGAGTCGCATATCATTAGGCGACGTACTGCGCAGTTGGGTATATGAATCGTAAATGAGTTGTCGTGATAGATTTTCCGTAACGTAACAGCTACCAATTCCAAAGTCCAGTACGACCACCTTACGCATCACAGTTTCCCGCACTTCATCACACAGCGGGCGTAGCATCCGTGGCTGCCTGCGAAGCAACATTCTCCTTGTACTTCTTTTCGTTAACACCGAGAGCAACTTTCAGCACTGTGCTGTTGAATGAAGCGAAAGTCAAGCCCAGTCGCTTCCTGACTCGAGACTCCCATCCATCGGGTATGCGCTCCTCAGTTAGAAGTGGCTCCAAGTCAACGACTCGACCTCCGAAGATAGTGAGCATTGTGGATGAGCTTGAAAGTTTGCTAGTCAGACAACAGATCACTTAGTCAACGAAGAGTAAATGCAACTTACTTGGCGGCACCAAACATGTTATGGAAGAAACTGGAAGTGTACTGCGGGTTAGTTGCTTGTGCATCAACACGCCGTTTAGAGGTATATTCTGATAGATCCTTCGTCGTAAGGATAGGGTTACCCTCCTTATCCTTGCCGGAAGCAAGTGCCAGCAGTTCTTTGACGTATTGGAGATGAGGTTTTGATTGATCAGGGACTACTGCACTGTCTTCCCCTGCGATGCTGATCAATTAATATCTGCCGTGTGAGTACGAAACAGAAAGTCGTACGAGTGAGTGACCCATCGTGTTCTATTCCTTTATCGCTATGGAGGTCGAGCTCAGCGAGGTCGAAAGTGTCGTTCTTGTAACTTTTATTCAACATGTTTGCCGCAAAATTGGGGACGAAGAAACAAAAGGTCGATGCAAAGTTAAACGTCGTTCGGATCTTCGGACCAAGTTCATTGAATTTGATATTTTTACCGTCGCGGGGAAGAATGCCTAGTCAAATATAAGGGAGTTGGATTGTCCCGTTATCACAGTTAGAACACGTCGATTCAGAAGCATAATACATTCGGCCTGCTCGACTCACCGGGTGGTTGGCCATAGCATTTAGGGCCGGGCAAGAGCATCGGCTGTCTCCTTCCTTGGGTGCGATGTACTCAGGCCACTTTCCTCCCGCCCCCGGATGTCCCTCTGAGTAACATGCCCAACCTTACGACTTGGAATGACAAGGTTGGCTGCTGTTAGGCCAAAGTCGTAGGTGAAAACGACAATATTCTGAACAGTGTTGACGACAGGCGTTATGAGAAACATCGTGGGTCGAAGGGGGAAAAGAGACATCCGTCAGTAGGCTTTTATTTATACTTGGAAGCGAACAAGTTAGACTTCAGCTCTACCTTCCTTTTGATTTCTTCCGACACTTCGTGACCACACCTGTCAAAGTCACGAGATATGATGGACATGTAAAATGTTCACAGCGGAGATATCATCATGGTGTTGCACATTTAATTTGGACACTTGCAGGCAGAGCACACCGAGACAAAAACAAGTGTTTCCGGGGAATTGAATATGCTTGTCGGAATTGTATATTCTACACTCGAGAAGTATCACTTTGCACTCTCTGCGGAAGCCATTGGAATGTTGGAACAGACGCGCATTGGTGCATGGCCCGTACAATCACCAAATCTTGTAGTCAAACCCACCATGTAGTCGATTGACTATCTTCATGAAATTCGGTTCATTATCCGGGGTAATGTACCCAAGGCGAACGAATAAATCAAGTATCACTTGGCGCATCGTTTTCGATAAGACCTCGCATTAGTGAAAGAACGACATGCTACCGAGACCACAGTTGGGCTTGAAAAGAGCTGCTTGGAGCTGCTTCAAAGCTCTTCGTGAGATACAAACTGTATCGCACCGAAAGTAGTCATTGATCAATTAGAAATTGGAAACTGTTCAGGTGCACGAACCTCGAATGATTCAACCTCCCCATCCAAAGGCCTGGGGGTGAATGGAGTTGGGTCTACGCCAGGAGGGATGAGAATATCGTAAACATATCTATTTGCAAGTTAAGCACGCAACGATGATAAACTGTTTATCGACTTACTCGACTTCGGGTTGTAACCAGCCCGTAGATGCTCTTTTGCATTTAAATCAGCGCGCAACTCCATCTGTTGTTAGTTGAAAGGTATCACCTGTAGAAATAACTAATGGAACCGACTGCCCTGGTATACTTCTTGACGACTTCAGGTTGTATACTAGCTTCTTCCATGCATTCCTTGACCAATGAATCGAATATAGGCATGCCACTGGGAATACCTCCAGCAACAGTGTTGTCAAGCATGCCTGGAAAGCTACATGAAGACTGTCAAAATTTGTAATAGATTACAGGGGACAGGGATAAGCACTTACGTGGGTTTGGTGAATGAACGAGTTGGCACCCACACACGCAGGCTTGCTGACCATCGTCTTGTAATACCTCATCATAGATGTTCAAATGAACCCCGTAAGTGACCACGCCAAATAACGCGCACGCTGAGCGTTCCATTTCGAACGCGAAATTGAGCCCATCTTCATGTCCCGCAACGAGAGGATAATCGTGGATGCCAAAGGGATCTGAATATATTGGATACATTTCATTCCTCCATTTCTTCGGACCACAGACATTAGGAAAAAGGCCCGTATCCCTCCATCGCTCACACAGCTCCTTCATGGCGTTGGTTCTTTTCGATGGCGTATCCAACCAGTTGCTGAAACTGGACGCTGGGCCCGGTCATCCTGTTTCGCAATTCGATGTATTTGGATGCGTCAAGCCTAAACGACCATAATTCTGCGGTACCATTCTTGCGACTGGTTTGGTCCTCGAGTAGTAGTTGCTCGACCATGATGGGGCGGAGTAATCCGATTACTGGACTATCAGACGATTCAGAAAGATACAGAGGCACAAGAACCTCCGAGTTAAATGAAACATCACAGAGACTTGTGGGTCCGCGGTGTAAATGGACATTATCGCAGATGTCGACGATTTCGAGAAAGGTCAGGTTATCTTTCTGAAGGGTAGCCATCGATGTAGAAAGGAAGAAAACCTCCGAGGTGTTCGGTGCATTTTGCAGATAGTTACAGGCTGCTCAAACAGGTTAACTTATAGCCGAGGTTTGTCAAAAACAAATGTAATGGATCGGACTCAAAACCGCGGTCACGTTCTTTAAGTCGATACATATATATAAGACGCGACTGACGCGACTGACGCGCCCCTGTCGCCGATCCATGATGTGTCCATTCGACGACTCTTTCCAGCTCTCTTTATTCCAATCCTAAGAAAACTCTGACGAGAAGAACTTCGCAGTTTTTAATCCTTATCCGCCAAGCTGGTGGCCATCAATATGAACGCCCTCATCATGTACTCCTGCATGCCCGTCTTGTACTCATATTTCATGTGTTGGACTTCCTGGTCAGCTTTCCTCTCGACACTGTCTTCTTCGAGCTTACGCCTCTTATACTTCAGCTCCGCCATAAGTTGATCGTATGGCTGAGCAGCGGTAAACTTCCCGTCTTCGGTCGCAGCTGTGGGACCTTTGGATTAGCTAGAGCTAGCCACAGCAGAGGAATCATTCTCTTGCTTACTCTTGAGCCTATTGATCAAAGCTTCGTTAAAATAATATCATTCAGTATGATATATCAAGGTCCGAACACGTTAGAGCTCACTAATGACTGTTCCGTGTGCGAGGCTTGGTGTTTGTTCGCTGGATATTTCCTGAAATTATTGACTTGTGAAATTTCATCGCATACTAACAACTTACACCTCTTTTGATGTACTTCTCTGACGAGCCTTTCTTTTATTTTTCAGATCGAGCTTGCCAGTGGAAGAAGACGACTCCACGCTGTCTCCTCGAGACGCGGTGCGCACCGCGTCAATCCTCTTGGAAGATGTTTGGTCAAAATCGGGATCGGTCCTCCACATGTATGCAAGCGATTCCATAATGGAAATTTTTGGTTCTGTGCACGATTCCAACGCGCTGTTCATCCTTCCGCAGTGTGTCGAGTTTTTCTTCCGCAGACAATCTCTAAGTACACTTTCCCACGAGCTCGAGGGTATTTCTGTATCCTTTTTTAAGGTAAAGTGGTAGTCACTCTACGTGTTGAATAAAAATTTAACTGTGTTTTAATAAAATTGAGCTTGGGATTTTCGTCTAACGAAAATATCTTCACAGCTGCGCTACAGAAGCAGGCTGACCTCGTGCGTGTAGTTCTTTTATTCGTACTTTCGGACCGTTTATCACCACTTATGATTACCTCCCGATTGGAACTGTTCTTGTCGAGCCATCTTACGAGGCGAATGCCCCCTCCAGATGGGTCATCCACGTGAGTTCAATCTTTTTAGCGAGAGATCCCAGCTCGTTGCGCTCTTTGATCTCGGAAGTATCTGTGCGTCGCCATATCAATAATCGCATATAATGATTGTACTCGACTCAGGTTCACCTAGTAATATTGGGTGCCTTCCAGTCAAGTAATTACTATCGACAACTCGACGCTATGAGACAATTCCGACACGGAGTGCCTGCGGCTGGTCTTAAATCTGAGTTTTAACCAATTGCCAATTCAGCGTACACGGGCCAATCTCCTCATTCTCCCAAACCCTCCATGAACAATGTCCATTACTGTTTCCGTAGAGGAAAAAAGACGCCAAATTATTTAAGCGCCTTAATAATACTTCCCGCTTCCCCACAATTTTATTTCACTTTTGCCACAGGATCCTAACTTCCCCAGTTTCCCCTGCAGAACAGTGATTTCGGTTTTGGTTCTTCATATGGACCGTATCCGCCGCCCGGATATCTCTCGGACCCTTATACAAAAAATAACTCACCTGAAGTAACATACAAGCTATACATTAACAGATTACGGATTTACAAACGTTGATGAGGAAGGTTTTGTCAGCAATGTACGCTAACACTTTGTGGATTGCATTCTACGGCAGTCTCGGGGTGGTGCTAGATGCTGAATGCTCTTATTGCAGTCAAAATACGCACTAGTCTGGAGACCCATCTTCACATAGCGAAGGTATGTCCAATCCGCTTGTCTTCAGGCCTCGTAACAACCTATCCTAACTGTCCTACTTCCACAGCCGATATTTCTACACTAAAGCAAATGCTTTCCATTGTGGTAGGGAAGTTGCGACAATGTGTAGGGGCTCTTCCACTCACACCCCATTCTACCCAGCTCCCATACTTAGTACCGACCGAAAGGCCGCAGCTGGAGAACAGGATAGCCAGCGTCAGGTCACTTTACGAGAAGTTTCAAAGAAGCTAGCCCCGCCGTCCTCCCAAATTATTGATGGCAGATCATATTGACCCATGAAATGAGTTTTTGCAGGAATTGAGTTAGGTTGCACCTAGATTTATCTACTTCTCAATTTCGTCAACAATTGCAGCTCATCAATGGTATCCACCAACAGTTCCAGAATCTTACCTCTCGACTTTACACACTGTATAGCGTGGGTGGATGCTGACCATTGTGATAACGAGAAGGGGGATTCGTTAGTATGTCTGAATCACATTGGTTAGTAGACTGTGAGCATTGCTCATAGTTGGTTGAAACGACGTGCGAGAAGGACAGCAGTGACCGAAGACTCACAGAATTGCGATGAATTTCTCGATATTAGATAACCTAGCACAAGGATATTGATCGTAGACAAGTCACGGTCGTGTTCAAGAGTACATACCAACGATATAGTACTCGGCGGCTCCCGTTTGGCGATGAGATTACCTACAGATTGAATGAGTCAGTAAATTCACCGTAGGTATAGATATGACGCACGTGTATTCTTCCAGGCAGCCTATCCTTCAAAGCACATCTTTATTCGTCTGCCACAATTCATCAAGAGAGGAGCATCGATGATACCCGCGGAAAGTACATTATATTTCCCGCCACTGTTTCTCTACTTCATAGCCGTTGCACGGGCAGAAACACCCCTGCCCTTGTACTAGTACTGAGATAGCTTCAGAAACGAGCGGGTGTTCTAGCAACGGCACTGCGAGCCATCGTACATATCATGCAAGCATTGCGGATAGATACGCCGTAGAATACACGTCGAGGTGATCTTCGGCCGATATTCGTTAAGACAATCGGAGATTCCGGAGAAATGAAGAGGTTAAGGCCAGACTTTCCCAACGATGTTTCCAAGAAGGCTTTCTAATTCCTCACCTGCGTATGGCCAGGCGTCGAAAAGACACCATCAGGCCACCGTGGGGACAATCTATCACCATTATCTTTAACGTGTCGTTCCCTAATTATTGGGAAAGCCCGAGAAGACGGAGAAACAAGGCTTGACCTTTACATTGGTTCTTTAAGAAGGCTGTCTAATTCCACAGCTGCGCATGGCGACTGGCCAAGCATCGAAGAAAATACACCACTGTCATATGGAAACCCGGACTGTCAAGTCACCGTGAGGACAGTTTATCTCCATTGTTCTCAAGACCACAGGTAATGACTCACTCTGACTTGTTATCTGATTGATATCGATCTTTAGAAGGCACGGAAAATGTCAGGAGGGAGCCCCCACTCTGCCTAGGCACTTCCCAATACAGTAATATGGCCCCCAAAAGGAAATACATGAGTTGTCAACATCTGTGCAGAATAAATTAGCTTGAATGCGGAGGCGAGGAGATCCGTCTTACTCATCTCATCACGTATGCACGAGTGGTGGTCCGTGAGCAACTTTGAGATAGCCTTAAATATAAGACTCGAGGTATTAAAGGGACGCAACATACTCCCTCTCCCCAAGATTAGGGGCGAGAGGCTTTGCCGTCTAGCAACCTATGGTAAGTAATCACCCCATTCTTGCCTCATTCGTGACTATCCACTCACTTTACGCTATACAGATTCTCTATGTCTTTTTATTGTTCTCCGAAAAGAAGTACGCCAACCCTTTCTTATTCTACCGCCGATAGAAATCTGATTTCATATTTCCAGATGTTTTTCACCCCTTTGTCGCCGCTCACCCGTCCATCTTCTGTCGCCCGAGATCGAGAAGACGGTGGGCTGTGGCAAATACTGCTCGCTGGTCGTTCCGAAACTGGCTATGACTGGAGAGAGGTGAAGGTCCGCGGTCACCAATCGTGATCGCCGACGCTGTCTCCGCTCAGCATGTAAATGCTGGGCCATGACAAGGTTCTCCAGACGGCCCAACGCTGTCGGCGAGAAAATAATTTCTGTGTTTCATGTTTTTTCTGGCCGGTGAGGCGCATCGCCAAGCCGGTCTTCATCAACAAAGGTGATTACGACTTCTTTGTACGCTTCGCTTTAATTGAATGCTAACGTTTGGATTTCTCACGCTTTTCAGGTTATTGTTCTATGACACGACTGAGTAAAATGTATGTGCTTTCTTATCTCGTTGTTTTTGGCTCGAACTAACACATCTCGTTGACAGTCGTTTGAAATCATCACAAAATCATCATCTCATCTCCACTCTCGTCCGCTTTCTACGATCTTCGAGAAGGCGGCGGGCTGTGGCACCTACCGCTCTCCAGTTGTGCCCAACCGGGTGTGACAGGTGAGCGATAAAGGTCTGCCATCGCTAATGGCGATTGGTGGACACTGTTGTCTCGGCATGCTTTTGGCATGCCGAGCGACAAAGCTCTCCGTATGCCTTAACGCCATCGGATGAGAACGATGACAGTCGCCGAAAGGCTTCTGCCATCACACTATCGTTCTTCAATGAACGATAAAGACTCGTCGCACCGTTAAACACGGTCGACGCGTATTTTTTCTTGAGGGAGGGGTACGTGTACGCGTACGCGTACTCCTGGTGCTCCCTTGACGTGGGCCCTCAGGCTTAAGGTTGCATCGTGTCGATGCCTTCGGGCGCATGATGCAACTGACCAAAAGCACATTAACAGGCCTCTATTCTACTTTCTCCTTGCCCATCATGCTCGGTAAGTCTGTATATCCTCTCACAGTACTCCATCTAACGATCCCTTAGTTTTTCTTCGCATGCAAAGGTTTGTGATTTATTTGGGCTTGTAGTCATCGTCATCGATATGTGTCTACATGCTGTACTTTTGTTATTTCAATGTCGATACCGATTCGTCGGTAGTTTTTATTATGCACCTGTCAGTGGCTTGATTATAATTCCATGTCAATGAGAAAATTCTTAGTATTCAGTCTTCGCGAACGACACCCCGACAGCCCAGAGAGGTCGCATCATAAATGCACCGACCAATCACACCACCATAACAAAAACAAAAAAAACAAAAAAGTCTACTTTATATCAGTACAATCCTCTCATCCCAAGCATCTTGAGCCTCTAAACGCAAATTTAAACTTAACACCTTAAAATCAAAGAGAGATAATCCGCGTCCCAAGCTCCGCTATCGAGTAAGGGAACAGCGGCCCAGGGCAGGTCATAAACATGAGCGACTGCGGTATTTTCAGGTGGTGCGAGAGCGCGGCGATATGCGGCGGGTCGAACGTCCCGTCCACGAGTATCTGAACCGAAAAGAAGAAGAAAAAGAAGAGGCAAAGAAAGTGCGTTCAGAGTGAGTTGAAGCGAAGGGGGTGTAAAGAGCACTCACAAGATCGATCGTAATTTCAGGGAACGCTTCGTCGAGTACTAAGCAAAAAATGGCCCCCATATCAATCAATATTCCATGCATCCATTCAATCATTGAGCGAGGTTCGGGAAAAGACTCACTCTTCGCATTCGCCTCCAACTCGGACGGGATCCCCTTCTCCTCCTCATAAAATGTATGATCTTCAAATACGACGTCTCCTCGTTCTTCCTCACATATAAAATCATATGGAACAGGCTGTTAATCTTCAAAAAAAGAAACAAGGACATCAACAAACCTGGGGGAAAAGAGAATCGACTAGAATTGAAGAAAAGAGAAAGGAAAGACGCACCTCATCCGTCTTGACCAAAATACACACCGGCTGCCTCCTCAAGCTGCGCATGAGCGCAATCAGGCCCTCCCCACGCCATCGCGACGCCCCGCGCATGCAGCCCCGGGTACTGGTCGTACACCCAGTACAGCCAGCGCAGCAGGTGCACCTTGTTCTGCGTCGCGGAGAACAGCGCGACGATGCCTATGAAGTACGCGGAGAAGTATCTGCGCGGGCGGGCAGGCAGAGTGTCAAACGCAGAGCGCGGTGAGAGGACCGCGGGGATGGTGGGTATGGGCATCAGTGGACGTGTGAGGAAGAGACAAACTACGAGACGAGGGAAGCAGCAACGCACCCTGCGGTTTTGGGGTTATACGCCACGTTCCCCGCAAATACCAAGGGCGCTACAACAAGCGCCAGCAGCACAACAACCAGCCTCGTCCTCCTCTCCCCCTTCCCCCACTATCCCTGTTCCCCCACTCCCCTGGCCAACCGCCCGCGATTAAACCCCATCAACAGCACGCCCACCGGAAACAGGCCCATCACCGCGACCCACACCAGCGAGAACATCTCCGAGATGACCACCAGGCTCGCCGCGGCGCTCGCGTACAGCACGCCGCTGAACGCGGCGAAGGCGAGCACGGAGACGTGCGGGGCATGCGTGCGCGGGAGGAGGGAGAGAAAGAGCTGCGGGATGACGCGGTGCTGTGCGAGCTGCTCGAGGAGTTCGCATGCTGCTAGGATGCCTAGGGGTTTGGGGGTTGGTGGGACGGACGAACGGAAGAAGGGAGAGACGGAGGAAAAGAAGGACAGAGGAAGGGAAGGACAAAGGAAGGACAAAGGAAGGACAAAGGAAGGGGAAAGGGAAGGACAAAGGAAGAGAGGGTCAGAGGAAGGGAGGGTCAGAGGAAGGGAGGGTCGGAAGAAGGGAGGGTCAGAGAAAGGGGGAAGGGTCAGAGGAAGGGAGGGACAGAAGGGAAGGGGCGCGTAGTGAGTGGTGAGGTGAGTGTGGGTCGGGAGGGGCAGGAGGCGATGGATAGACGAACCTGTCAGGACGCCTCCACAGAGCACGACGATAGCGTCGACTACTATCCACACGCGCAGCCAGCGTCCTCCCGTCTTTTAAATTTACCCAGAACGCACCACACCACAGCAAGCACCAAGCACCAAGCACAAGAAATAACGCGCACGAGCGATCAAACAAAACCCAAGTAAGCATACATGATATGACACACACGAAAGAACAAAAAAAATAACTCCAACAAAAAAAGGAACTCACGACCTGCGCCAACACGCTCAGCACATTCGACCCGCCCAGTATCGTGTCGAGCGGGATGAGCGCGAGGACGAGCAGCATCATCGTCGTGTTCAGGATGATGGAGGGGATGTGCAAGTTCCGCAGGACGAGGGGAATTTGCCCGGTTTGATGCGCGAGACGTAGGAGGGCGTGCCTGGTGTGTATATTTGCGTATGAGATGGGGGTGTGTCAGTGTTAATGCGTTAGATTAAGGAGGAGGGAAGGAGGGAGGGGGAGGGGGAAGGAGGCGAAGGGAGTAGTGAAGATCATAGCGAATACGTTCCCCTCGACACGCGCACGCACGTCAAGCACTGCGCCATGTCGTACGCTCACAATCCTCCCTCCCCCATCCTCCATCCAACCCCCCAGTACAAACTAGAATTCGACGCACATTCAAACCCAGTAAGCCCCAGCATCCCGAGACACACTCCATAATATATCTGCTTCACAATCGACCCCGCACTCTGTCTCTCCCCCCCGCCTGTGCCTGCGCGTGTGCCCTGCGCCCAGTTCGCCTTGAGCTGCGCGGTGCCTGTGCTGCCCCAGTGGACGGAGGAGGTTATTATAAGCACTGCCATCGTTATGAGCTTTTGAGAGGAGGAATATTAGTGTTATTCTGAGTGTTTAGAAGGAAAGGAAGGAGAAATAGAAGAAAGATAAAGGGTAAGCGCGCATATATAGAGCATATATGTAGCCCCCCAAAAAAGTGAACTCAAATCCAAATACCAAGACACCCTGAAAACTCACATGTAAACTCAACACCGCCAGAGCAATCCTCGCGCTCTCGCGCATGCCCATCAAGCTCACCGCCGTGAACAGCGCCAGCACAATCACCGCGCCGACCCACGTCGGGAACGGGAGGGAGGCGACCTCACCCGCGAGGTACGCGGCGGCGGTGGCGGCGGAGACGATGGCGGTGGATGCGAAGTCAAGCAGAAGGAGCGCGGCGGAGATGAGGGCGAAGGTTTTGGTGGATACGTTTAGGCTGGGTATCGGATAAATATCAAGTATATGCGAGGGGTTAGTCAGACAATACAGGGGACGCACATGTAGGTGTAGGGTGCGCCGCTGATGGGCAAGGCGGAGGCTAGCTCTTCCATTATGGGACGCCACAAGAAGAGGATCATAGTCGCTATAAACAGCGAGATAGGAGAGCTATGAGAAGTTTTCAGCACCCCATGATCGCGGGAGAAGGAGCGAAGCAAAAAGCAACCAAGAAAGAAAGCAAGCTACTCACTATACCCCCAACAGCCACAACAGCCGGGAGCGCATAGAACACACTCCCAAGGACCGCGTTGCCCGCCAACGCGCTCGCCGTGAACTGGCCGAGCACCTGGCCCTCGCGCAGGGCCTCCACCCGCGCCGTGCCCGCGCGCAGGGCGTCGCCCGGCAGCTTGAGGCGCGTGGCGGACCCCAGCCGGCGAACTCGAAGGTGTTGGAGAGGTGGATGAAGCGCGAGGGGTACGCGTCCGAGTTCTTGAGCCCGGAGTTGTCGGCGGGGCGCAGGCGTTGGCGGCGCAGGACGATCCCGAATTGGGAGTCGCGGAAGGAGGGCGGGGAGGGGTCGTTGGATGAGAGTTGGCCGGGAGCGTTGGCGGGAGGGGATGGTGCTGTGGGGTCTATGCCTTTGTAGGTCGTCTGGAGCTCAGCCCTGCACATTAACGGTGTGGGGACTACGCACCTGTTGTTACACGACCGCTGGACGACGGGGCTCTATCGCAATATACACCGACTGAGTACCGTCTTTCTGGGTTTCATCTCTCGCTGGGTCTGGCTGAAAACAAGTGCGGTCCGATCCTTCGTGCATCGAACGCGCGTGTGAGGTGGGGTGGAGGTACGTGGAAGACATCCTGTGAGGTCAAAGAGAGTCCTGAAAGAACGACCAAGACGTGTCTCAACGTGATCAGCAAAATACAAAATGCAGTCCGGCCGGCGAGGGAGGTAGTGGTCCAAGGTCAAGAAGAATACCATGATGCAATTTGTGATGCATAGAATCCTTTCATGCATCGTGCCAGATATTATACAGGAACCGCAGATTGTCTTTCATCCTGACTCTATGTTCATGGTCATGGTTAAGTCCGAAACAAACAGTCAGCGCTAGCTTGGACACCCAAAAACTTAAAAAAAGCTTCTATCAAATAATTTCTGCTTTAGGCCGATCAAAAAGTATCCGGGGGTCCTTAGCAATATTTCACTGGACCACGACGACGTCCACCACCTCCCGCCGTCCACGATGTGCGTCATTCACTCATATACTGTACTTATTGCTTGCATTGACAGAGCTTCAATTCAAACGTATGCGCACCCCTCTTCCCCACATATTCAGAGATTTTACAACTACGTAACAGCATTTCGAGGAGCACAGTCATTCGCGCAGGACGTACCGAATGCCCAGCAGCAGGGAACACCGATAGGTGTCAGTCGTCGTGTTCAATCTTTGCTCACATGTGCACTCATTCTGACGCGGCGGTCTTCAATAGTCGCGGGATACCTATCAGACAAAGCCGATCGGCGTAATGGACCAAAACCGTATGTCTTCCCTTCTTCCTCTCCCCACACCAAGCCCATCTCACGAGCCACACCACCCCACCACAGGTCCTCCAACGCTACTTGGCTCTCGTCTCGAGCGAAGCCCGGACCTACATATTCACGCAGCTCAACCCCTCTGGACGCACGCCAAGGACTCGGTTGGGAACTCTCAGGCTAGTTCCTCGGGTCGAACATATACCCCATCCTCGGATCGTTCAATAAACGTTATAAGAACGATACCTTTGACCTCGCTGTGCTCGACCTTTACAGCGATAACGAAATAGTACACGATGCGCATGCGTCACTGACTCGTATGACTTCCTATTTCATACTCATTCAGCAGATATTAATTAACCATCTTCCTGGCAGGGGAAGACAGTGCTAATGATTAGTCCCTGATCAACCTCATCTCCAATACGTGAAGGGACTAAAGCTGGCGCTTGCTTCCGGTAAGGATAAAGACAAGGAAGGCAAAGCCATCTTTACCTACAACGAAGAATGTTATTCGCGTCCCATATACATATCAAAACGGTACGAAGACCGGAAATATGTCTTTACGTTGCCTATGTAACTCGGTTCTTAGTGCAATCTATGCCTAATCAGCCTTCATTGGTTCAAGGCATAAGCCTATTACACTCTTCTCTTTCTCCTGAGCGAATAGGTATATAAATGAATCGCGCTGGCACATGGACGCTTGAGTTCCCTCTCCTCGGATCCCCCAACCTTGAATGTTTCTCATCACCCCCTGCTCAACTTCATCCTAACTGTGCTGGTGTTTACCTGGGATTTTTGGATTGGCTGTCGCCAATACCCTTCTTCCCAAGCTCAAGGCCGGACAAGTCACCCCTAAGGGCAAGCCCGGCGAAGGAGGCAAATGGCCCGTGTATGTTGCCCCCGAAAGAAGGCGACAGTCGGTGTGGATGTCCCGCATTGAATGCGCTGGCAAATCACGGTGCGTGTTCCAACCTTCTTCCATTAACCGAGTTCGGCTGCTCGTGGACGTCCTAGTAATTTGACCATGGCATTGTCCCAGGTATAATCGCACACGACGGCAAAAATATCAAGTTCACGGATATCACATCGACGGTGCGGACGACGTTCAACATCGGAGCGCCCATTTCGTACTACGTCCCCAGATACGCTGCAAACATGGTGAAGAAGAGCTACGCAAAGGATACGTTCGACCTTGCTGAGCTCAATCTGGTGCCCAACGGCATCGAGCATGATGCCTCCTTTCTACGTAGGGCAAAACATTACACCGTTTCCAGTCGTGTTGTGCAACTTTATTAACGAGAGCTTTGTCTTTTTGTTATTTTTTTCAGGTGCAGACGGCGCAGACCCCGGGACGGGACCGCATCTCGAGTACATACAGGAGCTCCTCGCCCTCGCCTCTACAAAAGACAAGGACGGCAATCTTGTCCTGACGCTCAAAGACATCCGAGAGTACTCGACCAAGCGGCGCATGGACGCACGCGCGCTGAACCCCGGCTTCTCGCTCAGCCTCTCACAGACGGGATTCGCAAGCAATAAGTAAGCATCCTCCTGCATTTCCCAGTACGCAATCTATTTGGCTGACCAGCCACCTGCTCCTCAGTGCATCGACACTGCTCTCCATATTCGGCGGGCGCACGGAGGACTTGGACCCCTTTCTGCGCGAGGAAAGGTTCCCTGAGGGCTGGGAGTCGCGCGTCAGATCGCGGTTCGGGCTGTCGTTCGCGGCGTTCAATTGGCTGGGGTTCTTGGTTGAGGTGGGGATCAGTGAGAAGAGGTATAGAGCGAAGGGCGTTGTGGCTGCTGGTGCAGATTCGGCTGCGGCCTCGGCAGAAGATAGGTACGAGGAGGAAGTCTGATGTGAGCTGCGGTGAGAGCTAGTTCGAGGACCGGGGACGCGGTACGTACCGACTGCTCCATAGCTTTGATGATATCGTCGGTTGTGGACTCGAATGACATGATAGTCGAATCACAATCGCCTTTGCAGCCACCTTAAGCACGATGTATTCTGTTATTAATAGCTAAGTCAATACATTACAATTGGTCGATATAGACTGACATAGGTTCTGAGAAAAGGAATCTATATGTTCAGGACAAATAAATGCGTGTCAACCATATAAGACGACGATCCGCGCATTTGAGTGATCACACGCCTTGAAAGTCTAAGTAAAGTGGTCGACCTCCGACCCATGGCTCCTCCAGTCATCACCGTCATATTTCAATAACAGATTGGCGTGAGTTTCGTTTCATGGGCATTCAAAGGCTCCTTCTTGCGTGACCGCCTCTCCCTTCCTTCCCGAATATTCTTGCCGCAATGTCTGCGCAACAGCGCCCTCCACTGCCAAAAATCCAGTTCCGAGTCTTGATTATTGGGAGGGCAAATGCCGGCAAGACATCGATCTTAAAGAGAGTCTGCGAAACTACGGAAAGTCCGATTATTTACAGGCGCGACGATTCCGTCTTTGGGTCTACCATAAAAGTACGTCGTCCAACCCGCGTCAACTCAACCACGTCGGTCCCACCACCTTACCAGATTGAACTTGAGCCCTCCGTGGAGGTAGTGATGTATTCCCATTTGTTGGCTACTGTTAACCTTTGAGCCAGCGTGGCAAACACAGGATTAGGGATGAGATCATTTTTCCAACCATGACGGTTACGTTTTTCATGATTCCCCGGGATTTGGAGTCAGGAAGCAAGAACGAATTGGAGATCGTCCAGAACTTTGTTCGACAAAAATCTGGAGAAAAGCGACTGAGGTTCAGATTACATGCGATCTGGTTTGGGCTTTCACGCGTTCATGATTGCAACTGCGACTAATGTTTATATCGGAAGGTACTGCATCCCCATGGACAACCAGCGACCAGAGCTTGATTTGAAGTTTTTCAAGAATATCTGCCCTGATAAGAATGGTATGTGCCATGGCATTGTGAAGCGTCATTACGATTTTTACTAAATTCTTTGAGTTCCTGTCATTGGGGTGTTCACGAAATATGACCAATTTGTGCGGAATGTCAAAATGGAGCTGGAGGATCATGGAGATCCGACACGGCTAGGGCACTTGAAGGTAGCTGAAATACGCTTTCGGGAGCGCTACCTTTGTCACCTGGGTGATGAAGCTAAGTTTGTTCGATTAGAAAGTTTGTCCTGGGTACAATCTTGTGGTTATCTGTTAATGCTCTTTGGACAGAAATGCACAAGACTAACAGGCACTGCAAAGATCTCATTGAAAAGACAGCTGAAGCACTGAATGAGGATGTCATCACCTTGATGCTTATTTCTGTGCAGAGAGATAATGTAGAATTGAGTGTCAAACTGGCAGTGGAGCAGTGAGTATATTAGCAAAAGAGAAATACAATGCTATGTGATATTGACATGCAGCAGTGTGTTAGCATATGTTGGACATAACAAGGAACATATTGTGAAGCACTGTCTCAGTCCATTCCCATATATCTGGGTGAGTGGCTCTGCCCTTTTGTGGCTGTTTTTTGTTTCTGCTCATCCTGCCCCTCATTGGCTCTCCAGTATGTGAGTGGCTCTACCCCTCTGGTATTTTTTGCTTCTGCTCATCCTGCTCCTCTTGGTTTTTCAGTATGCAAGTAGCTCTACTACTCTGGTGTTTTTGCTTCTGCTCATCCTGCTCCTCCTTGACTCTCCAGGATGTCAGTAGCTCTACTCATCTGTTTTTTTGCTTTTGCTCATCCTGCCCCTCTTTGGCTGCCCAGTGTGTGAGTGGCTTTGCCTCTCTGGTCTTTATTGCTTTTACTCATCCTGCCTCTCCTTGGCTCTCCAGGATGTGAGTGGCTCTGTTCCTCTAGTTTTTTTTTTTTGCTCATCTTTGGCTCTCCAGCTTGTGAATGGCTCTGCTTTACTAGTCTTTTGCTTCTACTCATCCTGTTCCTCCTTGACTCTTTAGATTGTGAGTGGCTCTTGCCTTTTGGTGTTTTTTGGCTTTTGCTCATCCTGTTTCTTCTTGGCTCTCCAGCTTGTGAGTGGCTCTATCTCTCTGGTATCTGGTGTTTTTGCTTCTGCTCATTCTGCCCTCTTTGGCTTTCTAGGATGTGAGTGGCTCCACTTTCCTGATGTTTCTTGCTTCTGCTCATTCTGCCCTTCCTTGGCTGTCCAGCTTGTGAGTGGCTCTACCCTCTGGTATCTAATATTTTTGCTTCTACTTAACCTGCCCTCTTTGGCTTTATAGGATGTGAGTGGCTCTGTCTTCCTGGTGTTTCTTGCTTCTGCTCATTCTGCCCTTCCTTGGCTGTCCAGTATGTGAGTAGCTCTACTCCTCTAGTATCTGGTGTTTTTTGCTTCTGCTCATCCTGCTTTTTCTTGGCTCTCTAGAATGCAAGTGACTCTGCTCCTCTAGTCTTTTTGCTTCTGCTTATCCTGCCCTTTCTTAACCTTCTAGGCTGTGAGTGGCCCTACTTGTCTAGTGTTTTTGGCTTCTTCTCATCCTGCCCCTTTTTGGCTTTTTCAGTATGTGAGTGGCTCTACTCCTCTGGTGTCTGGTGTTTTTACTTTTGCTCATCCTGCCTCTTCTTGGCTTTCCAGGATGTGAGTGACCCTACTCCTCTGTTTTTTTTGCTTCTGCTCATCCTGCTCTTTCTTGGCTCTCCAGCTTGTGAGTGGCTCTGCCCATTGGTGTTTCTGGCTTTTGCTCATCCTGCCCTTTCTTGGCTCTCTAGCTTGTGAGTGGCTCTGCTTGTCTGATGTTTTTGGCTTCTGCTCATCTTGTTCCTCTTTGGCTTTTTAGCTTGTGAGCAGCTCTACCTCTCTGGTGTCTGGTGTTTACTTCTGCTCATCCTACCTCTCTTTGGCTTTCCAGTATGTGAGTGGCTCTACTCCTCTGGTGTCTGGTGTTTTTTTGCTTCTGCTCATTCTGTTCCTCTTTGGCTTTCCAGAATGTGAGTTGCTCTGCCTCTCTGATGTTTTTGCTTCTGCTCATTTTGCTTCTCCTTGGCTTCCCAGGATGTGAGTGTCTTTGCTCCTCTAGTGGTTTTTGCTTCTGTTCATCCTGCTCCTCTTTGGCTTTCCAGGATGTAAGTGGCTCTGCCTCTCTGGTGTTTTTGCTTCTGCTCATCCTGCCTCTCTTTCACTCCCTAGGATGCGAGTGGCCCTGCTCCTCTAATATTTTTTGCTTTTGCTCATCCTGTTTCTCCTTGGCTCTTTAGCTTGTGAGTGGCTCTGCCTCTCTGTTTTTTTGCTTCTGCTCATCCTGCCTTTTCTTGGCTCTCTAGAATGTGAGTAGCTTTTCTCTTCTTGTCTATTTTGCTTCTACTCATCCCACCCTTTCTTGGCTTTCCAGGCTGTGAGTAGCCCTGCTTGTCTGGTGTTTTTTTATTTTGCTCATCCTGCTCCTTCTTGGTTTTCCAGTATGTGAGTGACTCTACTTCTGGTGTTTTTTTTTTGCTTTTGCTCATTCTGTCCCTTCTTGGCACTTCAGCTTGTGAGTGGCTCTGCTCCTCTAGTGTTTTTGCTTCTGCTCATCCTATCCTTTTTGGCTTTCCAGGCTGTGAGCGGCTTGGCTCCTCTAGTCTTTTTTGCTTCTGCTCATTCTATTGTTTTTGGCTTTCCAGACTGTGAGTGGTCTTGCTTGTCTGATATTTTTTTTTGCTTCTATTCATCCTGCCCTTTTTGGCTTTCCAGTATGTGAGTAGCTCTACTATTCTGGTGTTTTTTGTTTCTGCTCATTCTTCCCCTTCTTGGCTCTCCAGGATGTCAGTAGCTATACTCATCTGGTGTTTTTGGCTTCTGCTCATCCTTCCCCTCCTTGGCTCTCTAGCTTGTGAGTAGCTCTGGCCATCTGGTGTTTTTGGCTTCTGCTCATCCTATCCTTCCTTGGCTTTCCAGGCTGTGAGTGGCCTTGGTTGTCTCGTGTTTTTCGCTTTTGCTCATTTTTTCCCCTCTTGGCTCTCTAGCTTGTAAGTGGCTCTGCCCAACTGGTGTTTTTGGCATCTGCTCATCCTACCCTTCACTGGCTTTTCAGACTGTGAGAGGCTCTGCTTGTCTGGTGTTTTTAGCTTCTGCTCATTCTGCCTCTCCTTGGTTTTCTAGACTGTGAGTAGCTCTGTCTCTCTGGTCTTTTGGTTTCTGCTCATCTTGCCTGTTTTTTTTCTTTTCAGACTGTGAATAAAATTCTTTTCAAATATTCTTTTACCCTCTAATAACTTTCACATTAGATTCAAAAAATTATTTCTATGTCATTTGTGACACAGCTAGTATGTTTAGATTCAGTTTTTGTTTGTTATGTGCTGATCTCTGTATATTGTCAGCCTTCCTCTCAAACCATAAATCACCAACAATCTTTGATGATCTGTATGTCATTTCAATCTTTATGCTACTGCTAAATCATCTTGCAATAGCAGCAATCATTATTTTCAAACATGCCACAATTTTACGTCTTTCATTACCTAACAGTGTCTTGGCTCTACATGAAGCAGAATCAAAGTATTGGGAGTTGAAAATTGGAAACCAAATTTTACAACATTTTACTGCACCATTTATGCAGTATTCTGTGCAGCATTTGTAAATTTCATCATGGGTATTTCTGTGAGTGTATATCTACCTGTGTATTGTCATATCATTCTGAGCCTGATCTATAGCTCTAATTTTCTTGCATTATTATTGGCTGTGGAGTCATGCAGGTTGAAAGATGGTGTAATAAGGGTCAGAAATGGAGTGCAAGTGCATGATGTGCAAAATAAAGAGTTGGTCAGATGTAAAAGATACTATGAGCAAGCAACAAATTGTATTTTGAGTGATATGTAATCTGTTTCTGAAATTGAAGTCTGATTTTAATTTTTAAGACAATGAATTTGATGGATTTTTCATTAAGTGCTTCATCTGTGCATTTGGAAAAAATACTGCAAGCTGAGTCTCAACTCACTCCTGTTCCTACTCCTCTGCCACAACTCTTCTTACACTTCTGAAACAAGATCCTGAAACAAAGCATAGGAAGATGCCAATCTCTTGATTTTGAATGCATTTCCTCTAGTTCCAAGAGGCAATTCAGTGAAAGCTCTGGCTTCAGTAGTAGACTAAAGAGGCACATGGTTTGTCCTGACTATTAAAATTTACAAGGATTCACCTCCCTTGAAAGAAGACAATTTTTGTCTAACTGGACATTGAGCTTTCTTCATCAGACCACCCCAAAGAATACTGTTGAAAGAGGTTATCAATTATTGATTCCAAGAGAACAAAGGGCAGTGTACATTACTTGGATGGCACCGTCAAGCGATGACAACGTTGAGCAGTGTATGCATGCTTGGATCTTGCCAAGCTCTGTATTACTTCTCTCCAAGATCTAGTTGTCACCCTGGCTGAGTTTCCGTGTTTGAACAACCACAACAACAACGAATCCCAATAAAATCCTGCTCAAACTATCTGGTGTAACTGTAACCTTCCGCTATTCCTAGAAGAGCTCCGTACCAAGTCGCTTCAGTAATATACAAAGTCGCCCAATGCAGCAGCCAGCGACAAGAGTGATCTAAGGATGACTTTAAAATTGAATGATTGGCCGCCGAGCGCATACATCGACGCCTTTCATGTCACTGGCGATCTGAACGACTTGATTGATCCCTAGAAACGTCTTCCTTGGGCATGTAACACCAGTGAAACTGGATCTCTTAGAAGGAATAGTTTAAGGGCAGCTACCGTGCGCTGGTCATGTTTAAAAAGGCTATGACTGACGAACGGTAAAGGTCTGCGGTCACCAATTAATCATGATTGCCGACGCTGTCTTCGCTCAGCATGTAAATGCTGGGCCACAACAAGATTCTCCAGATGGCCCACTGACACCGTCGGTGAGAAAATCAGTTCTGTGTTTCCTTTTTATTTTGGAGGGTGAGGCGCATTGCCAAACCGGTCTTCAACAAAACAGGTGGGTACGATTGCCTTGTATGCTTGAACTGAGTGCTAACTTTTGAATTTCTTGCACTTTTCAGGTTGTTATTCTTTGACACAACGATGTATGTGCCTTCTTATCCCGTTGTCTTTGGCATTAACTAATACCTCTTGTTGACAGTCGTTGTTGTTTGCAAGTACAGCCATCGCTACACGCAATTGGCCGACACTGTCGTCTCAGCACGCCCAAACATGCCATGCTGAACAACAATGCACCCCGCACAGTCCAACGCCACCAGATGAGAAAGATAGCAGTCGCAGAAAGGCTTCTGCTATCAATATCGTTCTTAATTGAACGATAAAGATTCGCCGCATCATTGAACACGGTCGACAAGTAATTTTTTTTCTTTGAGGGAGGGGTGCGTGTACTCCTGGTCCAGGTGCTCCCTTGACGCGGCCCTCAAGCTTAGGTTGTATCATCTTGATGTCTTCGGGCCCATGGTACAACTGACGAAAAGCACAACAACAGAAGTTGGTCTCTGTTCTTCACTCAATCCTATTTTATGTAGTCGATAAGTTTCTTTATCTTCCATAATGCTCCTTTTGACGATCGTTTAGATTGTTCGTGAGCAGAGGTACGGCTTATAGTAGTTGCCATTGAAATGCGTCTATATGTATCGTCCTTAATAATTAATGTAAAGAACCTGTTGTTATTCTTTTGTTGATCTTCATCCATCGTCAGTTTGTACTACGAGCTTTTGTCCGAGCGATCGAATGTTAAACGAAAGCTGTCGAATGTGATTCTATACATGGGAATCCAATGACGTTCCGCAGCAATCCCTGACTTTCGGTTATGGCTCTAACGGCATGCCGCTTTGGTCGTACAGGCTGAAGTGAAGTGAGACGGCAATGCTGATTTTTAAAGGTCGTGTTGACGACGAAGGCCATTACCATCTACAATTTCTTACAGTCACGAGAACTCGGGCGCCCGCCATGCCTGTTATAACCAGACCGAGTCGGAGAAAAGTCGATATCAATAAGCCGTAAAGAAGGTGCGTAGGCAGTCTGCCAGAGAAAAGAACAGAATCGACAGAGGTATATAAGGTTCTGGTTGGGGTCGACCGTCGTGGTCGTGGTTGAAATTCAAGACGGAGACCTGCCAGTCACGCGACGATTGTATTCGTGCAGGTTTCCGGGGTCTTTCCATAACATTACACGTCCAGCCAACGTTCACAGTCCAGCACACACCAACCACGCCGCTGCTCGTCGTCCACAACAATGGCCTACGTTCAAGTCGAGGCAGATGATGTGCGCATTTGTGCTTGTGCTGTCTTTCATATACTTATTGCGTGCAACAGCGCTTGGAGGAAGGGCCTGAAGGCCTCCAATTCAAATGTATGCGTACATTCCTGTTTCTTGACACTACTGGAAGATTAACAGCAGTATCACAGCATTTCTAGGTGCAGATGCATCGGCTCAGGGAATATCGAATGCCCCCAGAAGTCCTGGAGTAGGGAATACCGATAGGCGTCAGTCTTGTTTGCGCAGCATCCATGGGCTTGTATTCTGATACAGTTAATGCAGGTTATCTCTCAGACGAAGCGAATCAACGTAAAGGCGGCGGAAGTTTCTGGACGATTGAATACTACCAACCCTACTTTGACATAGACACAAAAACGGTACGTGTTCGGACTCTTCACCACCAAACCGAACTTAAATCATAACGCCGCCTAACAGGTCCTCCAACGATGCTACATGACGCTCGTTCCAACAGAAGCCCGGACCTACATCTCATCGCAGCTCAACCCGCCGGACCTCTACGGGCCCTTCTGGACACTCACCACACTCATCTTCGCCTTGTACCTCTCCTCTTCGCTTGGCGCGTCCATCGCGAGCTACCTCTCCGCCGAGAATGCCGCATACGACTACGACTTCCAGCTGCTCAGCATCGCGGTAACAATTGTGTACGCATACGGGCTCGCGCTGCCTGTGCTGCTGTGGCTCGCGCTCCGATATCTGGGGGTCGGGGAGTGGAGCGTGATTGAGGCGATTGCTGTGTGGGGGTATGCGCAGTTCGTTTGGATCCCTGTATCTGTGAGTCCTTGTTATTGTTATTGTTATTGTTATTCTCGTTCTCGTTCTCGCTCTTTCTTGAGACGAGCGTTATTGCTGACGATGATGATGCGATGCAGGTACTCTGTGTCATCCCCGTGCGTATCGTCCGATGGGTCCTCGTAGGACTCGGCTGGGGTCTCTCGGGGTGGTTCCTCGGATCGAACATATACCCCATCCTGGCATCCGTAAGTTCACGTCCACATCATATCATCACCGACCCAGCACTTACTCATCATCTTCTTTACCTTTCATCTTTATCTTCACGACACCCAATCTCAACGAACGCCAGGCCGAAGCAAAAGCCACGCGCCTCATCATCATCCTCCTCGCAGCGATCCACTTCGGCATCGCCATCACGTTTAAAGTGCTCTTTTTCAGCTACTATATTGTCAATCTGGACGAGAAGACGCCGCCGCCGACTACCGGCGGTAGCTCGGGAAATTCGACGAACCCCCGATGGCTGTAAATGCATTCATTCTGGAGTATAGGAGTATCGCTAGCGCAACTTGATTCGATTTGAAGGCTTAGGGTAGTTGGTAATGGATGGAGTAGTTTTATTTATGGATGGATGTACGGGTACGGGTACGAGTGCTCTCATCCGTTTCCAGTTACTTACGACTCGGACAGCCCATCGGGCGGTGTAATATAGATACATACGATGACGCGAATATTTTAATTCAATTCGGACAAAACAAACACGAAATAAGGAAAAGAACAAAGCAAGAGTCTGGCTCTGGCTGTGGATAATGGTAGTAGAGTTATCTGGCCAGGAATCTTGACCTTTACAGTAACTAACAGTCTGCCACCATCCAAAGGATCGAATTGCATATCCTTCCAGACCTTCCTCCTCGTCATTATTGTCATCATCATGATTTTTGACGAGCGCTTGCCACGCCCGTCTGAAGTCTTAATTCTTCATTTATCGCTATGGATATCGCTCCTCAACCATCTATACCCCACACACTCAAACATATATACGTTGGCGACGTCACTCACTAACACTCCAAACTCATTCCAATATCCATGCATAGATCGTGCTCCATATTCGCGTGAAAGATGCAAGATGCAAGATGTGTACAATATTGCGCCAGTGCCAGGCTGGGGAGGGACGTTACCTAGGACACCGGTCCCAGGCTCCAGCTGCCAACTTTCATCGCATCGCATAGATCGACGTCAACCCGGTGAGCTATTTATTTTTAAGTGTGGATGATATAGGAGTATTGAAGCTATTCATAGTCACTCCCAAGTCACTCCTCATCCTCGCTATTCATAGCTCGACGTCAACTGTGTGATTGTGAAGACGCTTTGTCTCATTATAGCTCGTCTACGCGAACATTGACCGCGACTTTGAATTAGGTGCATGTGGACCAGTCAAGCCTCAAGCTTGAAAGGGTGGTCGCGTTGATGAATCAATGACAGGTCGTTACCAGTCTGAAGGGATTGGGTATGTACTATGGATCAGGTATTGTACAGGCGCTGCGTGGAATGCACTGGACTGGACTCGTGTGGCCCCGACTTCTTTGATTGCCATTGCATTTCAGGCTGTCGATTTGTTGAACTACCTTTCTTCCGCGCCCACTTTCATTTGGTTGCTACACCCCACTACTTCTCGCTTTGACTTCGGTTGTTGGTGACTGATCTTATGTGTTTATTTTATTTTAGATTTCGAGCAGGTATGTATCTCAATTATCCTAACATATCTATCCTACCCCAAGGGAAGCTAAACATAATGAAAGGATCGACACCCAATATTGGCTGACCAAGGATCATCCATGATCACCAGGTACTTACAACGATGCCTCACACGACTCGTATTGGCCATGTATTAACCAAAGTTATTTTTATCCAGGACTCGTCTACTATCTTTAGCTGCAATTTGCACCCTCAATGTCAAATACTAGACTTATATTTACAGTACTGAACGTCCAGCCATCGTATCAGAATCAGAATCAGTCAGCGACAAGGACAAGGACAAGGCTTTCTCCGCTTGTTACCAGCGCGTTTTTTGGCAGATTCGCGACCGAGTGGCTCCAACACCGTCTGTCCATCCTATCCCATCTACTATCTATCTGTCCGGTGTTCAGTGTCTGTCTATCTGTCTATCTATCTGTCGGTCGGCGGACCCGGAACCTCCGAGCCTGAGTGTGCGTGGACGAGAAAAGGGAAAAGGTTTATAAAGCCCCGCTGGGGATCGACAGTGTTCTCTCCCAAGCTTCATCTTTTCGGATTCCAAGAGGAGACCTGGTGTCCTTTTCCCCCTTCTTTTTCTTTCCCCTTCGCGTTCTTTTTGTTTTGGTTATTCGATTGATTCGTTCTTCGGCGCACACACCAGTCAACTCGACTTTCTTTCTTTTAAACCACTCTACTCCACCCGAATATGACTCGGATTCCGAGAACTCTTCTAGCCTCTGTGCTGGCTGTTTGTTTGTGGCAATCGACAATTGCTGGTATGTTTTTTATTTCTGCTTCCCCCGTCTGGATATCTCCAGGGGTTGTTACCGTTACTTAATACTAATGATGATCTTGATGACCAGCGCCTATCGGCCAGACGCTCGATGTGCGCACGCTCGAACAACGCGCGCTCGCCGACATCCTGCAGAACATCGAGTGTTCCGCGTCGGCAAAAGCTGTCGTGTCCGGCCTCAGCTCTGCGCTCGGTGTCCTGAACAAGCTCAACACGTACGTCTCTTCTCTTCTTGGCTCTGACTCAGGTGATTCTTGATAAATTGAACTTACACTCATCCTTTCGTAGAACCGACGCTACGCTTACCAAAGACATCGCCTCGGTGAAGGGCTTCCTGAACAAGGCCAACACCGTCGGCCAGGCGATCGTGGGCGCGTGCAATAAGGCGTCGGCCTCTGCTGCGTCCTCTGCTACGTCCTCCGCGGCTGCTGCTGCACAAAGGCTGCCACGGCCGCTGCGCAGAAGGCTGCTTCTGCTGGCTCGAGTGCTTGTACGTTGTTGTGATTCGATGGGTTTGAATGACGCCTAATGCGGCTCAATGTTTATAGCTAAGGGATCGGGATCAAACGCGAGCAAAGCATCAGACGCCTCTGCCTCTGCCTCTGCTGGTCAGTATTTCTCATACGCGGTCTATTAGCTGATTCATTAACTAATTACTGTGTCAATGAAGCCTCTGCTGCCCCCACCGACCCCACGTCGACCGACACCTCCGACGCGGCTGCTTCCTCCGCCGCAACAAGCACAGACACCGCCGACGGAGCTGCCTCCTCCGACCCCACGAGCACGGACACGGCTGATGCCGCTGCCTCCTCCGACCCTACGAGCACGGACACAGCTGATGCCGCTGCCTCCAGCGATGGCACCGACTCGACTGACGGCACTGACGGAACCGACTCGACTGACACCACTGACGGAACTGACGGAACTGACGGTACTGACGACACCACAGACGCCACCGACGGCAGTGACGACGGTACCGACGATACGACGACAGCGACGATGGTCTCGGCGCAGACGACCCGTCGCTCGATGTCGGAGACGACTCCGGTGACGATTCTGGCGACGCTAATGCCGGAGACGACTCTGGTGACGACGGTGCCGACGATGGCGGTGACGACGGTGAAGATGACGGCGGTGACGATGGAGGCGACGACGAGGACTTTGGAGATGACGGCGGCGACGATGGCGGTGACGATGGTGGCGACGATGGTGATTTCTGATCCTCTTAAAATTCGAACTGGGATTTTTAGGTTGGGTTTCTTAAATTATCGCCGTTGCATGTACTCTACGCATTTGACTGTTGACTTTCTTGCGAATCATTCGAATATCTAGCACATTAATCCAAAACATTTGATGCAGCCTCGAGTTCTGAATTCTTCTGAATATGCATAACTGACTGTTGAATATGACAACCTGTCGACGTGTTTTGATTGAGCAGTATTTCGTCTTCCATTTTATAAATTCTAACAGGCCCATGAGGAACCTTCAAGATACTCACATCACATCGTGAATGTTCAATAAGAGCAGCGAGTGTTCGGCATTTCCCGGATGACACCCAGTGTTGGCAGCAGCCTCCGATTACTGACGCTCTACTATCCACCATGTCCGTTTTACTAGGACCGCTTTCCGGTGCGCTGGTCGCCGGTGGGGTGCGTACACTCCTCTCAAATAACCATACAGAGAGCCTTCACCCATACAAGAATGAATGAATACTATTAGGTCTATTATGGTTTTCCAATCTCATGCAGACACGGTAAGCCCGTCTATCTACTCACCATAAGCCGTCTGCATATTCAACTACATACAAGGACACAGCAGCACATAAAAGAGTGCGTACTCCCTCCCTCCGGTCTATTCCACTCCCCTAGGTTGAACCGCGAACTGACCAACATGCACGCTCGCACTTCACAGCCTACACGCGTTGAGCGTCCGCCTCGTCGAGACCCCAACGTTGTGCTTCGCGCCTCCCTCCGCAGCAGCCCGCATCAAGCCGCATAACTTCACGACGGAGCTCAAGTCGCAATGGAACCACGAGATCGCGTGCCTCTTCAAGGGATTCCAGAACCTCGACAGGAGTGCGGTAGCGTGGGGAAGAGTTTGTTGTATGGTCCTTCGGTTTCGGTGGTGGAGGAGAAGGCGAATGTGAAGACGGCGTCGGGATCTTCAACAACAACAGCGACATCTTCGCCGTCATGAAAAGTCGTACATACGTCTTATTCGCTACATGTTCCAGAGCACACTTACATGTGTCTAGTTGGGCTTTTGCACTTTGCAAATATAGAATCATAGATACCCCTTGTAATACGTCAGCAACTCAAAGAACAAACCATGCAACACGCATGATTCGGGACCATCTATTGTCCGAACTCCCGAACACCCACACACCCATACAGAGTCAAGTCGAGATCTGGCAAACTACATAACCATCCACATCCACAACAACAACTACTTACACTCATACATACAGACACAGAAAAAGAGAATAAATACACAAAATCCTATCCTAAGTAGCAACGTGACACCATCTGCACTAGGCTACCACAATCCACAACCAGCCCGCTGAAAATACTTGTTAGAGTGTACTGAGCACTACCTCATCGTCCATATCCCTGCTGCGAGTACCCTCCGCCTCCGGGCGGATACGACGCCTGCGGGGGCGGGGCGGCGTCTGGTAACTCGTGTACTGCTGCTGCTGGCCAGGCGGCGGCGGAAAGCCTCCTTGCTGCTGATATCCCTGGTACTGCGGCTGCTGGTGCGGAGGCGGCGGGGGCAACACAGAGCCTCCGTACTGATTCTGCGGCTGCTGCTGAGGTTGTTCAGGTTGCGAATAATACCCACCGCCGTATCCCGTGTTCTGCGCAGCCGGCTGGCTAGACG
Organism: Psilocybe azurescens; assembly: GCA_023853785.1. Classification (NCBI taxonomy): domain Eukaryota; kingdom Fungi; phylum Basidiomycota; class Agaricomycetes; order Agaricales; family Agrocybaceae; genus Psilocybe; species Psilocybe azurescens. The sequence goes on along the minus strand of JAJIRX010000525.1, from coordinate 2,887 downwards.
GAGGTGCAGACGGCGGCGGTGCGAGGTTAAACAAGCCTAAATTCGCATACGGATCCGACGCCGGAGCACCTGGCGACGTCGAATATGAAGATGAGTGCGTCGGAGGCCTTGGAGGGGCGGGGGCAGGAATGTCGATGACTGCTGCTGCTGTTGGTGTTGTTGCGGAGGCGGCCCAGGAGGAGGAGGGAGGCTGCCGTACGGAGATGGACTGGTGTATTGCTGATACGAAGAGTACTGATACGGCTGTTGCTGCGTTGCAGGCGGAGGCGGGGAGGCGCGCTCGCATACGGCGTTGTATGCTGCTGCTGCTGCTGGCCGGCACCATAAGGCGAACTAGCCCCATTTCCATTCCCATTCCCATACGACTGGTTCGACGGCGAGCTGGTCTGCCAGGGTTGATGCTGCTGATGCTGCTGCTGAGGCGGCGACGTCGGCGCATTCTGGAGGCTCAAAGCGGAGAATGCACTGTCGAGCGTCGCACCGCGGGGGCGGAGGCGGTAGCGGCGGTTTCGCAGCCAACGGCGGAGGCGGTGCAGCGGGAGACGTCGCACTTGCTAGCCTCTTCTCCGTCTCGAGCTTAGCGACCAGCGCCTCGCGCTCGACGGTGCGCTCCGACACGAACGAGCGCACATGTGCACGGAGCTTCCCGACGAACTCGGTCAGTTCGGTGTAGAACTGGAGGCCCTTCCTGTATAAAAACGCGTATCGTCAGCCGGTATTGTTTAAATATAATAATAAAAAAGAGAAGGAAACGTACGCCAGTCCATCCCGAACCTCCATATACCCATCCCTCGCACGAGAGAACCGCCTTACTGTATCCTTCTTCCTCTTCTCTCTCTCCTCCCACCTGCGCGCTCCAGCCCCGCGCCCAGCGAGATCTCGGAGGCCCTTCCAGAGCGTCGTCACCTCCTGCAGCGCCATCTCCTGGTGGTGCACCGTCGACGCCAGCCGCTGCTGGTACGGCCGGAATTTCTCCAGCTCTGCGGCGAACAAGGTGGGCTCGACGCCTGAGTTGCGCCGGTTGAGCAGCAGGAGATGGGAGACATCGTCTGTTTGGATCTAAACAGAGTTGGTTATTATAGAGAACGGTTGCAAAAGGTATAGAGAAAGTGTACCTTATCTTTCAGGTCTTTTAAAACCTCACCTCGCTCTTTCGAGATCAAATTGAGTCTCTTCAGCCGCTCCTCGATCTCATCGACATATCCCCGTATTTTCGTCCTCTCCTTCGCATCGTCGGCATCATTGTCTACATCCAGCTCCAGGAGATTATCCGGCTTCGACCCGCCGCGCTCCGAAAACAGCTGTTCGACCTGCGGGCTCAGCAGCAGCTGGATGTCCGCCCTCACCCCGTCCCACAGCGCCGTGACCTGCAGATCCGATGCCGCCGGCGCCTCCAGCGCACTGAAGTGCGCCTTCAGATCCTGCCGGAAGCTCTTCGTCAGCGTCGCGCTCGGCGCCTGCGCCCACCGGTGCTCGTACTTGACGCGCAGGACCTCGCACTCCCGGGACTCGCCGTCAAGCTCGCGCGAGACCGCGTCGAGATCGCGGTGCACGTTCGCTTTCAGGTTATTTAAAGCGCGCATGAGCCCGTCGACGCCGTCCCGGTCCTCGACGAGCGCGATGTCCTCCTTCCACCGGCGCACGTCGAGCGGGACCTCGCCCCCGCCGACCTCGCCCTCCGCCATCGCCTTGAACCGCGCGAGCCCCTCTTTCACGCCGAGCCCGTCCAGTGCGCTGCGGGCCTCGCCCTCCGCCGCGTCCGCCTTCTCCACCTCCCGCGCACGAGCTTCGCCTTCTCCTCCGAGTACACGCTCGCGCTCGTGCACGCTGAGCGGCACGAGCCGGATGAAGAAGTCCTGCCCGATCGTCTTCTGCACTCGGGCGCGCCGTACACGTCGTGGATGTGGATCGGGGTCGCGACGACCGTCTTCTCGATCGCCGGCAGCGCCTCGAGCGCGGGCAGGATCGCGTTGTAGATGAGGTCGTTCTCCCTTGTCGCCTCGGCTTTCTTGTCCGAGCATATGACGAGGTGCGCCTTGTGCGCTCGGCGATGGACGTCCCGGCGTCCGCGGGCAGGTTGGGCGACATGTTCGAGACGAACATCGTCCCGAAGCTGCTCGCGGTTCGGCTGGCTTCCTTTGCGAGTGTCTCGGCTTGCGTGAAGCGCACGAGAGCTTCTCCATGCTTGTTGGCTGCGTTATCGGCGAGGCCACGGTAATATTGTGCGAGTGAGGAGAAGTATTTAGCTTTGATCTGTTTCAAATAAGTATATGCTATTATATAGACAGCACAAATAACACGCACTTGTATGACTGTAACCCAATTGCGGTCAAAGATGCCTTTTCCCATAAACTCCTTCACATCTTCTGTTAATGACGTATACATTGACGCCGCCTGAGATCCAATCTTGGCTACCAGCGCATTTCCCTTCTTCTCCTCTGTGCACTTCTCAAAGAAGACCTCGGTGGCCTGAGCCAGGATGATGTTGATGAGGAACTTGACGACCTCGCGGCTCAGATCCGTCGATGGTGCATGGAGGAAGTTCTCGTTGATGTACGTGAGCATCCCCGCACACGCCCTGAAATAGTAGAATGCGCGCTTCAGGCCCTCGGGATCCGACCGACTCTGCGATGCAGCGATCGCAGAGTGCGTGCCCGCAATCTGGAACAGCACAGACGCCTTCTCATACGCAATCGACGTCTGCGTGATCAGCTTGTTCGTGAACGCGTCATGCCACGGGAAGTTGACCCGAAGGAGAACCGCAGCTCGAGCAGCTCGAGCTGCCCAAAGTACTTGTACAGCAGATCGCGGGCTATCGACGTACAGGGACGCTGTTAGTATGGCCCTTGGCGTGGGTCATCAGAAGAGTATATGCGTACCTGTAATG
>JAJIRX010000524.1:0-37849 GCA_023853785.1 Psilocybe azurescens | reverse complement strand
TTCCAGCTGCTCAGCATCGCGGTAACAATTGTGTACGCATACGGGCTCGCGCTGCCTGTGCTGCTGTGGCTCGCGCTCCGATATCTGGGGGTCGGGGAGTGGAGCGTGATTGAGGCGATTGCTGTGTGGGGTATGCGCAGTTCGTTTGGATCCCTGTATCTGTGAGTCCTTGTTATTGTTATTGTTATTGTTATTCTCGTCCTCGTTCTCGCTCTTTCTTGAGACGAGCGTTATTGCTGACGATGATGATGCGATGCAGGTACTCTGTGTCATCCCCGTGCGTATCGTCCGATGGGTCCTCGTAGGACTCGGCTGGGGTCTCTCGGGTGGTTCCTCGGATCGAACATATACCCCATCCTGGCATCCGTAAGTTCACGTCCACATCATATCATCACCGACCCAGCACTTACTCATCATCTTCTTTACCTTTCATCTTTATCTTCACGACACCCAATCTCAACGAACGCCAGGCCGAAGCAAAAGCCACGCGCCTCATCATCATCCTCCTCGCAGCGATCCACTCCCTCGGCACGCCATCACATTTAAAGTGCTCTTTTTCAGCTACTATATTGTCAATCTGGACGAGAAGACGCCGCCGCCGACTACCGGCGGTAGCTCGGGAAATTCGACGAACCCCGATGGCTGTAAATGCATTCATTCTGGAGTATAGGAGTATCGCTAGCGCAACTTGATTCGATTTGAAGGCTTAGGGTAGTTGGTAATGGATGGAGTAGTTTTATTTATGGATGGATGTACGGGTACGGGTACGAGTGCTCTCATCCGTTTCCAGTTACTTACGACTCGGACAGCCCATCGGGCGGTGTAATATAGATACATACGATGACGCGAATATTTTAATTCAATTCGGACAAAACAAACACGAAATAAGGAAAAGAACAAAGCAAGAGTCTGGCTCTGGCTGTGGATAATGGTAGTAGAGTTATCTGGCCAGGAATTCTTGACCTTCTACAGTAACTAACAGTCTGACACCATCCAAAGGATCGAATTGCATAACCTTCCAGACCTTCCTCGTCATTATCTTCATCATGATTTTTGACGAGCGCTTGCCACGCCCGTCTGAAGTCTTAATTCTTCATTTATCGCTATGGATATCGCTCCTCGAACCACTATACCCCGCACACCTCAAACATATATACGTTGGCGACGTCACTCACTAACACTCCAAACTCATTCCAATATCCATGCATAGATCGTGCTCCATATTCGCGTGAAAGATGCAAGATGCAAGATGTGTACAATATTGCGCCAGTGCCAGGCTGGGAGGGACGTTACCTAGGACACCGGTCCCAGGCTCCAGCTGCCAACTTTCATCGCATCGCATAGATCGACGTCAACCCGGTGAGCTATTTATTTTTAAGTGTGGATGATATAGGAGTATTGAAGCTATTCATAGTCACTCCCAAGTCATTCTCATCCTCGCTATTCATAGCTCGACGTCAACTGTGTGATTGTGAAGACGCTTTGTCTCATTATAGCTCGTCTACGCGAACATTGACCGCGACTTTGAATTAGGTGCATGTGGACCAGTCAAGCCTCAAGCTTGAAAAGGGTGGTCGCGTTGATGAATCAATGACAGGTCGTTACCAGTCTGAAGGGATTGGGTATGTACTATGGATCAGGTATTGTACAGGCGCTGCGTGGAATGCACTGGACTGGACTCGTGTGGCCCCGACTTTTTGATTGCCATTGCATTTCAGGCTGTCGATTTGTTGAACTACCTTTCTTCCGCGCCCACTTTCATTTGGTTGCTACACCTACCACTTCTCGCCTTGACTTCGGTTGTTGGTGACTGATCTTATGTGTTTATTTTATTTTAGATTTCGAGCAGGTATGTATCTCAATTATCCTAACATATCTATCCTACCCCAAGGGAAGCTAAACATAATGAAAGGATCGACACCCAATATTGGCTGACCAAGGATCATCCATGATCACCAGGTACTTACAACGATGCCTCACACGACTCGTATTGGCCATGTATTAACCAAAGTTATTTTTATCCAGGACTCGTCTACTATCTTTAGCTGCAATTTGCACCCTCAATGTCAAATACTAGACTTATATTTACAGTACTGAACGTCCAGCCATCGTATCAGAATCAGAATCAGTCAGCGACAAGGACAAGGCTTTCTCCGCTTGTTACCAGCGCGTTTTGGCAGATTCGCGACCGAGTGGCTCCAACACCGTCTGTCCATCCTATCCCATCTACTATCTATCTGTCCGGTGTTCAGTGTCTGTCTATCTGTCTATCTATCTGTCGGTCGGCGGACCCGGAACCTCCGAGCCTGAGTGTGCATGGACGAGAAAAGGGAAAAGGTTTATAAAGCCCCGCTGGGGATCGACAGTGTTCTCTCCCAAGCTTCATCTTTTCGGATTCCAAGAGGAGACCTGGTGTCCTTTTCCCCCTTCTTTTTCTTTCCCCTTCGCGTTCTTTTTGTTTTGGTTATTCGATTGATTCGTTCTTCGGCGCACACACCAGTCAACTCGACTTTCTTTCTTTAAACCACTCTACTCCACCCGAATATGACTCGGATTCCGAGAACTCTTCTAGCCTCTGTGCTGGTTGTTTGTTTGTGGCAATCGACAATTGCTGGTATGTCTTTATTTCTGCTTCCCCCGTCTGGATATCTTCAGGGGTTGTTACCGTTACTTAATACTAATGATGATCTTTGATGACCAGCGCCTATCGGCCAGACGCTCGATGTGCGCACGCTCGAACAACGCGCGCTCGCCGACATCCTGCAGAACATCGAGTGTTCCGCGTCGGCGAAAGCTGTCGTGTCCGGCCTCAGCTCTGCGCTCGGTGTCCTGAACAAGCTCAACACGTACGTCTTCTTCTCTTCTTGGCTCTGACTCAGGTGATCCTTGATAAATTGAACTTACACTCATCCTTTCATAGAACCGACGCTACGCTTACCAAAGACATCGCCTCGGTGAAGGGCTTCCTGAACAAGGCCAACACCGTCGGCCAGGCGATCGTGGGCGCGTGCAATAAGGCGTCGGCCTCTGCTGCGTCCTCTGCTACGTCCCTCCGCGGCTGCTGCTGCACAAAGGTTGCCACGGCCGCTGCGCAGAAGGCTGCTTCTGCTGGCTCGAGTGCTTGTACGTCATTGTGATTCAATTAGGTTTTGAATGACGCCTAATGCCGGCTCAATGGGTTTATAGCTAAGGGATCCTCGTCGGGATCAAACGCGAGCAAAGCATCAGACGCCTCTGCCTCTGCCTCTGCTGGTCAGTATTTCTCATACGCGGTCTATTAGCTGATTCATTAACTAATTAATGTGTCAATGAAGCCTCTGCTGCCCCCACCGACCCCACGTCGACCGACACCTCCGACGCGGCTGCTTCCTCCGCCGCAACAAGCACAGACACCGCCGACGGAGCTGCCTCCTCCGACCCCACGAGCACGGACACAGCTGATGCTGCTGCCTCTTCCGACCCTACGAGCACGGACACAGCTGATGCCGCTGCCTCCAGCGATGGCACCGACTCGACTGACGGCACTGACGGAACCGACTCGACAACACCACCGACGGAACTGACGGAACTGACGGTACTGACGACACCACAGACGCCACCGACGGCAGTGACGACGGTACCGACCCCGATACAGACGACAGCGACGATGGTCTCGGCGCAGACGACCCGTCGTTTTCGATGTCGGAGACGACTCCGGTGACGATTCTGGCGACGCTAATGCCGGAGACGACTCTGGTGACGACGGTGCCGACGATGGCGGTGACGACGGTGAAGATGACGGCGGTGACGATGGAGGCGACGACGAGGACTTTGGAGATGACGGCGGCGACGATGGCGGTGACGATGGTGGCGACGATGGTGATTTCTGATCCTCTTAAAATTCGAACTGGGATTTTTAGGTTGGGTTTCTTAAATTATCGCCGTTGCATGTACTCTACGCATTTGACTGTTGACTTTCTTGCGAATCATTCGAATATCTAGCACATTAATCCAAAACATTTGATGCAGCCTCGAGTTCTGAATTCTTCTGAATATGCATAACTGACTGTTGAATATGACAACCTGTCGACGTGTTTTGATTGAGCAGTATTTCGTCTTCCATTTTATAAATTCTAACAGGCCCATGAGGAACCTTCAAGATACTCACATCACATCGTGAATGTTCAATAAGAGCAGCGAGTGTTCGGCATTTCCCGGATGACACCCAGTGTTGGCAGCAGCCTCCGATTACTGACGCTCTACTATCCACCATGTCCGTTTTACTAGGACCGCTTTCCGGTGCGCTGGTCGCCGGTGGGGTGCGTACACTCCCTCTCAAATAACCATACAGAGAGCCTTCACCCATACAAGAATGAATGAATACTATTAGGTCTATTATGGCTTTTCCAATCTCATGCAGACACGGTAAGCCCGTCTATCTATCACCATAAGCCGTCTGCATATTCAACTACATACAAGGACACAGCAGCACATAAAAGAGTGCGTACTCCCTCCCTCCGGTCTATTCCACTCCCTAGGTTGAACCGCGAACTGACCAACATGCACGCTCGCACTTCACAGCCTACACGCGTTGAGCGTCCGCCTCGTCGAGACCCCCAACGTTGTGCTCGCGCCTCCCTCCGCAGCAGCCCGCATCAAGCCGCATAACTTCACGACGGAGCTCAAGTCGCAATGGAACCACGAGATCGCGTGCCTCTTCAAGGGATTCCAGAACCTCGACAGGAGTGCGGTAGCGTGGGGGAAGAGTTTGTTGTATGGTCCTTCGGTTTCGGTGGTGGAGGAGAAGGCGAATGTGAAGACGGCGTCGGGATCTTCAACAACAACAGCGACATCTTCGCCGTCATGAAAAGTCGTACATACGTCTTATTCGCTACATGTTCCAGAGCACACTTACATGTGTCTAGTTGGGCTTTTGCACTTTGCAAATATAGAATCATAGATACCCCTTGTAATACGTCAGCAACTCAAAGAACAAAACCATGCAACACGCATGATTCGGGACCATCTATTGTCCGAACTCCCGAACACCCACACACCCATACAGAGTCAAGTCGAGATCTGGCAAACTACATAACCATCCACATCCACAACAACAACTACTTACACTCATACATACAGACACAGAAAAAGAGAATAAATACACAAAATCCTATCCTAAGTAGCAACGTGACACCATCTGCACTAGGCTACCACAATCCACAACCAGCCCGCTGAAAATACTTGTTAGAGTGTACTGAGCACTACCTCATCGTCCATATCCCTGCTGCGAGTACCCTCCGCCTCCGGGCGGATACGACGCCTGCGGGGGCGGGGGCGGCGTCTGGTAACTCGTGTACTGCTGCTGCTGGCCAGGCGGCGGCGGAAAGCCTCCTTGCTGCTGATATCCCTGGTACTGCGGCTGCTGGTGCGGAGGCGGCGGGGGCAACACAGAGCCTCCGTACTGATTCTGCGGCTGCTGCTGAGGTTGTTCAGGTTGCGAATAATACCCACCGCCGTATCCCGTGTTCTGCGCAGCCGGCTGGCTGGACGGAGGTGCAGACGGCGGCGGGGTGCGAGGTTAAACAAGCCTAAATTCGCATACGGATCCGACGCCGGAGCACCTGGCGACGTCGAATATGAAGATGAGTGCGTCGGAGGCCTTGGAGGGGCGGGGGCAGGAATGTCGATGACTGCTGCTGCTGTTGGTGTTGTTGCGGAGGCGGCCCAGGAGGAGGAGGGAGGCTGCCGTACGGAGATGGACTGGTGTATTGCTGATACGAAGAGTACTGATACGGCTGTTGCTGCGTTGCAGGCGGAGGCGGGGAGGCGCGCTCGCATACGGCGTTGTATGCTGCTGCTGCTGCTGGCCGGCACCATAAGGCGAACTAGCCCCATTTCCATTCCCATTCCCATACGACTGGTTCGACGGCGAGCTGGTCTGCCAGGGTTGATGCTGCTGATGCTGCTGCTGAGGCGGCGACGTCGGCGCATTCTGGAGGCTCAAAGCGGAGAATGCACTGTCGAGCGTCGCACCGCGGGGGCGGAGGCGGTAGCGGCGGTTTCGCAGCCAACGGCGGAGGCGGTGCAGCGGGAGACGTCGCACTTGCTAGCCTCTTCTCCGTCTCGAGCTTAGCGACCAGCGCCTCGCGCTCGACGGTGCGCTCCGACACGAACGAGCGCACATGTGCACGGAGCTTCCCGACGAACTCGGTCAGTTCGGTGTAGAACTGGAGGCCCTTCCTGTATAAAAACGCGTATCGTCAGCCGGTATTGTTTAAATATAATAATAAAAAAGAGAAGGAAACGTACGCCAGTCCATCCCGAACCTCCATATACCCATCCCTCGCACGAGAGAACCGCCTTACTGTATCCTTCTTCCTCTTCTCTCTCCTCCCACCTGCGCGCTCCAGCCCCGCGCCCAGCGAGATCTCGGAGGCCCTTCCAGAGCGTCGTCACCTCCTGCAGCGCCATCTCCTGGTGGTGCACCGTCGACGCCAGCCGCTGCTGGTACGGCCGGAATTTCTCCAGCTCTGCGGCGAACAAGGTGGGCTCGACGCCTGAGTTGCGCCGGTTGAGCAGCAGGAGATGGGAGACATCGTCTGTTTGGATCTAAACAGAGTTGGTTATTATAGAGAACGGTTGCAAAAGGTATAGAGAAAGTGTACCTTATCTTTCAGGTCTTTTAAAACCTCACCTCGCTCTTTCGAGATCAAATTGAGTCTCTTCAGCCGCTCCTCGATCTCATCGACATATCCCCGTATTTTCGTCCTCTCCTTCGCATCGTCGGCATCATTGTCTACATCCAGCTCCAGGAGATTATCCGGCTTCGACCCGCCGCGCTCCGAAAACAGCTGTTCGACCTGCGGGCTCAGCAGCAGCTGGATGTCCGCCCTCACCCCGTCCCACAGCGCCGTGACCTGCAGATCCGATGCCGCCGCGGCCTCCAGCGCACTGAAGTGCGCCTTCAGGTCCTGCCGGAAGCTCTTCGTCAGCGTCGCGCTCGGCGCCTGCGCCCACCGGTGCTCGTACTTGACGCGCAGGACCTCGCACTCCCGGGACTCGCCGTCAAGCTCGCGCGAGACCGCGTCGAGATCGCGGTGCACGTTCGCTTTCAGGTTATTTAAGGCGCGCATGAGCCCGTCGACGCCGTCCCGGTCCTCGACGAGCGCGATGTCCTCCTTCCACCGGCGCACGTCGAGCGGGACCTCCTCGCCCCCGCCGACCTCGCCCTCCGCCATCGCCTTGAACCGCGCGAGCCCCTCTTTCACGCCGAGCCCGTCCAGTGCGCTGCGGGCCTCGCCCTCCGCCGCGTCCGCCTTCTCCACCTCCCCGCGCACGAGCTTCGCCTTCTCCTCCGAGTACACGCTCGCGCTCTCGTGCACGCTGAGCGGCACGAGCCGGATGAAGAAGTCCTGCCCGATCGTCTTCTGCACCTCGGGCGCGCCGTACACGTCGTGGATGTGGATCGGGGTCGCGACGACCGTCTTCTCGATCGCCGGCAGCGCCTCGAGCGCGGGCAGGATCGCGTTGTAGATGAGGTCGTTCTCCCTTGTCGCCTCGGCTTTCTTGTCCGAGCATATGACGAGGTGCGCCTTTGTGCGCTCGGCGATGGACGTCCCGGCGTCCGCGGGCAGGTTGGGCGACATGTTCGAGACGAACATCGTCCCGAAGCTGCTCGCGGTTCGGCTGGCTTCCTTTGCGAGTGTCTCGGCTTGCGTGAAGCGCACGAGAGCTTCTCCATGCTTGTTGGCTGCGTTATCGGCGAGGCCACGGTAATATTGTGCGAGTGAGGAGAAGTATTTAGCTTTGATCTGTTTCAAATAAGTATATGCTATTACATAGACAGCACAAATAACACGCACTTGTATGACTGTAACCCAATTGCGGTCAAAGATGCCTTTTCCCATAAACTCCTTCACATCTTCTGTTAATGACGTATACATTGACGCCGCCTGAGATCCAATCTTGGCTACCAGCGCATTTCCCTTCTTCTCCTCTGTGCACTTCTCAAAGAAGACCTCGGTGGCCTGAGCCAGGATGATGTTGATGAGGAACTTGACGACCTCGCGGCTCAGATCCGTCGATGGTGCATGGAGGAAGTTCTCGTTGATGTACGTGAGCATCCCCGCACACGCCCTGAAATAGTAGAATGCGCGCTTCAGGCCCTCGGGATCCGACCGACTCTGCGATGCAGCGATCGCAGAGTGCGTGCCCGCAATCTGGAACAGCACAGACGCCTTCTCATACGCAATCGACGTCTGCGTGATCAGCTTGTTCGTGAACGCGTCATGCCACGGGAAGTTGACTCGAATCTCGGAGAACCGCAGCTCGAGCAGCTCGAGCTGCCCAAAGTACTTGTACAGCAGATCGCGGGCTATCGACGTACAGGGACGCTGTTAGTATGGCCCTTGGCGTGGGTCATCAGAAGAGTATATGCGTACCTGTAATGTCGCTGCCTGCTCCCCGAACGGCATCCTGGCGACACCGTTGCAGCGCTGCACATTCAGCAGCATAATTATCCGGACTTTCTCCATACGATTGCGAAATTAGGTTGCGTATCGGTGTGGTCCAGTCCACCTCCTCGGTCGTCTTCTTAGGTATCGATATCATGGGCGATTGGGCCATATTGGCCGCAGGAAGCAAAGAAAGATGGAATTCAGATGAGAGATGCAACTGATGATAGAAGCTCAGCTGAGTCCTGCGCAGCTGTCGAGTCTGAGAATGTAGCTGGACACTGGCCCCGATGATGAAGGCCGCAGCCAAGCTTGGGATTATCAGGCTGCCATATACGGATGATTGGCACGCCCCCTGAGACCAAACACGGTGCTCACGGTTGCTCCCGTCCTGCTCACCGTTCAGCCCATACAACTCTCCGTTCCTAGACCCTATTAAATATGTCCGCCGCCCCAAAAGCCAGTGTCCAGCGAGGATGTTCTAGGCCAGAAGGTGTGTATGTTCTTGCTCTGACTTTGTGTTCACCTACTGATGGCATTTGCAGTATGATCGGTGCTGTAAGTCTCGCATTCATACTGGCCATTTCGTGTAATTAAAGAGCAATACCCCCAAAGTGGCGGACCTCCTTGTAAAAGCGTGAGCCTACACCCTACCAGATCCATTCTCTGATACTAAAGCCGCCCACAGAGGTGTCGGCTTTGGCGCAGGCGTTGTTGCATCCGTCATCCTCTTCCGCCGTTCGTGTCTCTCCACACCCCAACGTCACCGCACATTCCATAACTAAACTCCCGACGCTCTTCTTCTAGGAAGGACATGGCCTATCGCACTATCCACCGGTTTCGGTGCAGGAGCAGCATGGGCTGACTGCGACCGCTCATTCAACCCCGCCAGAATCCCCGGCACACGCATCATCCCTCAATCAGAAGCCCCACCAAGCAAATAAGCGCGTTTTCAGCTGCAAGGAAGGAGGGAGCCCCTTTAGAGACAGGAACATATTAGGGTGTTGGTTATATTACGCATCTCGCTCCGGCAGCGTACACATATCCTGCGATGAGCATGTAGATGAGCTACAGACTGTACAGTCGTTTAAACCGTGTTATGTTGAAACCAGGCCAGAAGACATAGATTTCCTATCCATTCCAACCACCTTCAAATTATCTTCGGCGTTCCATCCTTCTTCTGCGTCTCCAAAAGCCTCATATTCCGATTTTCAGCGTCCAACGCGCTAGGCAACTTCCTCTGCTCCTCTCCAAGGGACAAGCCGCTTGTACAAAACAACTAAATATCGCTCTAAGCAAAAGGTCATTCAGTGGGCAGAGAACACTTACACGAACAGGCCGCTATGATAGGCAGTGTAACGATAATCGTCCGCATCCGACGAGCTTCAAGTGGCAGTTTCTGCTTGGCCATTATTATTCAAATAATGATCGTCGGTCCGTGGTGGATGAGTACAACAACGTCAACACTTCCGTCCGTCCGGCGTCGACGCGTCTGTCCAAATCAAATTCAAAACACGATCAAAGCTTCGTAGCTTCAAAGCTCAAACACACCGCAAAAACGCCTCGCAAAATTCTCAAATCACAGGAACCAGAAGAAATCTTAGCTGTAAAATTTGTGTCTACTATACAAAAATGATCAAGCAAAAAAAAGAAAGGCAACATGAAAACAACAGCACAAGCGAAAAAGGAACGAAAAAAAAACAGAAGCAATCAATCTACGCAGACCCACTCTCCTCGTACATCGCCCCTACCAGATTCATAGGAACACTATCAATATCCGCCGGATTCGCCTTGCTCGAGACCACCACGTTCGCATCCCCCTTCTCCGGCTTCTCCCGCACCACCAGCGCCCTTCCGATCTGCCTCCCGGCCAGCACAAGCACCTCCTCCCCGCTATACGACGGCTTGATCGGCACGATATACCTGGCGATGATGTTCCTCTCGTCCTGTTGACCCTGGCTAGGGCGGTCGGTGAAGGCAACGAGTGCAGACTGGTCGAACACGGCGGGTTTCGCTGCGCGGCGACGATGCGCCCCTGCCGCCCCTCGTATTCGCCACCGAGGTACTGCGTGTGTTTTGTATCCTTGATCTCGATCTTGACGCGGCTGAGGTAGTTCGCGAGCTGCGTGTCGAACATCCACTCTTTATCGAGGTCTGAGGACAGAAAAAAGAAAGAAGCCAACGTCAGCACAGCAAATTGTGCGAGAATTGTTATCACATACCATCTTCTGGAATTCTCATTTGATCATAGGTCGCGAAGACGCCAGGGCGTAGTGACGTTGTTCGTATCTGCACTCCACACACCACCAGCGGGCGTCTGACTGTGGGCCGCCGGGGTCGCATAAGTCGCATAAGCCGGCGTCTGACCAACATGCAGCCCAGGAGTAGGAGCAGCACCAGGCGTAGGAGCACTCTGCACACCACGTCAACACCATCGAACGCAAAATAAAAATAAAGAAAAAAGATAAAGCGACTAACCCAATTATCCCAAGCAGTCGGGACAGGAGCTCTAGGCGGCGACCCCCAGCCTTCCGCCTGCGCAGGCGGCGCAGACCACGCATTCGTCGCTGCCGGCCTTGCAGGGGTCTGCCACCCGCCCGCATTCCGTCCAGGCGTCGCACCGCCCCAGCCGCCCGTGCCCGCCCCAGCTCCAGCTCCCGCACCCGCACCACCACCACCGGCAGCCACATGCCTCCCAGGCGTCGCACCCCCCACCCCGTGCCCGCCGCCGCGCCCGCATTCGCCCCCGTCGCATACGGATTCGGCGTACGCGAGCCCACGATTCCACGCTGGCGTGCGCCCGCCGTCTGCGCCAGCCGCATACGGGTTCGGCGTGCGCGACGATGCGTTCCAGGCCGGTGTCCGGTTGTCGCTGTACGGATTGGGCGTGCGTGAAGAGACGTTCCACGCGGGCGTCCGCGAGTCGCCGCCGTACGGGTTAGGCGTTTTGCTGGAATTGTATGGTGTACGCCCACCGCTTGCGCCTTGGTAGCCACCACCACCTCCTCCTCCCGGTGCAGGAGGACCCCCGCGTAGGCGTTTCTCGGAGCTTTGTCCAGAGGCTCTAAACGACCATCAGGACTGGATACAGCAGCGTTAGCTTCGGGACAACCTCAAAAACTGAATAGAAAACGCAAAACGCACTATCGTCGATAGATTTTTGTCTTGTCAATCATGATGACTTTGTTACCCGTCCTCAACTCCACGCGCGCGACAGGTCCGTTGGTATCCTTGATCGTGCCGACATAGCCTTTATGAGGACCTTTGATGACAGTGACAGTAGTACCAATATCGCGATCTCTAGGGCCTCTTCCCATATTCCCTGATCCAACCATACCACCCGTTGGTGCCACCATTGCAGGATTCATCTTCGACAAATCGGCACCCACCGTCTTCAGAACGTTACTCTTCGGGGCCAACGATGCCAGCGACCGAGTGCGCGTAACGAAGACACCGCTGTTTTCCGCAATATCGCGGTTGTGCAAGAACGCGAAGAATGATTGATGGGTATGCAACACACGACCTTTTCGGCCCTGAACGAAAGAACGAAAATTAAATAAAGCTCGAAGGAGAATGAAAATGCGAATGAAATGAGACTTACCTCTCCCTCGATCTCTTTCATGTTGTCATTCACCCGCAATTCGTGGCCCTCGGAGTCGGTGGCGATGGCTCGGTGCGAATCACGGCGCATTGAAATTTGGTGAGGTTGAACGAGGCGCACTTGGTTGTGTTGATCGAGCACCCGGAACGAGTCTCGTTCAGTTTTGAAGATAACACCAACGGTTTGAGCACTAAAGAGTTTTTTCTCAAAAAAATAAGATCACAATAAAAAGGGAGAAAAAAACGTACTCGAGTTGCACCAAATCGTATAGTTCGTAGTTTCCGACAACGTTCGAACCCGAGCCGACTTCGCGGCCTCTCGCAAATCTTTAGAGAAGACTGATATCTGCAATTGCATGAGAACAGGATTCGTGAAATGAAATAAATGGGTGCTTACCTCTTGCATCGACATATCCGACACGAAAGTAACCACGTTGTCAGAAACAGAGACCACAGAGACCCGTTTCGTCTGCGTTTTGGCCAGCCATAACCTTGACGTGATCTCCGGGTTTGAACCTCTTGCGTACACTCCGAGCTGGGATCTCCATCTTTTGTCCTTCCAGGTCTAGACCTTGGGCAGTGATCGTCACGACATCGCCAGCAATCTCATCCACAACACCATGGACACCCGACTGCTCGCCTTCGAAGACCTCGACGTGATCTCCTGGTTGAAGAACGGCAACAGCAGCTTTTCGCGACGCCTCCGCAATGACGGACAGGTTAACGGGATTGTCGTCGCCTCCATCCTGTCGTCTAGTAAACTGCGTAATCTCGTCCAAGGTGGGGTTCACGTCTTCCGAGATCAACGCGCTTGCTTTGAAATCCTTCTCCAAAAATCCGTCCTTGTAGGTATCGTTCTGGAACACGAACGCCTGATTTCGCTTTGTGACATTCTTGCGACCGTAAACCTTCAAGATTTCTTCGTAGTTGAACAATCGTTGTGGAGGTCGCATCGAGCCTGGACCGGTCGCCGTTTTCTTCCGTTTTTTCCCTTGCGAGTCAAGCGAAACGTCATCTCGGGGGTTCATGTCGATTCTTGGAACGAGTCGAAGGCCGACGTCTTCTCCGGTATCCGTTTGGTCCATCACTTGAGCCAAGTCCCCTGCATACTTTCCACGGCGTATCCTAACCCACGCGCCAGTAATAAGCGTCGCTTCCTGCTTTTTTTATTTGCAACAGACTGGCCATTTCTTCGATTGGCACAAGTTGGATACCACGGCTGGGATAGACACCGACAAGACCATTGCATGCTTCTTGGACCTGTTTCGCACTGCGGGCTTCGACGTAGATCATGCCAGGCAGGGAGTCGCGCTGGAAAGCGGAGACGATGCTGAGGGGATGAGCGGTATATTCAACGTCTACCGCTTTTCTCATTAGACTAAATACGATGTCGCGTTCACGGCCAGGCTACAAATCTTGTAAAGAACAAATCTAAGAAAAAACCGAGGTAGAAACACACCTTAACGCGAACTTGCCAAAGACTAGCGTCGTGTACAGATGGCATGAGGAGTCGTTGAGGAATTTCATTCATATCGCCAGTGTACGGAGCTGCTCGATCTCGGTGGCGACGGGCGACCGCTTTAGCAATCTCTTCAGGACTCCTGCTATCTTCCTCTTCGAAATGGCGCGAGCTATCGAGAAGAGCATTGGTTCTTCTCGTTACATCGTCGTCCACGTCATGTTCGTTGGTGATAAAAGCGTCTTGATCACATTTAGTACAAATTCCATGACATATCGATGCATTAGATGGACATACCTGCACCATATTCCTCATCTTCTTCTTCGTCCTCTTCCTCCTCGCTAACCTCGGCTTCAATATCGAGGAACTTGTTCAAAGCAGAACGCTTATGGCGATGCTACAAACAGGGTTAACATCAGCGAATACGCCCAAGTTTACTCATCACTCACCTTAGCCCGTTTATTTCCTTTTCTCCCATGCATCTCTTCCTCTTCCTCCCTCGTCTTCATCTTCCTCGTCATCCTCTTCTTCATCTTCTTCCTCTTCTTCCTCTCGGTGCCTTCTTGAAGATTTGCTTTTCTGCGGAGCGTTGTCCATAACTTCGTCGTCGTCTTCGGCATTTTGGTCTTCTTCAGCGTGAGCGTCCTCGTCCCTCCCTCATCGTTTCTGAACATATGCTGGTCCTCCTCGTCAGACATGGTGGTGGTTATAGTTCAAGAGGTAAAGCTGGTCAGAGCCCGTTGATGCTTTCGGGTATATTGTTTGGGTGAAAGGCTTCGCACAAACAAATATACGGGAATATCCGATCGCAGAATTCGTGGTCGTTATACGCCTGCAACTACATCCACCACCAGTCGCAACCCGACTTTCGAGGCAAGTATCCCAGCTGGGATATGCGGTCCGAGTTATGGAAACGTTAGATAGCACTGTCCATTGTAGTTAAGTTCAGCGGACATATCGTGAGCACCAAGTGAGCACTCTTTTTCATCCAGATAACACCTAAGCTCAAGAGTCGCTCAAGAGTTTCTCAGATACCTCGCCACCTCTAGAAACCAAGTAGTCTCATACCCTAATTTGTAGACAAATCACATCAAGTCTCACTTCCGTTCTCCGGAAGTACCGCACTAATAGTCTGGTGCCTTCAATCATTATGCATTACCCGTGATGTGGATGCCTCCAATGTGGCGGCTGTTCAGACTTGTACAGATTCATTCGGGGACTCCTTGTGGATCTGTTTGCCGGTCATCAGATATTCAAAGCGGAACCTGTAAAACTTTGTTCGTTGTATAGGACAATTCTAGCAGCTGACATGAAAACATATTCTTCTCTGCGACTACTCTAACCGATTGGCCAACGCCCAAATTGGTTATAGTCAGCACCACTGCACCGTGCAACGTATTCTGGTGGTCAGCTATAAAGTTTCGCTGGTGAATCGACAGCATCGACCAGACGTGCAATCAGATGAATATTCAATACAGATCTTTGAACGCTTGCGGTTGTACTCACTGTTCTGTGAAGATCAACATCCAGAGAAGCATTCTTCGGCCGCCGTGCTCTGCATCGGGTATCATGGTGGCGGGGTAGTCGCCAATCAATGCCTTGTCCACTGTTTGATGAGATTTCCCTCATTTCGAACCTAAACATAACCCGCAACAGGCTATGTAAAGAATTGTGCAATTGATTGTGGACTTTAGAATAGGAATCGGGTGGTTCTTGACTGCCTTAGAATTTTCGGGGGCCGCCAAGCATGCGTGTTCGTGGACCTTTAAGTTCACTAAAACGGCGAAAATCTTCCACGCAGTGTCTCTTATAGGTTTTCGCCGTTGAGACAACCCACGACCATCAACTTGAAAATAGAACAACCGCGTCACCATTTGCAGCTCCTGTTGTCATTAGATAGTCACATCTCAATAGGATGTGCACTCCAAATGTACATAGATGTCCTAAGAGCTGAGGGGCCTGTGAAAACACTCGATGTTTCCCTGGAAATGATGAGATAAGTTCCTTAGGATACTTAATAGCTATAATTTTGGCCTTGATCGTTATACTAAGCCCAAAACCGATATCCAGAAGCAGAAGTCTAAGGAATATGCCAATAAGTTGGACCGTGGACAGCCGTGGACACACTTGTAGTGTCTGTGTGATATGGATCCTCAGGAGGTCTACACATCAAAATCGGCCGTTCCTGGCAACATACAACACGGGGCTACATGACGGGATCAAAATATTGAGAGGACTGCAGCTCAATCCTATTGGGCCAATAGAAGCATAACGATTCGAGTGTACTACAGAGTGTGGTAACCAACACGCCATGTACTGGACTTGATCTTCAAAGATCAAGTCATAATGGAAAACACAACCGTGAGATCATCTTACATGGACAAAGTGTCCCATTCTAATGAAGCCTCCTGATATGTATGCCTAATACAACTAACACGTCAAACAGACAAGTAGTACGGGGCTTCTCTCTACCCCCACGCTCTTTATTTCTTGTCCTCCTCTTTTCATGACTCTGGTTCAGTCTACGTTGTTTCTTTTCATCCACTGAATAGATTTCAGTTCATTTTATCTATACGAGGTTTGCTAGCTGTGGGCCGAGCTACGCTCTTGTTTAGCTAGGTCAGCCATCCAGCCAAGTCACCATGGGATTCATTTAGCTAACGATGTACCACCTCTTTGTCCAACTGTAGATCCCGGACTGACAATGGCAAAGTTTTGGCTCAACCTAGCTCTGTGTGGGGCGGCAGGCATACCTTTCGTTCATTCGACCTTTGTTACACCCAATCTACCACTGGTAAGTGACTCTTTTGATTCTCAATTTCCCGTGGCTGAGCCCCCTTCTAGTCCTTTCTTTTCGACTGGAATGATCCAGCGCAACCTTTTCCTGTTCCCGTTACAGGTTCGGAAACATTCTCTGGCTTCATAGCAGACAACTTCAATATACTAACAAAATCGTGACCTGCGTCCAGAACAATGTGAGACCATTCACATCACATGGGGTCGACGCAGTCAAACTGGGTAGATTCTTTATTTTTTATTAACCTAACGTTATATCCAATCTGCTTACACTGTCTAAGGCCTAATCCTACTGCACCGTATTACCTTCAAGTCTACACCTCGTAAGTATTGAGACGGTCACAAAGCGAAAACACCTGATCTCGGAACAGAAACTTCATCCAACCTTTCATCATCCCAGCCGGGAGCAACTTGAACTTTGTAAGAACTTGGTGGTTGATGGTCCAGTGTATTTCTTATTCCTCCGTCTACCTTTAGGATTGGGCAGTCCCTTTCGCTCCAGGTACTTTGGTAAGATATTCAGGCTATGTAACTATTACATTCGCGTACTAATTTTAATCTAGTATCAGATATGCATGGTCAGACTTTGATTCGAACCGACATGGCCATATTCTCACTAGATATATCTTAGTTCGATAAATTCGGAAACACCGGTGGATGTCAGGACAAATACACAGTTATACCACCCAGCACACCTGCCACATGCACCAATATGACCTTTGCGCCACAATTGGGTGTTTCGGCTATCGTCCAAAATGGACCCCTTTCTCAATTTGGTTTCATCGATCAGGTCAGTCATGCGAACCTTTCATTCGAGGGCGCTTCTTCTGACTATTTATATTGCCAGTGTACCGGACATTTCAGTTATCCCAACAGATGGGACTCCACCCTTCACTTTGACGGTTAGCATAGCAGTCTAGCAATTGACTACAATCCTTCGTACGAAATTTAATGCTTCTGCCATCAGGTTGCACCATCTCTCCACCCCCTTATAATATCACATCATTCGACATGAAGCCAATTAATTGGACTGTCAGTCTCAGCTGGGCATCGCCTTTCTTCATTAGCCTGGCAGACTCAAAGGGAGCCCTGTGGTCTAATGGCCCTCTTCATGCAGGAAGCGGAGCATCTAGCGCGTGTCTTGCAGGAAATGTGACCACTAGGTGTGCACGTAGCCAGCTAATACTTCACTAGTGTCGCTGATGCTAAATTGCTTTACAGTCGTAGTGTGAAGGTCCCCGTCGCAGTAGGAGCAAGTTTTGCCGCATTATTCTTGGGAGCTTTCTTGGCGGGGATTTCGCTTTACATTTTATCACAACGACGCTCTCATAAGTTCAAGGAACTGCGGGGCTCGGAACCGGTTTCGCGCTGGAACGCGAAAGAGTTTGATCCCGCTATGAACACCCGTGAACAGCCTCAAGTGAACCCGTTTCAGATATCTGAAGTGGAGTTTGGAGAAACTCGAGATCAAGTTTTGAAAAGCAAACTTCAAATTCCTCCACCAACTAGGACCCATGATATCAGAGCAGGAGTCCCCGAGCGTCCACCTAGCTACCCCGAATATTCCCCGTCCGAAAGCGACTATCTCAGCAGAAATACTGGCCTTGGGCGGTCCTTCAGTTCTCAGTCCTCTATCTCGGTAAGCGGGCCAAGTGAAAATGCTTTGTCGCCTTTGGAAGCAAGCGAACGACACTATGACCCTCAAGGCCCTCTGAGGCATGGCCGGCCACGACGTCTCACGGACATAGGCTAAATGACAACCTGAAAGCCGGAACAAAAGTGAAATGCTCTGTAATTTCTCCTTGTAGATCATTTGTCATTGCACCTCTGTAGCATTTATTTTTCCTCTCTAACGGTCTATTGTTTTCTTTTTTTCTTGGGTTTGTTTCTTAAGCACATTTGTATCTGTACTTCTCTTTCGAACGCTTTCATTCTTTTGTTTTTCGTCTCATCCAGGTCAGTTAAAAAATATGTGTCTTACTTACTGAAGTAGAGTGCCAGATTTCAAACCCCCGTAGATCATATGGGGCCCCTATAAATTTGTATTTGACGGGTAGAAGACGGGTACACTTCAACTCTGACGGTTAATGCGATATTTTATTCTTTATCTCAAGTTTCAACTTAGATCGGAAGGGAAGCAAATGTCGGTGGCCTTTCCAAGCAGGGAATCCGAATCGACACAGTCACACCCATAGAGGCGCAAGACAAGGGTCATGGCGTGGTCTTGGTGAGAGACAGGGGTCACTGTGCCAAGTATGGCATTCACAACCAGTACACGCCCGGACCGATCAAAATTATCATCATTCTTGGTCAGCGGCTCGTTTCGTTGCACTAATAAGCGCTCATTCCTGTGTTTAACCTTGTTCTTCCTACATTTATAATAAGAAGCAACTATGCGCATTGTTATAGAGGAATGTGGCACTTTGATCTCACTTTGAACTCGACCTATTGTCATTCACCTTTTTAACTGTGCCCAGTTTATGCTGATTGGTTAGAATTGATACTATAACAAGAATGGATGGGTGGATAAGGCCATCAACTGGTAAGGACACCCAATAGAATACAACTGGCCCTATCAGTTCTATCTCCTGGATCTAGATAGATACAGTGGCACTGTATACTAAGTCTGACAACTCTTTGAGCGTGCACCGCTTCTATAGAGAAATCTTGCCGCGTATTGTCACTGAGGCCGAAATGAGGATACTAGTCTCGTGACCGTGTTCTTCAGAGCGCATAAAAGTTGGACTGTTCAACTCCCATCCTATCCAGCACCCCAGCCTATCCACCGTAGAAATGGCCCGCAAGACCGCGAAAGATCCAGATCATATATCACGTCCTCCAAATTGCTACATTCTCTATCGCAAGGCATTGGCTTCTCGACTGCCTCGAGCAGAAGGCCACAACCCGAAAGAACATCTGGGAGAAACCTCCAAGATTACGGGACAGGAGTGGAAGAAGGCACCGGATTCAGTAAAACAATTTTGGAAGGCAGAGGCGAAGCGCGTCGCGGTTCAGCACAAACTAGACCATCCAGATTATCTATATCAACCAAAGAAGTCTGGCACAACGAGAACCGTGCAACAAGATAAGCAGTCAAGGAAAACGGCCAATACACAACTAGAATCTAGTTCACGGAGTCCTCTGGGAAATGAGAACGCTTTAGTTGTAACGGCAGACGCACAGGTCCATGCCACATATTTGGCCATTCCCTGGTCGCCAGCTTCAAGTGCCACGACTTTTTCGGAGTATTCAAGCGAGCCCCGTAAGCATCCCATCTTCCCAGCCGCCCAAGATATTGAAGGCGATTATTCAGCCATATTGGCCACAAATGCTGGCACATCTGCCACGACGGCTCTTGTTGCGACCTGCAGCTCAAGTACGTCGGCCTTGACAGGCCATCAAAGTCTCGACAATTGCCATAAAGGAGACCAAATCCCATACCATCTCTCATACAACTACTCTGAGCCCTCGTGCTCACAATCATTCGGCAAATGTCCTTCCATGGAGCGGTTAACTCAAGAAGATAGAACACTCCCAACAGAACAAGAAAGCATGTCGGTCTTGACAGGCCATCCAAGTCTCACTAATTGGCACTCGCAAGAAACCCAAATTCCATACCATCTGCACTCCAGCTGGTCTGAGCCCTCGTGCTCACAGGTATTTGACGATTATCCCTCCATGGTACTCCCGGAGCGGTTTAGTCAAGAGGATAGAACTCTCTCAACAGTACAAGATGGCTCCCCGCCTCTCCTATGGCCATTGGCACAAATTTTTCTTCGATAATCCATTTCCCCCCGACGTAGACGTCCAGACTGGTGACATGTCATATTTCTCAAGCCCCTAGGATGGAGCTCTGTCAAGGTGTACTTCGGAGGGCGCACTTGTGTGGAGCTCGATTGTGCAACGGAGTGTTCTCCGTGTTTCCTTTTTCCATTGGCTACGGATTCTAGTTTGCTATATGCTCATCTGACTAATTTGTACGTATAATATCTTTAGTTGTTTTTTCTTCTCACTCGTTTGTGTTTCCGCTCTTGCTCTTAACTCGTTATCGCACGTTTCCTAGTAGCTATTTATGCCGTATTGGTTGTGTTCTCGGATCTTGAAGTTGCGCATTCAACATCAGTTAATATTAGGGTCGTTTACTATATTTTGATTGTGGCATGAGTTAATCTCGGGAAGTTGAGCGATAAAGTAAGAGGCCGATTACCCGAAAGAAACACCAAACAGAGCGAGGTCGCTTCTTCATGGCAATATTGTCGTGACTTCGATTGTAATACCCCACTCACCTCAAATATCTTAGTAATGGCAATAACACGTAGAAGTTCGTGGTAATGATATAAATATACAATTGGATAGAGCCTCCATTGACATTCATCTGCTCATAACGCAATAAACCTGCTCAGAGAAACTATACATGGGCGGCGCTTGTGGCTTAGTCTTCTAGATGCAAGTTCCTTGATTGATGGAGCATGCCTCGTCACGAGCAATTTCGATGGAGGCTTCTCGTGCCTATATGTACGTCGATCAGACAGAGCTTAAAAATTACAGCATCAGAGACTCACAACATAGATTGCATTAAGCTGGGCTGGACCAGGGACGGGGAAAGCAGACACCAAAGTTGTCACTGGAACAAAACGGTGATACAAGGCTCAAATCGCAAATGAGTAGAACCAACGTACTGCAGCCAGCAAGAAGGGCGGCGAGCAAATAAAACTGCATTGCTTTCTGTACAAGTTGAATGTAAGCCGTAAAGTGGAGCGAGTATTGGGGGTTATCTCTGGCTGCTTCTGAAGTGTGGCATCCGCCTTTTATAGAATCAATGGTGAGTCGGACGTTACTAAGCGGAACGGAAAGGAAGGTATGGATATGCGGAACTGGTACTATAGGTGAAGAACCAGGTAGCCTAACTAAATGTGTCTCCAAATATAGGCTAATGTCCTGGTCATCAGTGCTGGAAAAGAACACTATCGCTCTTTTATTGACCCAAAAGTACATAACACTCAATTCTGCATTTAAAAATAGTGGTGACTCGTGCTCTGAAGGTCATGCGATACCTCGTATGCTATTTCTAGCAGGCTTTACACCGACACCGCGCATGTGCATTTGATGTGCATGCTTGGGAAGTTAATCATCGCTGAATTTACTAGTGAACGGGGAATAGTATCTGCGATATATAGGACAAGTTGCATGTGGAGCTTCCGGGTAGGCAATATCCAGAGTATGGTGTAAGATGGACTCTAAGGAGTCGACGAATCGAGATTCTAAATACAGCTTCCTTGTAAGATACTTGTAAGATATGTAATTTCCAATGCTGACTCTCAGTACTCAAAGGTGACAAGTCCACGACAGTCGAGGACAGTTGCCGATGTGCCGCTTTTATATTTAAATCCCGATGAGACTTTCAACACCAACATCAACAGAAAGTTTACTTCAAAACTTACTCCCAAATTGTGCCACTAAATTCCATTCCTGAACCACTCAGCCTTGAGGGCACTCCCAATCTCGCCCCGAATTGTATAAGCAAAGGCTCGAAGAGCAGGTACAATAGCTTTGCAAACGAAGGTAATCATCTGATCATTGATATAGCCCATATCTGAATGTTTTTGTGCCATTTAGCCTGAACTGCATCTTAGTGCCGTTTCGACGCAGCACCTTTGTTATCAATCCGATACAGGCGATATAGTTATATCTACCGTAACGTTCTTCACGGAGGAAACATAGCATGAACATCGACTCTGATTCTCAAACTGTGGACGACTGTGTCGAGGGGATGACTTCCGGGCGCAACGCGTTGAATCTGGTAGCTGAGGAAGAGGCCACACCGAATTACCAAGACACGATCAATCAGATCGGTCCACAGAACAGCACATCGCCCATTATGGCCTCCCTTCCTCTCGATATTGTATCCGAAATATTTCTTACCGCATGCGCTGATCCAAATCAAGAGCCGTACGACACCTCTCGACTTCCAGTACAATTTTTGATCGGAAAGATATGTAAAGCGTGGAGAGAGTTTGCATGGTCTACTCCTCGTCTATGGCGTAATGTCCGGATTACCCTTTCAGAAGAACGTTTTGATGTCCAGAAATGCCTGCTTGAAGAGTGGATCAAACGAAGTTCAGACTGCCCACTGGACCTTCAAATCGACATTTCATACTCTTCGAGTCCATGGGAGCCATTTTCGGATGCTTTCTGCGTCATCGCGGAAAGTACTCACCGATGGGAAAGCCTTATCTGTCCCGCGTTTACTGGTCTCTTTTTAGCACTGGCTCAAAGGGAACCCTTCCGACTTCCTTTACTGAAGTATCTCAAGCTTTGTATGGTTCCTCAATCTTCGAATGAGTCAACTCAGCTCAAGTGGAATTTCGAGGATGCACCTCGGTTACAAAGCCTTAATACTCGTGAGGGTACACCAAAACGCCTGTTAGCCAACTGGGCTAACTTGGTCCACTTGTGGACAGACATACAGACCCCTCCATCGGGGAGATATTTCGATATGTCTTTTAACAGCCTTGCCCTGTGTACTTCATTGAGAAGTTTGCATTGCATGCTCGACGGTCAATTCCCCACGCAGAGCACGCTGAACCAGAGTTTGTGTTGCTTTTCGCAACTTCAGGATTTAAACCTTCATGCAAAACCTTCAATTTGCGCCAAATTCTTGAGCAGTATCATTACGCCATCCTTGAAAAAATTGAACTTGCTCTCGGATTCTTATGCGACGAAGACGCTGGAGCTGAAACCTGGACGGCAGCCATTCTTATGCTGGCTAAACGGTCATCTTTCAATCTAGTTGCATTTTCCATCCAACAACAATACGAATATGATATCGAGATCTTAGATATGCTTCGTCAGCTATCTTCTACCAACTCCATTGAACAACTGCAGCTCATGTCCGCTCCCGCCAATAAATTTCCTCTTTCGGATCGTATGATGGAATTACTTACGATTGACGTGCATGGTGACGAAGAAGAACAAAAGGAGCATTTTCCTATGCTGAACTGGTTCTCCTACAACGGTCATATTTCATTCTCAATTGCATCGGTATCTTCTATGCTAGAATCCAGAATGAAATATCAAATGAAGAGAGCCCACCAACCAGAGACGCAGAACCTTCCACTCCATATCCATATCGGTTATCACAGTCGCAAATGGTTCAAACGGAAACATCCAAACGACGTTAAATCCTTCTATAAATTTATAGAGGAATTCTCGACCGACGGAAGGCGCTTTCATCTCTACGCAAGCCTAAATCCAATGGATTCCTCTGAGGACGAAGACGATGTGGAATGATAATTCCAACTCGGAAGAAAAATTGTTTTTGGTAGTCAGTAGGTTACAGGCGAATGTGGCGTCGCAATTTGCCTTTTATCCCTTCCCCGACAGTATGGGGAACGATGTGTGGAATCATTCTCGTTCCCATCTCTTCCCTTGAGCTTGAGTAGTACTTGTGGCAGGATAGAGCAGATATGAGAATGAAATCGGAGAAGGCCTTCGGAAGCAACTTGGAGCTTTGGGGACAGCCATATTACATAAATAATTCAATCGATTTCTGGTGAATATTGTCGCTCCAGCGCTACTCGAGTGATAATCGATAGATAGTTACTACATAGTAGTCTCAGCGTAGGATGCCAATTCCAACCAGAGCGATTACATAAAGTTCCAACCCGTGAATCGCCTTTGGGCCGTCGTTGGGCCGCTGCTCATCAAGGCCGTGATCGCATAGTAGTCTTTAACCATCGCATTCACAATTCTTTACATGCTATACTGGAGGATGCTATACTGGAGGATTTCTCCATTTCTCATCCGAAACTATGCTCGACGGTGCTATAGCTCCGCTAACCTCAGTCCTATTACACCACTCGAGCTATACCAAGACTCGTGCCTAGATCATTGTATCTCCGCCGTTGCGGCTGGAGAAACGCGGATAGGAGTTTCGTTTCCCAGCGGAGTAGAACGGCTCACTGCGTTTGCTTCTCTCCTCTCTCGCATACCCCGGCCACCAGGAAATCCACAAGCTCGGAAAGCTCTTATTCTCGTTGATAACCTCGATCAAGCCGAGAAGTATGCCGACCGGATTGCAAGCCTTTACCCGGACTGGAACGTTATGATAGAAAAGGGTGGAAAGATTATCACCGCAGCCGGCGCAGATGTGTATGGTTTTGTACAATGTTTTTGGTCAAATGCTGAAGAGACTTTGTCCGAAGGACTGTTGCGCCCTATCAATCTCTCAAAAACAAACTTGATGCATTTGATCTCCAACCGCAGACATTGAAGGCCATCATTATCGATGAAGCCCATCGCGTCGCGAATTCGCTTTCGTGCGTCAATGTTCCTTGTATGTTTCGTAATGGAGTATACTCAATAATTTCTTGAAAGATATCACAAATTGTTGAAGAGATTCCGCCGCGATATATATTCCCGGGCAAAAGTGAAACCTGGCGCGTACAGGGTTCCCATCATTGGTTTCTCAGCCAACTTTACCGAGGATGATCCAATCTTCGATACTATTTTATCTGAGACTCTGTGGGATATAAGGCTGAGAAAATGGTACGTCCAGCGCTTCTCTCCCCTGAAATAAGTATCAACATTGCATCTAGGCTTCGTAAAGTACAATACACATCTGTAGACGCCGACCTGAATCTAGGGAACATAGCTGTTACCACGACGAACGGAGACTTTGATTCGAGAGACCTCGAGAAAGTTGTCAACACCGATACAGTGAACGAACTAGTCGTTCTATCTTGGCGATCACGAGCATGTAGGTCAAGTCATCGACGGATTTTCATTCCTGTTCTTACTTTCACGTACAAATGAAGCTCAGGCCAAATCTACCATCGTCTTCTGTGTTAACTCCCCCCACGTACAGGCCCTGAAAGAGAGCTTTCCAGGCGGCAGGCATTGATGCGCGTACAGTGACTGATGCGCGTACAGATCTCAAAACTGTCCTGGCGTTCAGAGAGGGCCAGTTTCCTGTGCTATTCTTCAGCAGTGAGACACTTTTCCATGACGGAGCCAGCTTACCAATTCTAATGAGAATATTTCTGGCAACAGCATCCATATTAGTAACTGCTGGCAGCCCCAAGGCGGATTGTGTTGTGATTGTTCACCCTACTCGATCGTCGAAGCTTTACGCCCACATGGTTAGTTCAACTCATAAGTTATTTGCCAGTTGTTGTTCAAAAGTATCTTCAGATAGATGCTGGTATTGGAAAGCGTCAAATAATTGACATCGTTGATAGTCATACCACACCTGATCAACGTCTGGTATTCTCTCCCTCGCTCTATGGTATCAATAGCAGTAACAATCAAGGTCAGGTTTGACACTAATCATCCCTCGTTCTATGTGCTGACCTCTTTGCATTAGCAGAACGGCAAACCGACCCGTCGATACCAGTCTATATAGATAGCGGAGACATTTTCCTCCAGAAAATTCCACCTTCCATTGAAGCATCAGAAATTGTTTCGCTGAGCCCTTTGGACTGGATCGATTGTGGCAACAGTCTATACATACTTAACCTGTATGATATAGATCGCAGAGGCGAGGATATTCGTATTACGAGTGACGCCTCATTTTTTGCTTGATTACGGTGTTACTACTTATATGGCTTTCAGGAAAGGGTGATCGTTACTTTATTGCGCACACAGCCACCAGCAAACGCAATGGTTCCATGGAATACCGGTACAGAAATGGACTACTGGGTAGTTTAGCGGCCGCCGTCGAATCTGCCGAGCATTATATCAAGTCGATTCTCCTCGACGGCCTCGATGAAGAGACTGAAAAGGCGGAGATGCTAGCTGGGTAGTTTTGTTCTGTTACATTCTATAAACCAACTGAACCATGCTATTCAGGCTGCGTCGAGACATTCCACAGAGGGCTAGAAGTGCAACCAGATCACAGATAGAAATGATCGTCGACTTTTGGACTCGAGAAATAGGCCCCGAATATAGCGAAAGCGAAAAAACAGAAATGATAGAGTCGAAGACATGGGGTGACGTGAATGAAATTCTTACGCGTCATCGCAATTCTTTAGTGAGTGCGATCATTGATAACCTTTTCCAAAGACAATAATAAAATTTCTTTAGGTGCATTACAACGAGCTGGTGTCGGAGATGGGGTGCAATGTACGAAGGCACGAATCGGAAAAGCAGGATGATCGTTTCCAATTTGAAAATTTGAAAGTATTATTTGGTCCCGATCATGATTGGTTTACTTGGTCCCTATCATGATTGAAGGTAGTAGTCGTTGCAAAGAATTCTGCGAGGTTTGACACGTAGCCAAGGGATAGAAAAAGAGGTGCTGCTGCAGAATAACGAAAATAACTTGCAAAGAAAAGAAGTGATGGACTGTGCTGAAGAAGACCAACTTCATGCTTCCTTCTCCAGAAACAGTCATGAGATATATCGTGTCATACAGTGCACTTGAATCCAGGTCTATGACGAGAAGGCAGGTTTTGATGCGACATTCGAGATCTTCAAAGCGGCTGCCGGATTTGCAACAACGAAATATCAGTATTCTTATCATTTGACGGGATCATAATTTTTATAGTACCAACCTAGTCCAGGTCATATACGACCTCTAGTCCCTCAGTAATCTGTGCTTGTAAGGGCTCACCGAAAAGCCTGTTCGGACCTGGTTATTGAAGTGAACGACCCTAAGCTTTGCAAACATTTTAGGCATCATCACAGAGTCACCTTCAATGTCTTGATCCGTCCACCGACCCTGTACCATATCGATTATACGCTGAGACCTGATAGCCATGTCGGACAGAATACTTGAAGATGCGGTAGAATTATCTGACGACTAGGCCCGAAGCCTGGGCTGATCAGAGGGTTCAGTAGTAGAGGAAACCCGTACATAATTGCGTTATAGCTGGTAGTGGACTTTGTTTCCATGTAGGAATTAGTCAGAGACTCTATTTTGGGTAAAAGTACATTCAGATTGAAGAAGTCGACTAGTAACCACCTAGCAGAGCACATAGATATTCCAAACTTTCGTAATTTGCACTGCGAGCGAACGATGAAGGCCTTTATAATTGATTAGTTGTAGAGATTTGCCTTCGACATACAATCTTTCATGGGATCGTAAAGCTAGGAGAATCGCAAAGATGGTGTCGACTTCGTATGGGGAATCCTTGCGTGCAGTGATCGACAAAGATTTTAAGCTGGGGGACCTTCAATAAAGCTTAAAGTCTGGTGCATGCAGGGGTGTCATTGAGACTGATGGACACCGATTCTAGGGGCAGATTCGACTTCGTGCGGCGCTGAGAACCCAAAGACACTCGCGAGCTTGACGATGATGAATACCCAGTGACCATTGAGCAGAGTGCTCGGCAAGCAGCTCAAAAAGTGCCAGCGGTACAAATTACAAGAGAATTGACCTGAGGAACCAGCGATAATGATCGTTAACGGCCCACCGTTCGTTCGGCCTAGCCATTCCTCCAGTAACTGCCAATGCAAGCCTCTGTTTGGTTTGACCCAGGTCATTTTTAACCTTGATGCGTCTCCAAATGATAGGCAGACTCCCAGGCAAAGTTTCGCCATTCCCGACAGACTGCACCTAGAAGAAGAGGAGAGGTCATACGGCATCCCAGACATTCGCATATCGTGACATTCTCTCGCAAGTCAGAACGTGTTGTGTAAGATAGAGTGAATATGTAGTCAATGATCGGCAGTGGTGTGAATTTCTGAGTCAGTCTTGGTCCTAGCCTGTGAACGGCCAAAAGGATAGTAACGACTCGAGAGAGCGCAGGTCGAGGTCAAGAACCAAGGGCCTCGCGGGACTGACCGTGTATGGCAAGTCCGGGCTCCTCCGCGCCGCAGGCACGTACCAGTGTTCAGCCCACTCACCGAATTTATGTTGGAACGCTCCAATCCTGCTGCCAATTCGAATAAAGATATCACAGCTTGGTATATATAATATCGAGCAAGTCCATTCCGTCGGGCAATAAAGTACGCTATGATATAATACAATAAATCCTCACAAAGTACAACATATGGGGTGAGTCAATACAATCATCGGAAAGGATTAGGTGTCGGCCGGCTCGTCACATCCCTCTCACTCGGACCTTCAGCGTCTTCCGACGCCCACGCATACCCTCCTCCCTTCTGCTGCTCCGCCAGTTCGCCTTTATAATCCTCTCCCCGGATATACCCGGGGGCTTGTTGTCGTTGTCATACGGAGGCACGAACGCGTCGCTGTTATTGTGGTTCGGCGGTGGGCCTGCAGGGGCTGGGTAGGCTGGGTAGTATCCTGGTGCGCCGCCGCCGGGGTTGTAAGGCGGGTTGTAGTGCGACGGGAAGTTGCCCATGCGATGGCTGGCTGGTTCGCGGAGAACGTTGCCAGGGTGCGAGGGATCGAGGACTTGGCGAAGGTAGCTGAACACGACGACGGTGAAGAAGCCGGCAATGACTGGGAGTGGGGTTAATATCGGATGAAGCAGCTAAAAGGCAATAAACGTACCTGACGTCAGTAGGAAGGACAGAATGTTGGACCAGGAGCCTCGGTTCCAAGATCGATTGCACCCTAAATAGAGGGTGAATAACAGAGCCTATTTTGTACGGTTGCACTCACAGTCCTGAGCATCTTCCTTACTCAGAGTGCCGCTGCGGACAGGACCAAATATACTCCCCTGCACTTGGTCAGCCTTACGCTGATAATATCTAAAGAACGCAACTCACATAGAAGACAGTATCTCCTCATTAAAGTTGGTACACGTATTGATGATTTCGCTCTTTGAAAATGTCAGGCCATGATTTGCAAATCACAGGAAGCACAAACCTTGAGCGTGAAATGGATGACGACTTGGATCAGACTGGCCACCATGACGATCAACGTGACAAGGGCCGATAGGTAGGCATACATGCGAACGAATGGTATTTTTGCTATCAAAGGAATCAGCCTGGTAAAAGTCTAGTGACAAAACTTATGGACATACCGAAGCCGCTGCGAAGATTCCAAAGGCCTACGAATCCAAAGTCAAAAGGTATACGACTTTCAACTTCGAATAGACGCACCTCGATACCAAATACCCCCAAGTATAATGCTCCAATTATGATCGAGAAGGTGCCCACTTTACTTGCATTGTCTACAACATCCAAGTGAGATTAACATTACGGGCTTAGAGTGTTGAAGATGCTTACTGTCGTTGTATATAGGAGCATTTCGGAGAAAGCCAATCTTTAGTCTCATTTCAGTACTTTGGTCCCAACCAACGAAACTAGTATAAAGCACATACGCCACTAGATCGCACTGTTTTAGCAAAAGAGCTAGCTAGAATGATAATCCACTTACGAAGCAAGAGCCCAAATTGCTCCAATTGCACCGACTGGATAGACAACGCCATTCAGATCCTAATGTCGTCAATGTAAAGGAATGAGAACTTACATGCTACGACGACTGGCCGCAGATTTCTTCGGTAGACTCTGGTCACAAACGCATATGAAGGAGGTGCAGCTGGTCATGTAAACGTTTTGTCTTCCGCCAGTTACTAATTACTACGTACCTGCATAATTGAAATTGATTAGATTCTAGTTTCCGAGGTAAATTTGCACGTCTGGCAATATGAAACGTACCTGGAGGTGGTGGTCTGTATTCCATGGTGACTTGTCGGTCGATATAAGATGTAGCAAAACGCACACAGTGCAAGCTCAATAAGTAGTGGTGGTAGTGGAGAGGAGAAGGCTGTACGCTGGTTTCGACGGAGGATACGTTGTTTATCTTTATTTGGCTACCAATGCAGCCTCATTGTCTCCTGCGCAGCCTTGTCGTGGGTGTTTCTAGGCTTTTATAAGTCTTTTCTGGTTCTCGGGCATTGGGTATCCGCAGTGTATACTTATCCCATTCAGTTGATTTTTTAAATGATTTGACGAGCATAGCCCCTCTGCGAAGTTCTAGCATCTGAGACTAGTCGGCGCGGCACAAGAGCGCCCACGGTTTAGAACGTCGATAGGTATCTCAGCGCTTTCAGCACTTCTTCGTACTCTAGCATTTTGCACCCGAAGTCGGAGTATACGTAGGAGCATGGAATTGGTTGCCGTGCAATAGCCGTCGGGCTGTGCCAGCATACCCCGAACAAACCGGCATCAATTTCCAGGACGCATATGAGCCCACCATCACCGATTTTGTTTCTTTGTCCGGTACCACCACATTCAAACTGCCAGCCAGTATGATTCGCCCTCCTCCTCTTGAGCTTAAGCGTCCGTTTTTTTACCTGCACATAGCACATTTTCAAGATTACTGACCTATAAATACCTACCCGTAGTTGACAACAGGTTTCCACGTAAGTTACTCCTGTCTATGGGCCTTTGGCATCGTGTTCGCCATGATGATGGTTGATAGTTTCTGATGATATTCTCTTTCTATCGTGACTCACAGATCCTTTGCGCACTCCGAGCAAACCGAAGTCCCAGTCATTTGTCTCGCAGCTGTACAAGGCTAGTTGGAAGAACCCCATCATCGCCGGTATGTCTTTTTCTGTGAGATGAATGGCCGTCTCTAGGAGTGTTCGCTGACCGTCGTTTTCTGAATGTCCAGTTGCTGGTCTCAACGGTTTACGATTCGCTTTCGCGTACGTGTTCTATTTTTAACGCGCGCTCACTTCTCTAATCCATGTTGCATCGCTCACAGAGCTGTACGTGTATTCCTGAAATTTACCGAAACTACTCAAACCTCATCATTATGGGTTACTCTAGCATAATGCTTTCGAAGACGCGATCGTTGACGATGCGGGTACGATTCATTCACACTTTCGTTGGTCACCAGTGTTCTCATCAGCCTTCTATCTCTTCGCAGAGGCAGCAGAGAACCTCACAAAGGTTTCCATCGCGCTGGGCGTGATGTATACAATCGCTTTTTTTATTGAGCTATACGGAATCGTTAGTGTTTTGATGGTATGCATTCTATATTCAAAGCAAGCGCCCGACTTGTAATCTGCCTGTGCTGACTGTCTTCCTCTTTCTATAGCAACGATTAGGCTTGATTCGCGTTTATTTGTACCTCACATTCCTTGCGTCCGTGCTGATCACAAGCTCTGGTGTCCTAAATGGTGTCTCATATTTCCTCTTCGCTGTACGTGCAAGAAATTGTTTGGCCTGCTTGTTATGCTGAACATATTTCTCCAGGAGGAGCTAATGTGGGAATGTATCGGGTTGGCAACTGAAGGTCGTGGCTACGAGAAATCACTATTCGTGAGTGCAATCTATCAAGGTTAATGATATGGAAATAATGTCTGAACTGCATCCAGCGCGCTCGACCATGGCCCGGCTCCGTGTACCCTGTCGGACCTCACGATGCCCGAAAACGTACGTCTCGATGGTAACTTTTCAATACTTCAATCCTCACTATTCCAACAGAATGTGTCTATGCATGGGTTAACCATTCCTGGTCCCAGATAGCCTCCGTTTTCCTTTTCTCGCTCATCCCTGCCGTGATCTACTACATCATGGTGTACACCTACTACCGACAAACTATCGACCCGAAGCACCATGCCAATCTGGAGCGCAACCAGCGACAGCCCAGGTCGACCACTCGCGAGGCAGGCAACTACCATCAAGTTGGCTACGCGAGAGTGGCAAATGCGGCGCCAGCTGCTCACCGCGACGACGCCGCTGCATCCACTAGTGGGATGACGACAAGCCGGTCCCGCGCGCAAGCTGCGAACCCACCCTCAGCCCGACTTCGCGCTGGACGAGCGCAAGTGCAGGCTGGGCGGTCAGTACGCGGTGTCACCACTAGCACCAGCACGAGTATGACCAACCCCAGTGCGAATGCAAATGCGACCACCAGCAAGCGCACCTTCACCTCGCGCAGCCTTCAGCGGAGCCACCGTCCTCCCCGCTGATGCAGTCTCCCTCTCCCTTCGGACTGAGGCGTGAACCTGACGCCTGGGCCCCCGACGTACGGCCCCTCACGGGTGTACGCCGCGTTTGCCGCGCCCATTGCGTCTGCGGAGTATGACAAGTTTGTATGACAATAAAGTCCAGCGTTCGTTTCATTTCTTGTCGTACATACGATCTCACGCTCTTTTTCAATTCTTGCCGATGGGATGGACACTTGGGGTACCGGACATACATACCAAGGACTTCCTCTTTACACAGAATCATGTTTACATTAAAATGCATACACTATTGAAACCTTCAACTAGCTAATTGCTTTTAATGGAGCTGCGCTTGAACCTCCGACCAACGTTCGCCGTTGATATCATTGCTGTAGGTATACTCTAACACGGAAAGTTTTGAGAAGACACGATTGAGAAAGCTCGACACTGTTCTTGGATCATCGATCAAGGAGTGCCCGACAGTCAGAAATCGAAGTCGGTGTCCTGCAGCCCTGTCAATTTCCTCTTGAGAGAGTACCACCTTGTTGTCAGCGGTGTCAGTGAAGTTGAACGTGAGAAATTGTAGCTCGCGGCAGTAGATGGCGAACCATAGCATGCCTCTGAGCGTTGTGCGTGGTTCGGGGATCGCAGGCCCTTCACTGTCGAAGTAGAAATCTTCGATGTGCGGCCATGACATAGCAAGCGTCTTGACTTCTGCGTCTGTGAGCGAGAATGGTTGATTAGGTAGACAGACTTTGCGTAGGTTCGAGAACGGGAGCAAGGGCTGAATCATTTGCAAGTCTACGATAGCTTTATCGCCAACGGAGTCATGCTCGATTTTCGAGCGATTTAGGATAATTTCAGTGAGTAGCTTAGGGGAGCAGTGCGTGCCCACTGCGCGGAGGAGCTCGGACAGCTCGGACGCGCCGTACACGGTTGTCTCGGAGGTGATGCAGAACTTGGTCAGTTTAGACGGTAAAAACAAGGCCAACATCAACGCAAGGCTGTTTTGCCCGTCATTCATCACCTCGCAGTGGATGTTCAGTGTTGTAATCTGCGGTGTATGCATAGGCTGCGAATGCAAGATGCGCACGAGTGTGGGTGCATGTTTGCGGATGGTCATGGAGCGCAAAGCGGGCATAGATAAGAGGTGTTGTGTAGTGTCGTCAGTAAGAGGCAGCCAGCTGCAGACAAACTCTTCGAGGTTCAGGTCGCGCAGGAGGGTCGCGTGGATATTGTCGTTGATGAGCCTGATGCTATCGTCGTGCCATGGGGTGCGACTTTGCTGCATGTGCAGGGATTTGAGAAAGGGCGCATCGCGCGGCAGGTAGATGAGGAATTGGATCAGAGATAAGAGGTGATTGGAGTGTACATAAAGATGGAGGTGCTGTAGTGGAGGTTTGAGGAACGCAGGGGCGTATGCGAAGCCATTTCCACTGGTCGCTTTAAGAGTTTTGAGATTGGGAAGAAGAACGCTGTCTCGTCGTCGAAGTTCGTTGCATACTTCAGTGAAAAGTAAAAAGTAGCCTGTAAATGCTCTGTCGTGTTCCTCGAAGCCTTCCGCGAGTTCCTTGACGAAGAGCGCATGGAAGTCGAATCTATTCCAGTCACTATGTACAACATGTCTCTTAAATCTCTGGCAGAAAAGAAAGATAATGAGTTTGATGCACTCACACCATGCTAGTGGTAAACTACACTCACTATAGTCAGCGGTGGGGTGCCAGTACCCAACTCGACCAGATCCTCTGGCATAGTGAGCAGCAGAGGTGCAGGACTATACAGCACACTCCATAGAAGTGCCAAAGCAGGATGGTAGAATGTCCGGCATGTCTTCAGAAGGGCAAGAAGATGTCTCCCTCTGCAAAATTTGCTTGTATTCCCGGGCATCGTACTCGTAGAGAAGATACCCAAAAATAGTTGATGTGATTTCGGGGATGGAAAGGCAGTTGTGCATAAATGTTACAGTTTTGTAAGGGTACGATCACCCGTGAAGCTTGAAGGTTTGAACGTGCGGCTGACGAGAATTTCAATCCCCGTTACTTATTACATGATCTCAATGACACGTGCTGCCAACGCTGGTCGCTCTTTGACGACTTTCCTTGGACTTTTCCTCAAACTTTCCTCTTCACCCTCCCTCACTCGTACAGCAACACTCCCTGAAAAGCTCGCCCGTAATTCTCGCTCCAGTAATACGAGCTGAAATAGTTGCGACTTGGATATCTTCTCTGGTTATCATCCATTTACGAAAAGTTATGGTAGTACCTGGCACCGCCATATGTACTTGCGAAGGTCCAAATCTCAGCTGAAGTCCTTATTCTGTTTATGAAACGTTTCCACGCGTCTTCAGCTTCAAAGTACTCATTGGGAGGTGCCTCTTACTACTTATAAACTAGAAAGCATGGTCCTGACAGCCGGAGACCGCTGATGTGCCCTATCTTAAGCAATGCGATATTCTTGTCGCTCTTTGGCTATTTAAAGAACGTCTAGCTCACACTGGTCTGAAAACAGGCTACATTTTTTGCCCATTTCGCTCGTTAGGTGACCTGGGCGTTCCATATCGCCACTATCCTGATGGTCGCAAGCTGCTGCCGAAGTCGAGAAAGGGGGCGCGGATAAAAGTAGTTTCCGCTGGAGAATTCGATGTCCTCGAGCCTAGTCTTGACTGGGTAGTTCCCGCTCATTTTAGAGTTCATGATCTGAAAATTGAAGTTGCAATCGTACTAGGCCATATACATGCAGAGCATGTCAGCCTTTACATGATAAAATCGGTCGTCAGTTCATTCAAACAACTACAACTCCAACAAACTAGGGCAGCGTCCTTCAATCTCAAATCTTGCATCCTAACGTACGTCAAATGATTTGTTGATCATGTAAACTAGTCAGGACCGCTCAGGTGATGTTCCAGAGCCGCAGTATCGATATTGACACGACGTTAAAATCATTATATATCAAGAGGGTCAATCACCTTTAGGAGAGGCTCGGATGATGAGCATAGTACGGGCTTCAAACTCGGACATCTGTCCACGAGCTTCGTGGATATCGTCAGTCTCATGACAAGTGGCGATGTCACTTATGTCGTGCTAAAAAGGAGAATGACGGTCAGTATATGATGAGGATATTATGATAGAGAAACAAACTTCATATGTAGCCAAAGCGGTAGGGCTAAGCGACGAGGATGTTAATAGAGAAACCTATTTTGACTGTAAATGTGTTCAACTTTGGAATGTGATTGTAAGCCTGGCGGCCCACCACTTCATATACAGTCTGAGCAGCTATATACTAGAGTGTCTTTGTTGTGCCTTTTGGCGTAACGGTTATTGATTGTTGGATTGGCATGAGTGCGCCCAGAGACTGACCATGTATGGAAGTTTAATGGAAAATGTTACGGGCCTAGGCAAATGCTCTTGCAGGGGAACATGAAGAGATTGTTCTATTACTGAGAATTATAGAGAGACGTAGCCTCTGTATTCCAGCTTCAGGCGTTGTTGCTCCTGCTTTAAAGACTTCTCGCAATTGAGACCTTGGCCTTAGGCCTTATCCGCAATAACAAAAAGGAACCACGTGATTGCCGTGACGAGGTCTCCACCAAGAGCAAGCTGCAAGCTGCTGCAAGAAGCCGAATTCATTTCTCACCTGACCGTGACCGATAGGCCATGAAGAGAAGCCACGCATCTATCAGACAGCCTGTTGCACTCAAGTTACTATGGCCGTCATAGCTGGACAACTTGTTGATATCAAGGCCCAAAACGACAACCTCGGGCTCGATAGGGGCTCATCTCAGTCTTCCTATCTATATCATCCATGTTTATCGACACTGGAGAAGTTGCACAGACTTCGCGGTTTCTCAGATCACTTCCCCAGTTTGCCTGTGTCCGTGTCTGCAGATCCAGTAACACATTTATGGGATATCTTTTCAATGGGGGCATCGTTGTGCTACATCTTTGATCAGCTACCTGCGGATGAAGACTTCATGAAAATCAACCACTACTCGCTCCTTGAGGGGCATTACGAACCAAACTCCGACGATCGTACCAAGATGCATGCTATTGCGATGTTCTCATCACGAGTTCGTGCAAAGCCGGTCCTCGATAAGATTCCCGGATGCGAGATCTTCACCGTAGCTGACTTGTGGGATCGTCGGTCGACGGATGGTTTCGTTAAGGTATGCCGCTGCTCAATAGCTGTTGATAACATTCCATCTCCTCATATCGCAAAAGGTACTCAACACAGTCAATGCACTTCTTGCCTATCTTCCACCGGAAGTCTTCAGAGGCGACGGTGCTTCGCCTAACCCTTTGGTAACGGACTTGAACATGAACAGTGTCTTGCGTAACGCTATCATCCAAAATATACTGGAGACAGAGCGCAAATACGTACAGACCCTGGAGACTATGCAAGTAAGCCGTGGTCTGGCCTCATTCTTTAGCAATTCTTTAGTCAAACAATTTCCAATCCTTGGGTTGATAAGGAATTCCGCCACGCGCTATCGAAAGCCAACCTCATAAACCAGGATTTACCCAATCTACTCTTTCCAAATCTGAGCAAGCTGCTCTATTTCCAACAGAACTTCTACTCAAGGCTTAAATTGACATCTCAGCTCCCATTTCAAGAGCAACGTTGGGGTCGACAATTTTTTGAAGATGTGAATCTACTCGCAATTCGTTTTCCACCTGTTATTGACCATTCTCTCTCTAATTTCAAGGAAACGGGGTTTTCTGTATATGAACCCTACTGCAGCAACTATGTAAACACTGCGGAACTGGTGCTAGCGAACGAACAGAGCCTTGCCGTAAGTCGATTTTTTCATTGCAAACAGACTGTTTCTTGAATCAAGAACACCAATATCAGCCTCTTAACCACATAATCAACATCCAATCGGAGCTTGCAAACTTCCTTTTCCAGCCAATTCAACGAATTTGCCAGTATCCCATTCTTCTCGATGTACGTTGAACAAATTCTCCATATTGGAATACACTAACGACGAACGGACTGCTTTTAGTCTCTTCTCACAACTTTCTCCCGCGAAACGTATGGATACTACCCAGAGCTGCTTTATGGATTAGGCGTAGCGAGACGCATTGTGACAAAGATCAGCGAGGCCCTGCGGCGCGGTGAGAATCAAAAGATGATCAATAATCTTAGAGGTAGGGTTCAAGATTGGAAAGGTCATCTTTACAGAACTTTGGAAAGTTGGTACTTTATGACCTCGCTTTAGTGACAAGATCAGACCTCGACAGACCGTATTCTGTCTTCCTGTTCGAAAAGATTGTCATACTCTGCAAAGAGGTTATCCCCAATGCCAATAAAAACCAGAAGAGTTCTACAAAGCGGTATAACACACCGTCTGACGAAGACACGGCTATTATGGTGCAAAAGAAGACCCCCTTCTTCTGAAAGGACGTATATATATTGCGAACATTGTTTCAGTTTCTTACACACAAAGTCAGTTTTACTTATTCCTAATTCTGCAAACTTATAATTCTTCTCTCTTCCTTCCATTTTTTATACCTGGTCATTACAGCGCGCGGCACTCGGTTTTATCCTCTGACCATAGCCTGGAAGGCAGATATCGGTCACGACTCATTCATTATGCAATGTCGACACGAGCAACAAAGAACGCAATGGGAAGCCGCTTTCAAGCGTCTCATGAGCACGTATGCTGCTCATCACGTTGCAAGGCTCGACTTACCACCGAATACGCGACGACCAGTGCCACCTGAGCGTCGTCACGCCGTTGACTACCGCCG
>JAJIRX010000523.1:0-93962 GCA_023853785.1 Psilocybe azurescens | reverse complement strand
GAAAGCTCGACACTGTTCTTGGATCATCGATCAAGGAGTGCCAACAGTCAGAAATCGAAGTCGGTTGTCCTGCAGCCCTGTCAATTTCCTCTTGAGAGAGTACCACCTTGTTGTCAGCGGTGTCAGTGAAGTTGAACGTGAGAAATTGCAGCTCGCGGCAGTAGATGGCGAACCATAGCATGCCTCTGAGCGTTGTGCGTGGTTCGGGGATCGCAGGCCCTTCATTGTCGAAGTAAAATCTTCGATGTGCGGCCATGACATAGCAAGCGTCTTGACTTCTGCGTCTGTGAGCGAGAGAATGGTGATTAGGTGACAGACTTTGCGTAGGTTCGAGAACAGGAGCAAGGGCTGAATCATTTGTAAGTCTACGATAGCTTTATCGCCAACGGGTCATGCTCGATTTTCGAGCGATTTAGGATAATTTCAGTGAGTAGCTTAGGGAGCAGTGCGTGCCCACTGCGCGGAGGA
This sequence comes from Psilocybe azurescens, assembly GCA_023853785.1. Taxonomy (NCBI): domain Eukaryota; kingdom Fungi; phylum Basidiomycota; class Agaricomycetes; order Agaricales; family Agrocybaceae; genus Psilocybe; species Psilocybe azurescens. The sequence continues at coordinate 93,494 of JAJIRX010000523.1, read as the reverse complement.
GCTCGGACAGCTCGGACGCGCCGTACACGGTTGTCTCGGAGGTGATGCAGGAACTTGGTCAGTTTAGACGGTAAAACAAGGCCAACATCAACGCAAGGCTGTTTTGCCGTCATTCATCACCTCGCAGTGGATGTTCAGTGTTGTAATCTGCGGTGTATGCATAGGCTGCGAATGCAAGATGCGCACGAGTGTGGGTGCATGTTTGCGGATGGTCATGGAGCGCAAAGCGGGCATAGATAAGAGGTGTTGTGTAGTGTCGTCAGTAAGAGGCAGCCAGCTGCAGACAAACTCTTCAAGGTTCAGGTCGCGCAGGAGGGTCGCGTGGATATTGTCGTTGATGAGCCTGATGCTATCGTCGTGCCATGGGTGCGACTTTGCTGCATGTGCAGGGATTTGAGAAAGGGCGCATCGCGCGGCAGGTAGATGAGGAATTGGATCAGAGATAAGAGGTGATTGGAGTGTACATAAAGATGGAGGTGCTGTAGTGGAGGTTTGAGGAACGCAGGGGCGTATGCGAAGCCATTTCCACTGGTCGCTTTAAGAGTTTTGAGATTGGGAAGAAGAACGCTGTCTCGTCGTCGAAGTTCGTTGCATACTTCAGTGAAAAGTAAAAAGTAGCCTGTAAATGCTCTGTCGTGTTCCTCGAAGCCTTCCGCGAGTTCCTTGACGAAGAGCGCATGGAAGTCGAATCTATTCCAGTCACTATGTACAACATGTCTCTTAAATCTCTGGCAGAAAAGAAAGATAATGAGTTTGATGCACTCACACCATGCTAGTGGTAAACTACACTCACTATAGTCAGCGGTGGGGTGCCAGTACCCAACTCGACCAGATCCTCTGGCATAGTGAGCAGCAGAGGTGCAGGACTATACAGCACACTCCATAGAAGTGCCAAAGCAGGATGGTAGAATGTCCGGCATGTCTTCAGAAGGGCAAGAAGATGTCTCCTCTGCAAAATTTGCTTGTATTCCCGGGCATCGTACTCGTAGAGAAGATACCCAAAAATAGTTGATGTGATTTCGGGGATGGAAAGGCAGTTGTGCATAAATGTTACAGTTTTGTAAGGGTACGATCACCCGTGAAGCTTGAAGGTTTGAACGTGCGGCTGACGAGAATTTCAATCCCCGTTACTTATTACATGATCTCAATGACACGTGCTGCCAACGCTGGTCTTCCGAAGACTCTTTGACGACTTTCCTTGGACTTTTCCTCAAACTTTCCTCTTCACCCTCCCTCACTCGTACAGCAACACTCCCTGAAAAGCTCGCCCGTAATTCTCGCTCCAGTAATACGAGCTGAAATAGTTGCGACTTGGATATCTTCTCTGGTTATCATCCATTTACGAAAAGTTATCATGGTAGTACCTGGCACCGCCATATGTACTTGCGAAGGTCCAAATCTCAGCTGAAGTCCTTATTCTGTTTATGAAACGTTTCCACGCGTCTTCAGCTTCAAAGTACTCATTGGGAGGTGCCTCTTACTACTTATAAACTAGAAAGCATGGTCCTGACAGCCGGAGACCGCTGATGTGCCCTATCTTAAGCAATGCGATATTCTTGTCGCTCTTTGGCTATTTAAAGAACGTCTAGCTCACACTGGTCTGAAAACAGGCTACATTTTTGCCCATTTCGCTCGTTAGGTGACCTGGGCGTTCCATATCGCCACTATCCTGATGGTCGCAAGCTGCTGCCGAAGTCGAGAAGGGGGCGCGGATAAAAGTAGTTTCCGCTGGAGAATTCGATGTCCTCGAGCCTAGTCTTGACTGGGTAGTTCCCGCTCATTTTAGAGTTCATGATCTGAAAATTGAAGTTGCAATCGTACTAGGCCATATACATGCAGAGCATGTCAGCCTTTACATGATAAAATCGGTCGTCAGTTCATTCAAACAACTACAACTCCAACAAACTAGGGCAGCGTCCTTCAATCTCAAATCTTGCATCCTAACGTACGTCAAATGATTTGTTGATCATGTAAACTAGTCAGGACCGCTCAGGTGATGTTCCAGAGCCGCAGTATCGATATTGACACGACGTTAAAATCATTATATATCAAGAGGGTCAATCACCTTTAGGAGAGGCTCGGATGATGAGCATAGTACGGGCTTCAAACTCGGACATCTGTCCACGAGCTTCGTGGATATCGTCAGTCTCATGACAAGTGGCGATGTCACTTATGTCGTGCTAAAAGGAGAATGACGGTCAGTATATGATGAGGATATTATGATAGAGAAACAAACTTCATATGTAGCCAAAGCGGTAGGGCTAAGCGACGAGGATGTTAATAGAGAAACCCATTTTGACTGTAAAATGTGTTCAACTTTGGAATGTGATTGTAAGCCTGGCGGCCCACCACTTCATATACAGTCTGAGCAGCTATATACTAGAGTGTCTTTGTTGTGCCTTTTGGCGTAACGGTTATTGATTGTTGGATTGGCATGAGTGCGCCCAGAGACCCGGCCATGTATGGAAGTTTAATGGAAAATGTTACGGGCCTAGGCAAATGCTCTTGCAGGGGAACATGAAGAGATTGTTCTATTACTGAGAATTATAGAGAGACGTAGTCTCTGTATTCCAGCTTCAGGCGTTGTTGCTCCTGCTTTAAAGACTTCTCGCAATTGAGACCTTGGCCTTAGGCCTTATCCGCAATAACAAAAAGGAACCACGTGATTGCCGTGACGAGGTCTCCACCAAGAGCAAGCTGCAAGCTGCTGCAAGAAGCCGAATTCATTTCTCACCTGACCGTGACCGATAGGCCATGAAGAGAAGCCACGCATCTATCAGACAGCCTGTTGCACTCAAGTTACTATGGCCGTCATAGCTGGACAACTTGTTGATATCAAGGCCCAAAACGACAACCTCGGGCTCGATAGGGGCTCATCTCAGTCTTCCTATCTATATCATCCATGTTTATCGACACTGGAGAAGTTGCACAGACTTCGCGGTTTCTCAGATCACTTCCCCAGTTTGCCTGTGTCCGTGTCTGCAGATCCAGTAACACATTTATGGGATATCTTTTCAATGGGGGCATCGTTGTGCTACATCTTTGATCAGCTACCTGCGGATGAAGACTTCATGAAAATCAACCACTACTCGCTCCTTGAGGGGCATTACGAACCAAACTCCGACGATCGTACCAAGATGTATGCTATTGCGATGTTCTCATCACGAGTTCGTGCAAAGCCGGTCCTCGATAAGATTCCCGGATGCGAGATCTTCACCGTAGCTGACTTGTGGGATCGTCGGTCGACGGATGGTTTCGTTAAGGTATGCCGCTGCTCAATAGCTGTTGATAACATTCCATCTCCTCATATCGCAAAAGGTACTCAACACAGTCAATGCACTTCTTGCCTATCTTCCACCGGAAGTCTTCAGAGGCGACGGTGCTTCGCCTAACCCTTTGGTAACGGACTTGAACATGAACAGTGTCTTGCGTAACGCTATCATCCAAAATATACTGGAGACAGAGCGCAAATACGTACAGACCCTGGAGACTATGCAAGTAAGCCGTGGTCTGGCCTCATTCTTTAGCAATTCTTTAGTCAAACAATTTCCAATCCTTGGGTTGATAAGGAATTCCGCCACGCGCTATCGAAAGCCAACCTCATAAACCAGGATTTACCCAATCTACTCTTTCCAAATCTGAGCAAGCTGCTCTATTTCCAACAGAACTTCTACTCAAGGCTTAAATTGACATCTCAGCTCCCATTTCAAGAGCAACGTTGGGGTCGACAATTTTTTGAAGATGTGAATCTACTCGCAATTCGTTTTCCACCTGTTATTGACCATTCTCTCTCTAATTTCAAGGAAACGGGGTTTTCTGTATATGAACCCTACTGCAGCAACTATGTAAACACTGCGGAACTGGTGCTAGCGAACGAACAGAGCCTTGCCGTAAGTCGATTTTTTCATTGCAAACAGACTGTTTCTTGAATCAAGAACACCAATATCAGCCTCTTAACCACATAATCAACATCCAATCGGAGCTTGCAAACTTCCTTTTCCAGCCAATTCAACGAATTTGCCAGTATCCCATTCTTCTCGATGTACGTTGAACAAATTCTCCATATTGGAATACACTAACGACGAACGGACTGCTTTTAGTCTCTTCTCACAACTTTCTCCCGCGAAACGTATGGATACTACCCAGAGCTGCTTTATGGATTAGGCGTAGCGAGACGCATTGTGACAAAGATCAGCGAGGCCCTGCGGCGCGGTGAGAATCAAAAGATGATCAATAATCTTAGAGGTAGGGTTCAAGATTGGAAAGGTCATCTTTACAGAACTTTGGAAAGTTGGTACTTTATGACCTCGCTTTAGTGACAAGATCAGACCTCGACAGACCGTATTCTGTCTTCCTGTTCGAAAAGATTGTCATACTCTGCAAAGAGGTTATCCCCAATGCCAATAAAAACCAGAAGAGTTCTACAAAGCGGTATAACACACCGTCTGACGAAGACACGGCTATTATGGTGCAAAAGAAGACCCCCTTCTTCTGAAAGGACGTATATATATTGCGAACATTGTTTCAGTTTCTTACACACAAAGTCAGTTTTACTTATTCCTAATTCTGCAAACTTATAATTCTTCTCTCTTCCTTCCATTTTTTTATACCTGGTCATTACAGCGCGCGGCACTCGGTTTTATCCTCTGACCATAGCCTGGAAGGCAGATATCGGTCACGACTCATTCATTATGCAATGTCGACACGAGCAACAAAGAACGCAATGGGAAGCCGCTTTCAAGCGTCTCATGAGCACGTATGCTGCTCATCACGTTGCAAGGCTCGACTTACCACCGAATACGCGACGACCAGTGCCACCTGAGCGTCGTCACGCCGTTGACTACCAAGCCGCCGCCACTCTACCCGGATACTCGCCGTCATACGCCTCGGCAATTTCTTACGTTCTCCAGCACCGGAACCCTAACGATCTATGGAGAAATCGACATTCAAACTATGCATATCATCGCAACGACGAAGAATCGGATGTAGATTCGGACGGAGGTGATCTGGAGGACTATCTTCCATCCTCTTATCCACCTTCTGGAAGGGAGACGCCTCTCAATGAGCGCAGACTGTATAGGTCGCGGAGTCTATCGACAAGGCGGACAACTACTGTAGCCAATGACAAAACATTTCTGGTTCCGTCCTTGAGACGAAGTAGGAGCAGCGATTTGCCACTATCAACACCTGGATCAATGACCTTATCGCTAGCCGTAGAGTCGGATACGAATGTGGCCAGAATGTCTTTTGGATACAGTCACCCGTTATCGTTAGACAGATCGCGCTTCAGCAGTCATATGCCTTTGCCGGGGTGGGATGACTCGATTAGGGACGAGGCCGCCGGACCATTATCGTCAACAATAAAAGTCAAAGTTCATTTCCAGTTGCAAATCTTCGTAATTTCAGTACCAAGAACCATCGATTTCACTGCCTTGCAAGACGAAATTATGGGCAAGATCAGACCCTATGATCCCAGTAGGGCCGAGACGGGACCTCACCCTCGCATGAGGTATCAAGATGAAGATGGGGATATGGTCTCGCTGGCTTCGACGGAAGACCTCCAATTAGCCCTCAGCGAGGACGGAGGGCAGGTCACTCTGTTTGTAACGTAATGGTGCTCGTTAGGACTCATATTTATTTAACGGTCTCGGAACGGCACCGGGATTGGTTGTCAGAATACGGCTAAAATTCAAATTCAAAATCAAAATCAAAGATCGACAGGAAAGAAAGTGTGTAGGAGATCTTGTTGTAATAAAAATTCAATGCAGCTAAGTTGAGTGTTATTATCACGTTCTTAATTAATACGACCAATTACCAGTCTTTCACTAGTGGGCATTCGGACGAGTTCAAATGTTGTACATATGATCTTTCTGCGTACTCTACACACACCGGAGTCATTACCTCCATGATGGTCCATATCATGTGCACATTCATAAACAAATTTCCGAGGTCTTGCATAATTCCTTATCGAATATTCGGCTTCTCATTCATTGAAAGCATGCTTTAAACTATATTGAGTGTGGGCCAAGCTGTAGGGTTTCCTTCTGGCTAAACCACCGCCCAAAAATTTGACAAGTCTTCCATACATATCACTTCGGCTCATCAAAATCTTTACCTTCTCATTTGCTTCTTATCTCCCGTGTTCTTCGATGCCGGAGAGAGGCTCATTGTATAGTCAGCTGAACTTACTCAAAGTATTTGTACTTACGACTAGTAGGCGTTGTGATGTGTTCTAATCGGAATCGCCGAAGAAATAACTGATGCATGCACCTCGTTTATCGAATGACACTAGTCCAGAAGCTTTGGTATAACGTCAAAGCCTCATTCATTGTTTCGTAAATGGAAAATGACCTGACTCTCTGATCCCTGAGACGAGTGTACACTCTTCACACCTTTGGGATTCACCAACTAGATATCGAAGTTCAGTGAGTGTATGAGCATCTGGCATAGGCCAAGGTAACACGACATTCTTGTCCAGCATACTGTTGTGCAAAAATTGTTCGCTTCATAGAACCGAAACTAGTTTAAATTCACAACTCGGAGCTAGCAGGCCACCCAAACAGTACTAGAACGACTGGACGAATGTACATAACACTATATTCCAAATCTGGAGTACAGGTGTCCTAAATAGGCTCATGCGAGGTATAAAAGAGGGCGACATTGGCAGTACCTCCTCAGAAAGTCACTTTTCTAGAATTTTAAAGCCCTCCAGCACACTCGAAATGAAGTTCACCTCCGCCATTGCTCTCGTCCTCGCGACCCTCCCATTCATGGTCTCTGCTGCCGACGCCGCTGCCGACGCCCCTTCCTGCACACGATTCTGCTGCAGTGCCATCGTCCCAGGTATCGTCCCCAGGGGCCAGTTGGCAGTAAGTAGTCTTGAAATTAATATTTATCTGCGGACTGATTGTTTTTCGGAAAGTAAACTGCGCCCCTGGTGGAGTTGATTGTGGATTCAGTGGTCAAGTCCCCGCTTGCTGTGCTGGCCTGGTATGTGATTGTTCTATCCCTGCCAACCAGTGCTAACGGTAATAACCTGTACTCAGAGCCCAATTGGTGCTCGTACCGGCACCGGCATTAACTGTAACCCAACAGCTTGAGCAGTTAACGGTTTTGAATATCAAAATCAGATTCTAAAGTCGGGCAGGAAGGACGGCGTCTATTTGACGTAGACGAGGAGATAACATACGAAACTACACAGATACACAGTATATTGGTTTTATGATATCCACCGTATCGTATTTGATACAACAAGGACTTATTACGTCCAACGTAAGATCATGAGCACTGGTGATCAATGGCCATTCCGACGATCGCTAAGTGCGTATTATGCAATGGCACAGCTGATCTCTTAGTTAACAAAGCCTATGAGCACTGTTTGACATCTTGAGTCTTGACAGTACAAGTGGCTCATTTATGGCGATAATAATTTGTCTCAGAAGTAAACCAGTAAACATGATCTGTGTGGGCTATCCAGTGAATCACCAATACGGATTCAGAAACTCGTGATTCACGTATTGGCATAGGCGTCCATCAAATGAAGTACACTTTGAAACAACTACGCGACGATTGCACTTCTCCACGACTGCGGTATAATTATTAGGTCAGTTCGTATAGTAATCATCTATCATGCATCTCATTTCCCCGGAAACTGGAAAGCCAAAGAACTCCTCCAGAGGGATCCCAAAAGGACAAGAACTGAAACCAAGTACTCTTAGGCATGATGCATGATCAATCATCAACAGTGTTTCTGAAAACGTCAACAACAACAATGATAACAAACGCTGGGCCGCTGGGCCGCCGGGAAACCAACTCCAGTCCAGTCTCCTGACGGCTACTAGTAAGGCTCATAATCACGCTTCAGAGCCCTCAGTCCAGCCTCGGCCATCGAGTACTGGTAGCCCCCAATAGAACCGTAAGTTGTAACTGTAACCGTACATTCATGTATATGTATTAGAAGCAGATGGCGGAAACGGCGCATGATCCCAAAAAGTGAATCAGAAATCGCCCGTTTGTTGAGGTCCATAGTCGTCCCAAACAATTCCAATGTCACGCCACACATGCGTAATTGAGCGGCTTTCGATTCCATTATCGTTCAACACTGCCAGTAATGGTGTAACTGAACTGCAGAAGGCTACTATATATTTACACAGCCTTCGGTGCTCGATGCATTCCATTGTTTTAACTTGTATACCTAATGTACATGCTTAAGAGCGGATAACAGGCGCAGGTACTACTAGCTAGGCACCCACCCCTACGGCCGGCCACCCCCTACAGGATACATAAGTATTGACACATAACGATACATAACGCTGTCGGTTTTGCTCCGAGCCTTTTGATCGCCTCGCCTGTCAGATCACCACCCATCACAGCACATTTTACTGTTGCGTCCCTCATTAGAGTAGCCCTCTTTCGCATCCCTCCCCCTCTTTCTCTTTCGCTCCCGCCTTTCTGAGTTCCTCTTGCTCTCTCACTCGCCGGCATCCCCTATCTACCTTACCCTATAAGCAGCAACAATGCGCATGAAACGCACCCCTTTCTACAGTGAGTGCCTACCTCATCGGTGCTAATAATAGCCCCTATTCTTTCTTCGTGCATATTCACGCCAAGAAGTTGGTTGAACCCGCTCGCTGACCTTGTATTACTCCCTCCAACCTCAACCTACGTCTACCCTCCATTCCATTCCATCTCATCCATCGCACCACACCACACCACACCGCCGTTGATGTTAATTCTTGAACGTCACTCGCGCCAGGTCTCGCTCTGTTCACAGCGGTCCTGCAAAGTGTGTTCGGTGTCCTCGCAGGATTCGTGAACGGGCGATCCACATACCTCTGTGCGTGCTGCCTCTCTCAAAATGCATCTGGGCGGTTGTTCGCTTTAGTGGAGGCGGAGGCTGACTGAAATCCAACGGGGGCGCTGTCGATCGCGACGTGGATATGGATAGCTATTCTGTGAGTGGAGAGCCCCATCTCTCGCTTCATATCCACTCTACCGTACTAAATGGACACCGAACAATCACAGATTGCGATTTAACCGTCGCCCACAGTCCAGCCATTTCCTATGTCGCTCATACATGTACTTCACGTCTTTCGTCGTGTTTGGCGTGGTCTGGTTAGGTCGGTTCTACGTTCATCATACATATCCACAAATATATTGAGTGCTGATGCGACGACCTTCATCAAAACATTTACACTTATAACGGTTGGAATCATGCTCGCGACCCAGATGCCCCGGGAATGCAGAGCCAAAACGCTGTGGTGCGCTGCGGCCAGCTTTTCCAGTGCCCTCGCGTTCTGCACTAGCTTTTGTGTGAGTTCTACTTTTTTCTTCTTGCAATGCCCCGGCACATTCTCTTCCCTACTTGCTTGCCTGCTCGCTATTCGCCATTGTCTTTGTGCCCCAATGTCCCCACGGGACTCCGATTCTTCGAAGTCGTGTCCGCGCGTGCCAAACTCGTCCTCATCCAAATAGGAAGGCCACAAGCCTAGTTTAGCTCTGAGGTCGAGTTCGGGCTCGTTCGGACAACAACGCGAGCGTTCTCTCCTTCCTTCCTTCCTAGCTTGGCCTGCTTGTTCACTTCTCTGCTTCCATCCGTGTCTGTTCATCAAGTTCTGTAACGGTTCAGTTCAATTCATTGACATTGATTCAATTCGATCCGCTTCCCGCTTCCCCTCTTTCCCCCCCCTCTTTCCCCCCTGTTTCCATCCCATCATATGCTTACTATAGTATTATTATAGCGACGGCAGCAGCAGCCATCGTACACATCTCTACATCAGCTTCGGGTGCAGGGCTCTCTCTGAACATGGACATACATATCATATGGACTTTAATCAATGTCTTTATTTTGGACGAAAATGATGGGGCATGAGTAGAGTATGATCGGACCGGACTGCAGAGAAGGAAAAGGACGAAGACGAAGACGAAGAACGAGACAGGCGAAAGGGAGGGTGTTACTTGTTCATTGTTTTTAGTCTTTTCGGTCAGTCTTCGAAGTTCGAATTCAGATTGACGGGCTGGGAAACGGCAGCGACACTGGCACTGATCTGACACGAACATGGACACTAGAGTTCGAGTCTGGCGGCCACCATTGATTGGCCAGTGCCAATACCCCCAGCGCACAGCGCCAGTAGACCCATCGACGTATGGTACTGCAGGTGATTTTCTGAATCCTTTCTTTTTAGGTTGCATATCGCACATTAGCGGTTTAGCAGCAGCAGAACACGCTGGCGCCAGCCTGACACCAGCCTGACTCGGACACCGGACTGACTCAGGCAGGCTGGTGACACGTATCATCATCCACACAAAATCGTTATTTTTCACTCGTCACTTGTTCATCACACTTTGAATTCCAATTTTTGAATTTGAATGTTATGATCTGGAGGACTATCTCCCATCCTCTTGTCCACCTTCTGCAAGGGAGACGATTGTCAATGAGCGCAGACTGTATGGGTCGCGGAGTCTATCGACAAGGCGGACAACCACTATAGCCAATGACTAGTTCAAACCTTGAGGCGAAGTAGGGAGCAACAATTTGCCACTGTCAACACCCGGATCAATGGCCTTAACGGTAGCCGTGGAGTGTGGTACAAGTGTGGCCAGAATGTCTTTTGGATACAGTCACCCGTTATCGTTGGACCGATCGCGCTTCAGCTGTCATATGCCTTTGCCGGGGCGGGATGGCTCGATTAGGGACGGGGCCGCCGGACCATTATCGTCAACAGTAAAAGTCAAAGTTCATTTCCAGTCGCAAATCTTCATAATTTCAGTACCAAGAACCATCGATTTCACTGCCTTGCAAGACGAAATGTAGATGGGGATATGATCTCGCTGGCTTCCATCGGACCTGCAATTGGCCCTCAACGAAGACGGATGACAGGTCACTCTGTTCGTAACATAATGGTGTTCGTTAGGACTCACATTTATTTAACGGCCTCGGACCGGCACGGGCATTGGTTGTCAGTGCTCGATTCGAGAACACGGCTAAAAATCAAAATCAAAATCAAAGATCGACAGGAAAGAAAGCGTGTAGGAGATCTTGTTGTAATAATAAAAATTCAATGCAGCTAAGTTGAGTGTTACTATTGCGTTCTTAATCAATACGATCATTTACCAGTCTTTCACTAGTGGGCATTCGGACGAGTTTCAAATGTTGGACATATGATCTTTCTACGTACTCTACACACACCGGTGTCATTACCTCCATGGTCGTCCATATGTGCACATTCATAAACAAATTCCCAAGGTCTTGCATAATTACTTATCGAATATTTGGCTTCTCATTCATTGAAACCATGCTCAAAATCATGTTGAGTGTGCGCCGAGCTGTAGCGTTTCCTTCTGGCAAAACCACCGCCCAAAATTCGACAAGTCTTCCGTACATATCTCTTCGGCTCATCAGAGTCTTGACCTTCTCATTTGCTTCTCATCTTCCATGTTCTTAGACACCGGAGAGAGGCCCATTATATAGTCAGCTGAACCTACTCGAGGTATTTGTAATCGGAATTTCTGAAGAAATAACTGATGCATGTGTCTCGTTTACCGAATGACCCTAGTCCAGAAGCTTTGGTATAACGTCAAAGCTTTACTCATTGTTTTGTAAATGGAAAATGACCTGACTCTCTGATTCCTGAGACGAGTGTCTTTGGGATTCACCAACTAGATATCGAAGTTCAGTGAGTGTATGAGCATCTGGCATCGGCCAAGATAACATGACATTGTTGAACAACACACTCGTGTAAAAATTATTCGCTTCATAGAACCGAAACTATTAAATTCCCAACTCGGAGCCAGCAGGCTACCCAAACGGTACTAGAACGACTGGAAGAATGTACATAACACTATATTCCAAATTTGGAATACCGGTATCCTAAATAGGCTCATGCGAGGTATAAAAGAGGACGACATTGGCAGTGGTAACTCAGAAAGTCACTCTTCTAGAATTTGAAAGCCCTCAAACACACTCGAAATGAAGTTCACCTCTGCCATTGCTCTCGTCCTCGCGGCCCTTCCATTTATGGTCTCTGCCCCTGCCGACGCCGACGCCGCTGCCCCTGCCTGTAGGTCATACTGCTGCGATGCCCTCGTTCCGAGCATCCGCACCCCAGGATACGTTGGCAGTAAATATTTTTGACTCTAATATTTATCTAGGGACTGATTTGTTTTTTGCAAAGTACACTGCGGCCCCATTGGAATTGTTGATTGTGGATTCAATGGTCAAATCCAAGCTTGCTGTGCTCGCCTGGTATGTAATTGTCCTATCCCTGACATCCAGTGCTAACGTTTATCTGTATTCAGAGCCCAAACGGTGCTGAGCGCGGCACCGGCATTGGCTGTGCCTAAACAACAGGAGCAGTGGACGATTTTGAACATCAAAATCAGATTCCAAAGTCGGGTAGGAAGGATAGCGTACACTTGGCGCATACGAGGAGATAAAAATACGAAAATTGCACAGATAGTATATTGGTTTTATGATATCCACCGTATCGTTTTTGATATAACAAGGATTTACTACACCCAACGTAAGATCATGAGCACTTGTAATCAATGGCCAATTCCGACGATCGCTAAGTGCGTATTATGCAGTGGCACAGCTGATCTCTCAGTTAACAATGCCAAAGCACTTTTTGACATCTTGAGTCTTGACAGTATTAGTGGCTTATTCATGGCGATAATAATTTGTCCCAGAAGTGAACTGCATACTTTTCAGTAAACATGGCCTGTTTGGGCTATCGAGTGAATCACCAATACGGATTCAGAAACTCATGATTCACGTATTGGCATGGGCGTCCATCTAATGAAGTATACTTTGAAACAACTACGCGACTATTGCACTTCTCCACGACGGCGGTATAATTGTTAGGTTCACTTCGTATAGTAATCATCTTGTTGGAATATAGTAAGCAAACGCGATAACGCCTCGCAGCCGTTTGGCTATGCGACTGCCGGTTTCTTTAAACATTTGTACGCATATTCATTCTTACATATTAGTTCATTAACGGTGCATTATTGCACTATTCCTTTCTCTGTAATATATACATTATATTCAGTTTGTTATCTTTCATTGCGGCACGCAATACACCTTTATCGGTTTCTATTCACTTTGTAGATACGAAATACTTTATATACGATACTTCGATACGAGCTCTCCTCAGTCGTTTGCCTCGCAAACAACTGAGGTGAGTACTATTCTTTGTTACTTAGTATGTTTCATTCATTATACTAAATTACTACCTAGCTTTCGTGTTCTAGGTAAATACAAATATATTCTCAGTCATTTGCCTCGCAAACAACTGAGCTTTCGTGTTCTAGAATTCTTACACATCTATCATGCATGTCATTTCCACGGAAAGCCAAAGAACTCCTCCAGAGGGATCCCAAAAGGACAAGGTCTGAAACCAAGTGCTCATAGACATGATGCATGATCAATCGTCAACAGTGTTTCTGAAAACGTCAACAATAACAATGATAACAAAGGCTGGGCCGCCGGGAAACCAACTCCAGTCCAGTCTCCTGACGGCTACTAGTAAGGCTCATAATCACGCTTCAGAGCCCTCAGTCCAGCCTCGGCCATCGAGTACTGGCAGCCCCCAATAGAACCGTAAGTTGTAACTGTAACCGTACATTCATGCATATGTATTAGAAGCAGATGGCGGAAACGGGGCATGATCCCAAAAAGTGAATCAGAAATCGCCCGTTCGTTGAGGGTCCATAGTCGTCCCAAACAATTCCAATGTCACGCCATACATGCGTAGTTGAGCGGCTTTCGATTCCATTATCGTTCAACACTGCCAGTAATGGTGTAACTGAACTGCAGAAGGCTACTATATATTTACACAGCCTTCGGTGCTCGATGCATTCCATTGTTTTAACTTGTATACCTCATGTACATGCTTAAGAGCGGATAACAGGCGCAGGTACTACTAGCTAGGCACCCACCCCTACGGCCGGCCACCCCTACAGGATACATAAGTATTGACACATAACGATACATAACGCTGTCGGTTTTGCTCCGAGCCTTTTGATCGCCTCGCCTGTCAGATCACCACCCATCACAGCACATTTTACTGTTGCGTCCCTCATTAGAGTAGTCCTCTTTCGCATCCCTCCCCCTCTTTCTCTTTCGCTCCCGCCTTTTCGAGTTCCTCTTGCTCTCTCACTCGCCGGCATTCCTATCTACCTTACCCTATAAGCAGCAACAATGCGCATGAAACGCACCCCTTTCTACAGTGAGTGCCTACCTCATCGGAGCTAATAATAGCCCCTATTCTTTCTTCGTGCATATTCACGCCAAGAAGTTGGTTGAACCCGCTCGCTGACCTTGTGTTACTCCCTCCAACCTCAACGTCAACCTACGTCTACCCTCCATTCCATTCCATCTCATCCGTCGCAACACACCACACCACACCACACCGCCGTTGATGTTGATTCTTGAACGTGACTCTTGCCAGGTCTCGCTCTGTTCACAGCGGTCCTGCAAAGTGTGTTCGGTGTCCTCGCAGGATTCGTGAACGGGCGATCCCCATACCTCTGTGCGTGCTACCCCTCTCAAAATGCATCTGGGCGGTTGTTCGCTTTAGTGGAGGTGGAGGCTGACTGAAATCCAACGTGTTGATCGTACTTTAGATATATTCGGGAAGCTCGCGGGGGCGCTGTCGATCGCGACGTGGATATGGATAGCTATTCTGTGAGTGGAGAGTTCCAGCTCCATCTTCACATCCACTCTATAGACTAAATGGACACTGAACAATGACAGATTGCGATTCAACCGTCGTCCACAGTCCAGCCATTTCCTATGTCGCTCATACATGCACTTTACGTCTTTCGTCGTGTTTGGCGTGGTCTGGTTAGGTCGGTTCTACATTCATCATACATATCCACAAATATATCGAGTGCTGACGCGACGACTTTCATCAAAATATTTATCCTTATAGCGGTTGGAATCATGCTCGCGACCCAGATGCCCTGGGAATGCAGAGCCAAAACGCTATGGTGCGCCGCTGCCAGCTTTTCCAGCGCCCTCGCGTTCTGCACTAGCTTTTGTGTGAGTTCTGCTTTTTCTCTCTTGCAATGCCCCGGCACATATTCCATTCTCTGCTTGCTTGCTCGCTATTCGCCTTTGTCTTTGTGCCCCAATATTCCCCAAATGAAAGAGGAAGGGGAAGGAGGGAAGGCAGGAAGATAGACATCCATCAAACTTGTGTCTTATCTTACCTTCGGGCCTCTGATTCTTTGAAGTCATGTCCGCGCGTTCCAGACTCATCCTCATCCAAATAGGAAGGTCAAAAGTCTAGTTTATCTCTGGGTTCGAGTTCGGACTCGTTGGGATAACAACGCGAGCATTCTCTTCCTCCTTCCTTTCTGGCTTGGCTTGCTTGTTTACGTCTCTGCCTCCATCTCTGTTTGTTCACCAAGTTCTGTAACGGTCCAGTTCAGTTCACTGACATCGATTCAGTTCGATCCGCTTCCCCTTTCCCCCTCTTTCCGCCTCTTTCCATCCCATCATATGCTTACTGTAGTATTATTATAGCGATGGCAGCAGCAGCCATTATACATACCTCCGCATCAGCTTCGGGTGCAGGGCTCTCTGTCAACGTCGCGCAGATCGACAAGCGCGAGCTCGAGATGGATTTCGGGACTCCATAAATAGTAACTGTAGAGGAAAGCCTCGACGATCTCCTCCCCCGCCTTTGCACCCTTGTTTGGATTCCTTTTTTGTTATTGCACACCGTCGTCCATCCGTCCATCTCATCCTCTATTTCATCCATTCAGCCATTCATCCGTCCTCACATCCACCCAGACACATCTTTTTTGACATTCGTAGTCCGTAGTTCGTATCTGCCTTGCCTTACTGTGTCTCTTTGTCTTCCTTCGTCTTGTCGTCCTTGCGCTGCGTTGCCATTCGATTCAGAATTTTTTAATTTCTTTTTCTCTCTATTTTTGTTTTCCCTTTTTGGTTCTCTTGTTGCCTTTTTGTGAAACATGCACCGCACTCTCCACTCTCCCTCATTCCACTCCGCACGCATACATACTCCCACCCCATCCCATCCCATCCACTGCACTCCGACATAATCTTACACCACGATGTACAAAATAATAAATAGATCAGTTTAACAGGATACTTTCACTTCGTCGTAGATAATACCTTGCTTGTCGAACAATCTTTTTCAAAAGTAGAACATGGACATACATTTCATATGGACTGTAATCAATCTCATTTTTTTTTGGACGAAAACGATGAAGCATGAGTAGATTATGATCAAACCGGACTGCAGAGAATGCGAAGATGAGGCGAAGAACGAGACAGGCAAAGGGACGTTTTTACTTATTTGTTGTTCTTAGTCCGTTTTGGTCAGTCTTCGAGGTTCGGATTCGGGTGGACGCGCCGTGAAACGGCAACGAGCTGGCACTGACCTGACACTAGCATTGACACTGGAGCTCGAGTCTGGCGACCACTATAATTGACCGGTGCCAAACACCTCAGCACACAGCACCAGTAGACCCATCAACGTATTGTACTGTAGGTGCTTGGCATATCGCGCGTTAACAGGAGGACACGCTGGCGCAAGCCTGACATCAGTCTGACTCGATCACCGGACTGACGCAGGCAGGCTGGTGACCATGTCATGACACCATAGCACAAGCCAAAAGACACAGCGCCAGCGAGGCGTACACGCACTATACTGTACACGTAGAACGAGAACACGTATCATCCACACAATATCAGTATTTTTCACTCGTCACTTGTTCATCGAACTTTGAATTCCAGTTTTTGAATTTGAATGTTATTGTTCTATGAGAAAAGGAGAAAGGGACACGATCAGCATTCGCATTCGCGTTTATGTTTAAACTCGTATTCTTCGCAGCCGCCCTCCAACCCAATCACGCGCATACGCATACACCCGCACAACGAGCACATATGACCGGGAGAAATGACAGCGACAGCGAGTGAAGTAAATATATTATCAAACTCACAGATTTTGTACATACATCACTCCCCTCTTGCTTCCCTTCCCCGTTGCTCCTTCTCCTTCTCCACAGCTACGCCACAGACGGAGACGGGAAGATACAGAGCGTTATGACTTGCCGCCCTTCTTCTTCGCCGCGGCCTTGGCCTCCTTCTCCTTCTTGGCCTTCTCCTTCGCCGCGTCCTCGATGGCGATCTGGTGCGCCTTTTCGTTGAGTCCGAGACGGTTCCTTGCGATCTGATGACAGGAAGGAGAAAGGGTTAGTAAACCGCGTTGCATTGGCTTTGAGCAGGGAAAAGATGGCTGATAGCCTGCGACGTACCTCAAAAGCGTAGAACTGTAGGTTCCATCACCCGACGTGTCAGCATCCCTAGACTATAATAAAGTGGAAAGAAAAGGAAAGCAAGCGTACCTGTATCCGGGTGACTATAGACAAGATATATTTCATTAGCATCAGCATTTTTCTTCTTTCACCGAGCGAAGGGTAGGAGCAGGACAGGAGTTCAAACAAAGGACAAGGACAAGGACTTACCAAAGATAGTGTTCGACTCGCCATACTCGTCCCTCGCGTCCGTGCGGATGAGCGAGCCGAAGTTATAGTCCTTGATTTTCTCCCTTGTAGCTGTAATGCAGAAAAGTCAGTCAGTCAGTCAGTAAGTTAGTGATAGGAAGAAGAGAACCCGAACGAACCTCTCAATAAAATCCCTCCAGCGGTTCTTGCCGTCCGTGCTCTTCATCCAGTCCTCGTCGATCTTGACGAGCTTGTCGTATGGCTCCTGGTTGAGCTCGGGGAACGTCGCCATCATGTGCTCGAAGATCTCGTCATCGTACCTAGAATGTATCAAGAACGAAGATGAAAGCAAAATGGGAGTCGTGTGAGATTCCAAAACGAACGAAGGGTGTAGGGGTGAGGATTTGACGACTGACTTGGTGAGCTTGAGATCTTTGGGCTCGACTTTTTCGAGGAGGTTCCAGTACGTCTGGTGTGGTGTGTTCAGCCAGATCACCATCGGGATGTGAGGGAAAAGTGCAGCACGCAGCACACACCTGAGCCTGCTCGACAGCTTTCACTGCGAATCTGAGTTGCAGTTGTTGCGCGTATTAGTAAACGACGACGGCAACGGCGCGGCACGACACGACACGACCACCCAGAGTCAGCGCAGACGTTTGGAAAACTCACTGTTTCTCGATCTACACACACACGGTTCAGTATACGTATCCAAACAAAACACATGAGCTAACCGACCTCCATGAGATTCTGCGCATTGTTGGGGTCGAATTTGCCAGCCATCGTCGTCTATACTATCTGTTTGGCGTTGGACTACAAGAAGTTGAAGATCGAAGGAAAGAGTGCGAGGGAGTGCGAGCGTGTCGATGATGATGATGTGGCAGTTGTCTGAGAGTTGTCGGGGATGCTCCCGGGAGCTTATACTTATCCTAGTGACACTGATAATGGACAGCGTCGTGCGATGGGATTTATTTGACGGGATGGCGAGACAGAATTTCACACTGCATCTGATCTCTGTCGCCATGTGACCTTGTCGAGTAGGACACCTCATGATCGAAGCCCGCGGTTGGGGTTAGGGTTTAGTTTAAGCTGCCGTCTACAAACGCTAATTCAAGTGACTCATTGTAATTAAATTCAAATGGATCAGGTTCGTTATGCTCTCAATGGCAATGGTAATGAAGGCGAGAAGCGAGAAATAAAGCAAGTCAGGTTAACCATCGCCGCCCCTCAGCCGCCACCGTCGACCATAAGCCCGAACCTTTTCAGCTTCTCAAAGTACTTCTGCACACGGCTGGCAACCTGGCGGGGCGTCCGCCTTCCTCCCATCGCCCGCGAGATCTTCTGCCATCTACAATAAAAAAGCAGAACGAGCCATGAGCAACGTAGCTGAGGTTGATGGTCACAACGATGAATACCCACCGGAACTTTTCGCCCTCAGGTATCTCCTCTAACAATTGCTCGAGCAGGGTTCTGCTCAGACTCGGACCATGCCTGTTTGTACGTCTCCGGTTTTGGCTTCCTTGTCCCTGTCGCTGTCCCTGTCGCAGCCCCCGTCCTTTTGTTTGGATTTTGGGTTTTGGCTCTTCTTCCAGCGGTGCGCCGTAATCGTCGTCGTCGTCATCATCGTCATCATTATCGTTGTTTTTGTTGATACGTTTGGGAGGGACTTTCAATGCGACTTTTTTGCGAGGCCGAGGAGACTTTATGGTTAGAAGGCATAGGTGGAAAGTTGGTGTCCCCGTCCTCTTCGTCGTCATCAAATATGGGTGGGGGCGGGAGATTCTTTTTCGCCGAACGGCGAACTCGGGTGTCCGATGATGTCGAGGATGATACCTTAATTTTTTTGGGCGGAGGCACAGCTGACGGTGCTGGCCCTAGTGCATCTGCACTCGTCGGAGGCGTATCGCTGTCCATATCGAGTGGTGGAACCATCACAACCGCTTTCTCCTCGTCATCAATCGACACATCCACATCCATCGCATCCTCCTCCACATCCGGGCGTATGAACACACCCATGTTCCCCGACTTGCTCGACAGCGGCATGCGCAGCCCACACCCGCGGATCTGGCGCTGCTTCAGCGCCCTGATCTTCTGCTGCTCCTGCCGCCGCCGCCGCTCGACCGGGTCCACTTCCTCCTCGCTCTCGGGCTCGGGGAGGACATGTCCGCGAAGCGCGCGAGGATCGGGTCGATGATGGTGCGTCTAGAAAGCTTGACGAGGCGCTGGAGCTCGGAGAGCTCGCTGCGTTGGGAGGGGGAGGGCCGGGCGCGGTGTGTCATTTCGTCGCGTTTGCGTTGGGCGAAGGTGCGGAGGGGGCCGGTGTCTGTGTGTGTTGCTTCTCTTCAGAGGTGTGTTTGAGAGGAGAGAAGGAAGAGAACGGACCTGATTTTTCGAAGACGGACCAGTCGATGTCTTTGGGCAGCGCGAGCCTACACTTGACTTGTTCGCTGAGGCCGAAAAGCATCGTCGTCGAGCTGCGAGAATATGGTATAAGCACGAATTCACGTAAATTAAAGTAGAGTTGCAGAGAAGAGAGAAGAGAGGAAGAGAATCCAACGCACCTCGTCGCCAAGATTCGAGAGCACATGCGCAGGCCCCTGGACCAGATCGACTCTCAGCCTCTGAAGTCTCTCTATGTCTGATCGTTGTTGCGCAAGCAGGGTCCGCTGTGTGTGAATGAACGCCTCGAGCGCCTGTAATCTGTATCCATTCAAAAAATACAAAATGAATGAGCACTTTTGACTTGGTAGGGGAAGCAGGAAAGGGATGGAGACGAACGTATGCATGCGGTGCTGATCATCTATATCCATATCTATATCCATAGCTCAAGCTGCTTCTCCTGCTGGTAGTGGTGAAAATGGTGATGGCAAGTCCAGGGATAGAAATGGAGATGGGGACTAGGAGAACTCAGACTCATTGAAACAAGAATACCAAGGAACGGCGGGGCGTGTGGCTATATAAGATTTTTTTGAGTGTCCAAATTGAAAAAGCGATCATCATTCCAGGGCCCTTATGGCGGTGTGTGCCGTCAATTGTTTCGCACGCACGGCTTCAGTTGTGCGTTATACTTGTTCCTCCCGAGTCTGATGAAGGCTCATTGCTGCTTGACTTTTCTCCCTCATCATCTCGACTCCTTGTTCCAATTCGATGATATCTGAAGTCTGACTCGAGGCGTCAACTTCGGTCGCTATTGTGCTCTGGCTTTTGTGTGCCTTGCTTGTATCGAACTGGATGTCGACTGTAATCAAGGGACGTTCAGTTATTTCTGCTTCCACCGTTGGCAGGGGAGATTGTTGCTCACGTTTCTGAGTCTGAATCATGCTGATGGGACTGTTCTCCTATCATCGCGATTGTATACTGTAAGTAAGTCGGTCTCAAGAGAGACATTGACTTACTTGTCCAGCGGTATCTGTCGCAGAATAATACATAACTTAAGGGGCGCCCCACTTGGACTTGCGAAATGACTCTTGACTCCCTAGACCAGGGGCTCGGTCACTTGTATACGTACATTGCGTGTTTGGAGTCTGACTTGGTCTTGTAAGAACCGGTTCTGTTCTGTTCTGTTCATCTCGCAGTTTCAACTGGGTCCATGATCGGGTCTTGCCCTATCCCATCTGGTGTCCAAACCCCTAGGTTCCGCATATTCCGACGAAACTGTCATACTATGCAGGATATCAGTCAGTGAAGACATGTGGCTTGGTTTACTGTGAGTCAGTCTGAAAAGATCTACAAGAGTCATTAATTTACTCAATGGTACCTGTTGCAGAATACAATATGATATACAGGCACCTGGACTTCATTTCAATTATCTTCTTGCACTTCAGGACAGGCCGGCTAGCTATTAGTACAGCTTATATCCTTGATCCAGTTTTCCGATCCCGTCTGCGTGTCCGAATTCCACGTATTCTGTTGTTGAACGTGATCAGGGTCGTCGTTCGCGTTCTACTCGACTAGGTCCGTTGTTGCTGGTTTGCCGTTAATAGCCGCTTTCCGTGTCGGTGGGATTGTTCTCCTACCACCGAGACCTGCTACGGTAAGTCAGTCTCAAAAAAAATCCATAAGAGAAGAAATAGGACTTATTTGTTTAATGGTATCTGTGGCAATGGCAGAAACTAAAGGGCAGAAACTAAAGGGGCGTCCGCTGGGACTTTGAATATCTTGACTTTGTAAAACGCGAGGCTCGGTCACCTGCATAAAAATATCGCGTGGTGGAATCTTCTTACTCTTGTAAGATCCTGTTCAATCTGTTTATCTCGCAATTTTAACTGGATCATTGATATCGGTTCTTGTCTGGTCCCGTTTGGGCCCCAGAATCCCGCACATTCCGAAGAAATTGCCATACCTACTAGGACTAGGAAGAAATTAGTCAACGAGGATGTGTAGCTTGAGGTTGGAGTTGCAAAATACCAGCCTTGGTCTGAATCCTTTAGAAGGGAGGGCTTCAGAAAGAGCTTAAGTCTGGTCTTGTTTGGTCTGATCTGGTCCGGTCTGGTCTGGTTGAATGATGATGAAGAAAGAGAATAGATTGATTTTTAATTATGCTTATGTGTGTTGTAGATTCAAATCTTACCCAAAATCTTACCAACGGAATTTCCGGTGTAGGTCATTCTTTGCAAGCTTAAAGCCACTGCCTGCCCAGAATCCTTTTGAAGTCTGATGGACAACGAGGCAGGCTTACACACTTTGGTTCATCCTTTCTGCACGACTTTCGAAAGAACAAAAAGCTTTCTGATTTCTCAATATGTTTATATTTGCCGCCATGCCAGACGCAATTTCCGAGTGATACGTACACCCATATGTATGGTACTCTTTGCAAGGTTAAAGCCACCGCCCGGAGCCGTACCCCCTTTGTTTGACAGACAACGACTTTTAGTGGGACTGATCAATGGCTTCACCCGGAGCAGCACCAGCACCAGCATCATCGTTATGCCAGCTGCGCGCTCAATGATATATAATCTGGTGCCAATCCCTGATGCGTTCGCTTCGCAGATACAGATACGGACGGGTTTCTTTCTGTCAGCTATCGACGATACGACGATATGTGTTCGAAATGTCGCCATGTCCTGATTTCGCCGAGCCATAATGGTGGCTTGCATATCTGCATATGTCATCGTCGAGTAGATCATATCTCCCCTAGTACCTCCTTACCCAGAGCGTCGAATGAGTACTCTCTCCTTTTTCTTACTGAAATGCCCGTGTCAATATACCAGTGACAACTTCCTCCGGGTCTAGACCCACGACTCACAAGCTTTTGCTTTCGTGTTCTGAATCGAATTGTATGTCTATACATAGGCCCAAGTGCTCGCCAGAGTCGCCTTTATCTCCTTCTTTGCCCTTTGCCCTTAAATATTATCTATATCTATATCTTCTTTCGTTTTTACAGTTTAGGATTCCCAGATATGCACAAACACGGGCATGTTTAGCAACGGGGATCAGGATTCAGGATAGGGTAAATCGTTTATTCAATTTTGACAGCTCCAGCCTCCTTCGCTGCGAAGACATAGTGCATTCGTGCTTAATATAGATTGCTATCTCGACCTAGTTGCAACACTGAACTCCTCGGCATTTCTTGTCTTTTTGTTATTTTTGCTCTTGTGGTCTTTTGGTTTTTGCGGGGGCGTGGGGGGCTGCATCGGGCGTTGGGAAAAGAAAAGAAAAGGCAAACTCGGGCGCTTTCCAACGTGATCGGAGATTTTTATTCGTGACATTGACAAGTCGGCTCTTTGGCTCGAGGAAATAGGATACGGAATGGGCATGTATGTCGACTGGTTCTGTGAAGTCTTTCACTCGTAAGTACTGTATCGGAGGTGGAGTCCCGTTCTTTTGGTGGGCCGGTTTTGCACTGCATATGTACGTACATATAAACTCATTCCGTGAATGAAATACGATATGCTCACCAGCTTTTTGACAGGAAATGGCAGGCTAGCTTCCGTAGCCTGAAGATGACGTGAATCCTCCCCGTCCATACGCGCTCACGTTCACGATCGTGTTCGTTCACGTTGACTTACTTATGGCATACTTTTGCGGATCCGATACCGTATGGTGACCGTAATAGTGCTGAAGCGAGGTACTGACATACGATTTTAGCTGATTTTAGTCATTGTTATTTTTGTATATTGTGAAGGTTAGATCAGGCGTCGCCGTCGCAGCTAATATTGGAGCCTTTTAAATCGGTATCTAGGCATAGTACATAGTGATAGGTAAAGTATATATGGAACACGTACGATGTGCTATGTTTGACTTCGATTCGTCGTTATCAGAACCTAGTTTCTCCGCTCCTCCGAGTCCTTTGTTATCGAAATGACAGGCAGGCAGACAAGGAGTCAGTAGAAAAACGAAAACGAAAATTAAAGCGAAACGCCAACGCCAACGCCACTCGAGGCCTGGTCCTGAATCCTGTATTCTGGCGGGCCAATCAGGGTATGTATACATCCAGGAACGTTGTGTCTTGGACTCCTGTGTTTACGGTTTTCTGCGTTACTCGGCTTCGGTCATGTTCGGTGCCCATTACTCCCTTCTCTCTTGCGGGCCTTGACCGGTGACCCCTTCTTCGAAGTTTGAGGGGACTGTTTGTCCAACTGCGCTCTGTGAACTTAAGGACCCTCCCTGCCTTTCCCTTTCTTCATTTAAATTGACTGTTCGCCGCCTTATGCGGCCCGAGTTTCTGACAAAACGCCGTCGTTTTCCTGTGGAACTTGGGAGCCCCCATCCCATCTTGGCACAAACACACATACATATCCATTGACAGTGAGTGCGATATCCTCGGTAGTTTTTGTATATCATCATCATAAATCTCGGAGATCCCCGTGCCCACAGACGGTGTAATCACACCACCCCATTGCCCACTGGAGACGGGCTCCTGGCTGATAACCCTTGTTTGAGTGGTCTATTGAATTGAACAAGAGGTAGGTGGCTCCTGTGAAATGACGATGGCTTTCTTTATTGTTGTTGTTTTTTCGACTATTTATCCCGCTCCATCGGATGTTGTGAGCCATGTTTAGAAAGGCGTATAGAGTCAGAAGACCTCTTTTTTTGCATCATTTTTCCCGTTTCATTCTAGAATTCACAATTCCTGTCAGAAATACGGTTTCTGATTGAACAGTTAAAGGGGTTGTACATACACAGTCGTACTTGTACTGTTGCCATTGCAGCCACGTATCCTGAAATAGACAATTCGAAACGAGTGCAGCGGGATTCGATTCTATTGAAGTTCGGGACGGCTAACAAGTCCGACACATTGTGAAGGGTTTTTTTCGCCCACATATCCGCCGGAGAAAGAAACGTCCTGCAGTCGTTTTTGGAAGAAAGAAGCACGAAAAATTTATATCGCTGTTTTAGAACATGTACAAGAATAATGTCGACTTACTAAGCAATCGACTTATACACAGTGTAACATACCCCCTGCGTACAGAACCCCAGTGGGTTAGAGAACTATGCTGTTTTTGCCCCGTTGCTGATGATGGCCGACATCGATGAATCTGGACTTGGCTGCGGTTGTCTTTCCGAATCATGTGGCGCAAACATGCCAAAGCTTCTCCTTTCAAATATCGGGGAGAACGTCCCATTTACCATTTGTTCAGGTGTTATTTTTTCCTTCACATGTGTAGACCTCTGGGCTGAACTGAACTGGGTGGAAAAATCGCCCGGAGTAACATGTGGGCTATCGAGCTTCCAACACTGCGGCCTGCCACTGGAGAAGCATCAAAAGAATGGAAATGGGACACGATGGTTTTATGTACGACTGTTGACAAATCCCAATGACGGCACTTAAGTAACGCAAAAACTATGACCGTGAATAACTTACGGTACCGCAGAAATAGACATAACAACACTTACGAGAAAGAACCCCTCTTTCGAAATCCTGTTACAAGAGAATTTTGGAGAAATTAGCATATCTATTTTTAAGTATTTGAAATTTAAAATAATTGCTAAAGATAAGATAAGATTGTCACGCCCACGCGTTGTGTCACACCACAGGACGGCGTGATGGGCCGTACGAACATTGCTCACTTTGATTTTGAAGACGCTGTAATACTCCTACTCGTCGTTTCCGTTCACCTCCAGACCGCTTTCTAGCTCAAAGAGTATCCCTATGTCGCAGGGAATCATTGAAATATTATCCTCGGACGATGAAGAACGTAGAGAAGAAGATCCCTACCTGGATAGAAGGGCGCTATTGGAACCGGTAGTCGGACGCGTCGTGGATGCATTGGGAGGTCGCGAAGGGGAGGCCTACGTGATGGGTGACGAAGTGAATGGATGTTTGAAAGACTTGAAGAAGCTCTGGAGGAAAGACGATACTGACGATGAACGCACGGTCGCTCGACTGTTCTGGGAGATGCGCGTTCTTCCCAACGATCTGGTCCCCATCCTACTAGAAACGGCGGGAAAAGGCTTGGTTGAGGACAAAAGGGCGATATCCTGCATCGATCTTATGACTGCGATGACGTGGCCTATCGATTTGGCGGAAGAGTTGAAAGAGCTTGACGAAGAACTCGACAAAGGCACCGATTACACCTCACTGCTGCAAAGTCACCTCCATTACAAAGTCGCTCTTCTGCAGCCCGGCGCGATACAGGCGATATTCGGTGTCATACTTCCCCCATTAGCGAAGGGCGTTCGAGAAAGAGTGGAGCGCGATGGCCAGGTCATCAACGTTACTTTACATCTAATCCGAAACCTTGCCTTCATCAAGGACCTGCCGACCAACTCGCACCTCAGCTCCGACCAAGCCGAATTCTCTAACCTCCAATCGAAGCTGATCCGGACCCTCTCTGAAACTCACATCTTCGACTTAATCCTGACAATCGCTGCGAACGCCGACAACGATCCTCTTTTCAATAGCTGGAACACGCTCGTTTTGGAAATACTTTACCTTCTTTTCCGAGGAGTCAAACCAAATTCCTTGGCTGCTGATCAGTCAAAGGTAACATTTATGAATGAATTTAAATTCTCGAACCTTATTGATTTCGATTTGCAGCAACCAACGGAGAATTTACAACGTCTTCTCGCACTCGAGGATCGGACGCGTCGCGACCTCAGTCGTAAGGCCACTTCTCGCCACTCGCGTTTCGGAACTACCATTTCGTCAAACTTAATCCTGAAAAGCGAGGTCCAAGGACTGCCGACGGTAATGCGGCTGATCCTCAGTCAGCTGCCTCTTCATCGCAGACACTGGTTTTGCATCGACAACAAGCTATCTATGACGAGTCGGGAACAGTTATAGATATGGCTAAACAGCAGAAGAACAAGAAGATCAATAAAGCAGACGATCTGGGGATAGAAACTAGTCTTTCCATGGAGGCCAGGGTCATTCTGCAAAACCTAGCTAGTGAATTCGTGGGCTCGTGTTATAACTGTAAGTTATCTTCTTCCACTCTATTCACACTGTCTACTGAGATGTACTAGCTTTCCTCTCGTCTCTGTTGAAGGATATTCGTTCTGAGAGACCCAAGATAACGGAAAAAGATAATCTCCGCTTACTCTACGTGACCAAATGGTTCCTAGAGTTTTTCCTCTTCATGCGCTCTAAGGAACAACACGCTAAGATCGGTGAAGATAAATGGAACTTTGGCCTCGTTGCTGAGGTTACAGAACGATCGTGGATCATATGGGTGCTGAAGCGCATGCGGGAGGCAGTAGAAGATAAGGTACGTTGTCAAATCACTGATCCCTGTCATTTTCACCTCCTTTGAACGAACTGACAATCAGCGTTTAGCCCAAACTATGGAACGAACTGCAAGCGGGAATAGAGTGTTTAACGCAGCTGCTCCTCCTCATCGACAAGATGTCCTCTTCGGAGATAACTGACCCCACGTTAAAGGAAGCCGCGGAAATTCTACAGCAGCAGCTGGTGTACAACGGAGAGGTGCTGGATATCGCGTTGGAGAGCCTCAAATCGTATAAGCCAGGAACACAGTCGCTCGTATACCTCGACTCGAGTGTATATTTGGCTTACGCATTGCTCCGGATGCTAGAGAGGTGGAGTAAAGAAAAAGGCAACGAGACATATGTTCGAAAGAAAGTTGTGAAGAAAAGGCGAAAAAGAGGTAATTTGCCCTTTATCCTAAACGTCTCATTATCTCAACGTTCACCACAGGGATCACGGAGGAAGAGGGTATTCCGGATGTTGAAGAGGAAGAAGAGAAGAGGAAGTCATCAACGAAACATTGTTCACATTTGAAGCATTTGAAGCGGTATGTATCATCAAGTTTTCTACATACTTCCTGTCTAACGAGCGATTTGCCAGAAATTTGCTCAATCTGAAATCACGCATACACTTTTGATATATTTGGCGCGTTATCGCGAATTTTCGTCTTCGGAAAACATGCGGCGAGTGGTGAGTTTGCTGCACCGACAAGCCATCAAAGTCAAGGCAGAAGGACTTTTCTTCAAGGTCCGTGATGCGCGCTTGTTCGACTTGCGGCGTTATTGTGGATTAACCAAATCTGGGCACTTTTTGTACGTAGGTTTCGACTCTAGACCTCTTCAAGACAATCCTTGTAGATCAGAAATCACTGCCACGAGAACAGCCTTACAAAGACCTCATAAACCTTATTAATTTCATCTTGCGCCAATTCTTCAAAGCGTTGGAAAAAGAACCATTTTTGGCCGTTGAGGTACGAGCTGTCCTTCACCTGTCAACGCTAGTCACCGGACCCACTTACTCGTTTTACTATTCAGGCCTTCTTCCCGAAGAATCGCGGACATTGGAAGCAATATTCTAGCTGGGAACCAGAAGAAAAGTCGAAAAAGGCAAAGAAACAGTCGAAGATACGCGGTTCCCACCTGACGTGGTAGTCAAGAAGGGTTTTTCCTGGAGCGACCAACTTGGAATCGCTACTGCTACCCTCGTTGAAGCAAATCAGACTGAGCTTGTAAAATGGACTACAGAGGTATGTCGCTTGTAACCGAACTCTACCATCACTCGCAAAACTCTGACTACTCCTGACGCAGATTTTGGCACTTGTTATTGCTCGTCGAAATCGTATCATTGAGGAGACAGATAACAACAGTGACGATGACGCTCCTGAACCTGACGACGACTCCTCGGCACTACGGCCTAGGGCTCCTTCGGACGAAGTGCTGTCTAAAATTACAGACTATTGTGAGAACACATTCTCATTGCATTTACCTTTTCTCGCTATACTGACTTAATCCTAACATGAAGTGATTCCATACACGAGCGACGAACAAGCCGATGCTGCCACCAAAAATCCTAATTTGAAGCTCTTATTTCGGTTGTCTAAATTTTACATCCTCGACCAGGGTGAGGATATATTTTCCAGGGTTGTCGGCTATGGTTAACTAATTTCCGCCTGTAACAGACTCCGACGAGCTGGAGTGGTATGTTCCTTCTGCAATAGAGAATGTTGAGCTGCAAAGAATCCTCAACGCGATCAATCAATTCCTGGAAACACCGTTCGATCTTGATGGGAAGAATGCTTCTGAACTCTTGCACAAGAAGCGACGGGCGCAGGAGGCGGCGATCCCCGTCACCCGATTCTGACGATGCGGCAGTGCTCTTAGGTGACCAGAAACGAAAGGAGAAGAAAATGAAGGAAAAGGAACAGTACAAATCCGCGCAGTTCATCGAGGACAGCGACGAGGAGTATGGCAACATGGAAGACTTCCTGGAGAAAGAAAAACTTCAGAGAGAGAAGGCTATTTTAGCCGCAGCAGCTGAAGGCGTTACTCGACCACCGACAATGAAATCGGCAGGAACCAAGAAACGCCATAGAAAAGGGGTTGACGGTTCGTCATCCAAGAAACGTAAGGGGAACGCGTCCTCTACTCACAACTCGGAGGCCGAACTAAACAAATCGGACGAAAGTGAGGTGGAAGTAGTCTCGATCACCCGCACACAACCTGCCAGCTCCTCAGGGGAGCAGCACCCGAAGCCCACGCCTCGAATTCGCCCACGTCCGCGTCCGAAACGCCGTGAATCGGTGTTACCTAGCTCTTCACCCATCGCGTTGCCTAGTCATGGAAGTCTGCCGAGTTCACCGTCGCATGAGCCGAACCTTGAACCCGAGACGATGGCGGGGAGGAGCAATCGCAATACTAAGCGGCTAATTCTATCGGATGACGAAGACTAAGGCCTCAGAGTTGATCCTTATGTGCTTTAACCTTTTCATGTTCACTTTGGATCCTACACACCTGGTCCCAGCCTCAACTGGGCGTCAATATGTCGTCGGATTGATTGGCCATTGCATACATCGTGCTTCTCCTATCCATTTACTCATCATCTGACACACATATTGTTCTCCCTTATTATATTATCACAACATGTAATTCATCATCTACGTAGTGAGTCCCTGGTTGCCAGCTTGGTTAGAAACACATTACACTCCCAGGATGATCGATGAAAGACAACATAATTTTGTCCTCCAGAAACAAAATTAGAAATAGCAACATGGCAGCGGGCGAGAGGGCAACACTTTTCCGGTCAGAAATATCATATAGTTGCTCGTTCATCTCCTGTAGCTGACCACGGTCCTTTGCCACACAACGCACGTTTAATATCAATTTCCATTCAGTTTCAAGGCTCCAACTTCAATACCTTCCGGCTCCAGGTCATCCGTGTGGGCGATCATGTTCTCTCCATCAAACGGTCCGAAAATTCTAGTCTCATCATACCCATGATCCACAGTTCCATGCTGTTCAGAAAATCAGAATTAGCAGTATTTTCTCAAAAATAGATGGATGTGCTCTGAATAGAATTCGCGTGGGAGGGAGCTGTGGGGACATGATTTGGGCATGATGTGCGCCCAGGGTCGCATCGGAAAACCAATTTCGAAATATGTTCTGAGTTACCTATCTCGTTACTCGTTTTAAGTATCGAGACAGAGTGTGCAATCAGGATGACCTTAAAGCGTATTTTATCGATCGAGTAACTTGGGATAAGAACGCTAACCTTTCATTACTTAAGATTCTTCGATTCCATGAGGCCAAATAAAGCTTAAACGACACGGAAGATTGTAAAATGTCAGTGGGAGAAAATAGACAAGGGATACTCCTACAACGACCATGATACTCATTCTGTAGCTCACAGCCTTACGAGCGCAGTGATGTGGTATTGTTCTTACAAGTGATGGATAGCCGAAGCGTCGCGGGGCTTGGGATTGTGGCGACGCGACTGAGTAAGGAATCTTCCGTATGTACCTAGACTTACCTTTTGCGGAAAACATGTGAGCGGAGGCAAATTGCGACTTTTTCTCAAAAAGGTTTGCCAAGGAGTTTGTACTTCAATCGAAGAAGGGTGAAGGACACAAACCCGTCAACCCTGTGGGCGATCTTGTTTTGGAAGGATTGAACCCACCACTCGAACCATTCTCGTTCCTTGTACTCCAATTATCTTTCTCACTGGCCGATTTACCCCTTGAGTATTGGGGACCAATCAACCAGTTGACCTTACTAAGCAAGCATTCTCATTCAATCGTTCCGTTTCTCCGAGTTATTCGCACCATGTCGACCGTTTCGAGGCCTTGAGGTCAGCTTGTTTGGGCCTAAGAATAAACATCTCAAGAAAACACGCACAAGAGGGCTGTTTCTTCTTGCCCAATTAGTGGCTATACGGTCTACAAATTTTGTGACCCAGGTGGCAAAAAAACTTACGAAGCGATGCTTTTTGACTACACTATCTGCCAGCCTGTCGTCGATAAAATTAATCTTCGCATGTCTCCTATGCGAATCATGCTATCACAAGAGCTGCCATGCCCGAGTTATAAGGATACCTACTAATTCCCCCGTGGCATGACGATTATTACAATATCTACTACGGAAATTCCCGTGGCGGCCGGCGGGCGCTTCTGAATATAGGACCTTTTGGTACATATTTTGTAGCAGAATTAATAAGTTCACAGCAGGAAGCGCCGCAGAGTCAACTCTCTCTCCGGAGTGCCGTGATACCCGGACATCGCACACATGGTTGACTCATGTCTTTTACATAGAAAACGGACAAAAAGCTATAAACAAATTCCCGTAGATTACCGAGGTTAGTTGGTGGATTCCCAAGAGCTTCCTGTGTGCCAGTAATGCTAGGAATCAAGCATGATCTAAGAACGGAGTGCGAAATGATGAACAAACATATCAGATACTACCAGGGGCTTAGACTAGCGTGGATAATTTGAGATCTGTGATAGTTCAGATAACTGAATGCTCTCTTTTTCATTTCACTTAAATGTAACTCTGGTTTCGGTTGGGTTATCAATGGCTGCTATGCCAAACTTACCCTGCCGAAGAGTGTCAATATATACGACTATAATACAAGAGGAGGAATCGGCGAGAATATACATTCCGAGCTAAAGTTATTTGTAAGGCCTTCCCTATCCCAATTCAAACTTCCAGATGACTCCTACGCCCTACATATGTGCATGCCTATAGAGCAGGGATTCGGGCAATTGAGAATGGATGGAGCCATCAGGGTGCCAAGCTCACCTGACAAAGGTGTTCGGTTATGTGCGATTGGTGGGTTTGCTTTCCCATGGTTTCCGAGGCCTACATGGCAGGCAATGTTCAGTATACTCACATGCATAAAATACTGCTCGATATGAGTTATTTGTAGAGAGATGTACGCCACTAAACCATTTGGACTGGAGTTCTTTGACGGGAAAAGACAAGCGAAGATGGGAGGCTCGCGGAGTATGAAACAAGGCATCTATGCAGTCTATGTCCCTTTTTGGACAAACCTACGGAAGCATTTAGTTTTGATCGGGGATCAACATTTCACTAAATATCACTCCCTCAAGCCTCAGGCACAGCGCTCGTGTTCCACCCATTGCCGCAAGTTGCCGCTGCCGATGGGATGGCCGTTTTGACCCAGCAAACGTCCATAATATCCCATTTGCAGCGAGGCAGCATGGCCAAATTAGCTTAGATGCAGGTGCTACGTCAGAGAAAGAATATTGATTCCAAATGTGTATTTGGAGATAGACAGAACAGAAGATCGCTGCTTTGCAAGTGTGGACAGGACTGACCAAGATCCAAACCGACCCAAGACTACGGTACGGCTAGGTTTGCAGGGTCACACTATTCCAGAGTTTTGCAACCAAATCGAAGAAAGGCGAACAGCTCGGGAAGTCAGCCCTCGAAACCTATTCAAAATGGAATTCATAAAACCCAGGAATGGGCGCTGCAATTAGTGACCGTGAATATAAGTTGGAGTCTCTTCCTGTATAACTCTTTCCAAACCCCGATCCCCATTCCCCAACTCATCCCTTACGTCAGTATCATGTCGTCTGTAACTAGCCATACGGCACACTCTGAGCGCCCTGAGCGCAGCCGTAATGCCAAAGCTCAAGCTAGGCATCGAGCAAAGCGAAAGGCTTACATTGATCAGGTATGCAACTATTGGTCAACATTATCTGAAAACAGGTTAACATACCTCTCTTTAGCTGGAGCAAACAGTAACGAAACTCCAGGTCGCCGTTGGCTACACAACGGAGCAAATTCAGTCGCTGCCACCACCACTACTAAAGATCCGGGAGCTGGAGCAGGAGAATTCACGCTTACAGAAGGAGAACGATGAGCTTCGACGATTACTCACAGACCCGAATTCGAGGGCACTATCGTCCGACTCCGGGCGACGTCCATCAATTGGCTCTTACCAGGACTCGCGAAGTGGCGATCGCGAGTATTTGATTAAACGCCGCAAGGCGGGACACCAAGACGGAGTTTACATTGTACGTTTCTGCAGTCATAGTAGACATGCCTGGCGATTGCGCAGGCGAACTGACTCGAATATTATTAGAGCCCTAGTGACACGCCACCGCATGTTAGCGAGCCCTCCCGACCACCGCCTCCCTTGACCATCCCCCAACCGCTCTCTCACCACTACGGAAGCAACATTGGTTCTAGCTCAAACCACAACAGCAGTACTCAAAGTTCATTATTTAATCTCCATGCTCCCGCCTTCCAGATGCCCAACACACCGTCGGGATCGAGTGCCACCTCGAGCCCTCCATTTTCGGCGAGTCTTTTTCCCTTACAATCAGTGCCTTGAGGGGCACTTCATAAAGTGAACTTGGATCCTAGTGACCATCGTGTCTTTTTCTGTAGCCTATTCAAATTCAAAGCTCCTCACATCTTCCCATGGATCACCGGTCGCATATCTCTAACCATCACTCAATGTCGAACTATTCGCATGGGGGTCATTATAATGTTAAGGTGGAGGACGATCATTACAATGTCAGTACCCAAATATGCTCATTCCCTTCTTCTATTAAAACCTCGTTTACTTGCAGGCGGCAAGCCAACCAAACCATCACTCCTCGATGCCCTACTCTTATTCGAACAGTCACAGTCAGAGCCAGAGTCAGAATCAGAGTCATAGCGGAATGGATTGGAATGGTGCCTACTCTTCGGACAGGCCACATCTACACCGATGAAATTTTTGTATAAGTACTAGGAAGTTATGAACCTGTCCATGCTATCGTTAGAATATACCCCCTCGCTTTCGTCGTTTGTTCATAGTCGTAAAATAATGCACAATCAATGCTTTCATCTGGACTTCCTTGGCACTTGGGGGCGCGCAACGTCTCTGATTAGCTTTTGTAATAAATATCGATTTCGTAAGTTTATTTACGAGAGAACGAGAAAAGTCTAAGTGATCGTGAGACAGAGAAGATCGGAAGCGTTAAAGAGGGCAGATCTGCATAACGGCAACATGCTACAGAAGTTGTACACAATCAAGTGAGATATTTTTGTAGGCCGCAAACTGGTAGCTGTGGAAGCAACGATGAGAAAATTTACTCAAAACGCGCCATCGTGCTGTTCTTGCATTGTTCGTGCTCATTATGGTATCAGTTGCTCTATGAAAGTTCTAGGCCATGGCTTTTTCAGATGTCTTTCGCAGGATCGTGACTACTCTTGTGTGGCACAAACTGCAGTGCATAAATTCGTGCAGCAGTCAATGATGGGCTCAAGCACTACGATAAGGTATACCAGATGTGGCCCATGGTTAGTGATAATCCACTATGGAGCCGTTGCTCATACACCATTGTTGATCCTTTCAAAGAGTCATTTAGGCCACAGTGCCACTTGAATGTTCAATTATAAAAGCTCTAACAAATTTGATCTCCTACATTGCAGCAGTATTAACCACTCCAAATTTTCGTAATTTCTCCGCTCTCGCGACAATTCATCATGCCAGAACAACTTCTAGAACAAGGCACTGGCACCGAGCTATTGCTTCAGAAGTTGGTCTCACGGGAAACAATAATTCTAGCTGACACGCTACACCTGGAAAGTAAGCTAAACAGACGACATTTATGAAGGCACTAACGAGGAATGCATGGACCTTAATTTGAATTTTTCTGCCGTATTTATAGCCATTTCGATGAACGATCCTGATGGAACGGTGCTCAATTTGCAGAAGGTATTCCAAGCGGTCACCGAGAGAAAACTTGACTTTCAAGTTTGGGCGGCGACTAAGATCGTGCTTGATAGATGGAGACAGTAGGCTTTGATTCTGGTCTATAATACTTGACAAACTAAATGCTTCTGCAGAGAAAAATCAGCGATAAGCACGACCCGTACTCGAGAAGAACATGTTGTGACGGCGATTGAACAGCTTGTGAGTTGAATTCGGTCCGATATCATATTCATTGCGGCTTTTCTGCAACCTGATGCCTCGTGCACTCTGTGCAGTTTTTCGAGCTGGGAATGGAGATGCGAGACCGCGCTCCCGGTCCGCACATTGCCCTTATTGATCCTCGAAACCACAACGATACAAGCGCATTGGTGGTAAGTGCGCAGCGAACATACGCATTGTTCAGAAAAAAATGGTGTAAAGAAAGAAGACATCATGATCAGCGTGAGTATCGATTTTGTGTCTAAAGCCTACTTAACTGCGTCCGGTCTGACTCGGAATTGTTCGGCAGATCCCAGCAACCGAAGCAGGGATACGTGCCACAAAGCATCTCCAAACAATGGAGGATAAAATCAAAGTCAATTTGTACATGGTGACTAGTTTGATGCATACAGCAGCCTGCGTAGAGGCAAACGCAACGATGATAACAGTACCCGTCGGACCCGTACGTGCAGTCTTAAGTTGTTGAGCGAGCCCAAACCCGAGCGACCCGACTAACTGTGTTAAAAATAGTTGCTCAAAAATTTTGAGGACAGACAGCGGACTCTCAAGAATGCGTCAAGTTGTCATAGTGGAGTTGAAGAGATCCAGTCGATGTTCGAATACCTCAAGAAGAAAGAAATAAGAACTAGAGCAATTGGCACCTCGTTTCGGAATGTCAGGACGCTTCTGACCCACTTGAAATTAAACTGATCTGATTTCTTTTCCATTTTGACATTTTAGATGACAGAATTAGGTTTGTTAAGCGATTTTTTTGCTGTGTGTGTTTCGCCGGAGCAGATACAGAGATTGAAAGGCGGTGCTCGCGTTCCCATCACCTCGTTGAAGGGGTCGAGTGATATTGCCAAACAGCGTGGCCAAGAGGCAAAGTATCCAACAAGTCTACTGACAAAAGAGGGTGGCGCTTGGTTCTCTGGGGCATCGCGAAGCGTGATTAACGGCGTTCTTTTCCTCGCATTGACCGAGATGAAGCACGAGATGGAATTGATAGAACATTATGTGGAGCAAGAAGTCATCCAACAGTTTGAGCTGGACGCCCTGGATCTGAGCACAGTTTACAGGCAGCGGAACTGGGCTGAAAAGATCCTCAAGGAAACAGAGAACAATAGTGTGCTGGATACTAGCGTCGATGAACCGCGAAATGAAGCGCATGGAGCCGATTTAGAAAAAATCTCCAGAAAATCGCACCCCACAAAGCTTGAGCAAGATGTGGACGATATATTTTGAATATTGCGGTATATTTTGCACGGCCCCTCCATATTGTTCAATCTAATGAATTCGGGTGAATATCTGGTAGAAATTGAACACGCCTTCGATATTCCACGTTGTTCGTGTGACGGTGAGAACTGCATGATCCTTGCGGCGCGTGCACCAATTCTAGTATTCAAATAATGACAAGGGCCCTGTCCGCCTATGTTGGCAGTCGCATTGGCATGACAATGTCAAAGTTCGGGATATTCGTGATATGCACATAAAAGGCGCAAAAATGCCCATGTACTACACGGGGCTTGTGCGATCAAATTGACGTCGCCACAGGTCGCCTCTATCGGGCAAAAAGTGGACATATACATTGGCGGTTGACATAGTCCTCTTGCCATAAAAGCTAACTTACGACCTCGAGCTTCGATTCCGCGGCCTTGGCGAGCAAAAATAGGCAGACGTCTGAAAATAGCTGCATGCCATGTCCGTTGGTTGATATAATGGAGATCATGCCGTACTCACAACCCGAACCACAGGCTGCCATTGGACCTGCGAAAGCTGAGAGAAGCGAAGGACCCATAGACAGCGTTGAGTACACCGAACCATAACGACGAATCTGTCAAGCACGGCGCGAATAAGTACAGTGTTTTAGTGGCCGCCTGGACAGAATCAATAGGGGACAGCCAGGTTTTCGAGGTGCAGATTTTGCCACTTTCTGCAGAGAGATCTGATCTTGAAAAACCAGGGGTTGGTGACAGCGAGCCAAATTGAGTAGGCGACATACGCAGGCAGTGCAATCTTGGAAGAAGCTCAATCATCCATTACAATGGCCCCGAACCAGGTCTGCCTTGTGTGTGCTGATAAGCAGAATATAACAGAGACGGCGGCGATCCAGGAGAAGCCTTTGAGTCGCCTTTTCGACCGGTGGAATCGTAAGAAAATACATCCAACCTTGGTGTGAAGGAAAGAGAAACAAGAGCCCCGCCTCGTGGCCTGTTTTTCTCGTGATACGGCGTATCGTCGGCGAGTCTCGGCCCGCGCCACTACAGTGCACGAAGCGTTTCGTCTTTATTGAAAAAAAAATATAGAACGTAGCATACAGTATATGCCCTGTGTACCTTCATTACCTCATATTCTACCTACTACCCACCAGTAGTAAAAACAGGGCATTGGCCGCATTTTCGGAGTTTGGATCGGGTTTGACTTGCGATCAATTTTATTTTAGTCCGTCTCGCCCTTACCTGGGCCCTCCTGACTGATACGACGATATACCACGGCCCTTCAATACCTGACATTACAGGCCCTGATCTTGCCATGAGCGCCCGACTTTCGGCCAAAGAGGAGTACGAGAAATTGTTGGACAGCTATGATACATGGCTTTTCGACTGCGACGGTGTTCTATGGCGTGGAGATCATCTGATAGATGGAGTCATTGAAGTGTTGGATATCCTTAGGCGTCGAAGTGAGTAGTCGACTTATCATCTCAGTTAATCGACCAATAATCTGTACCTGCAATTGAGATAAGAAGGTCGTCTTTGTAACGAACAACGCCACGAAATCTAGGAAGAGCTACAAGACTAAATTTGACCAACTAGGGGTCGAGACTCATGTCGTGAGTGTGAGAGCCGACCTAGGGGCATTCAATTTAATCGATGTACACGGCAGGACGAAATTTATGGATCGGCTTATGCAGCAGCTGTTTATCTGTCCACAGTCGTCAAAATACCGAAGACCAAAAAGGTCTATGTAATTGGACAAGGTGGGCTGGAAGAAGAACTTCGTGATGAAGGCGTGACGTTCATTGGTGGAACGGTTGTTACATTAAAACTCCCTCCACCCTTCAGTAATTGACCTAATTATAATATAGGATCCCGCGGACAACACACTCGCACCATTCAGTCTGAGTGACTTTGTTCTTGATCCCGATGTAGCAGCCGTAGTCTGTGGCCTGGATACACAGATAAATTATACGAAGCTTTCAAAGGCCTTTCAATATTTAACGCGGAACCCGGAATGCCTTTTCATTGCGACAAATGAGGATAGCACGTATCCTAGTGCACACGGCTTGCTTCCAGGAGCAGGAGCCATCAGCGCACCCTTGAGATTTTCTCTTGGTAGAAGCCCTGTCTGCACGGGAAAACCGTCAAGTACCATGCTAGATTGTGTCAAAGCTAAGTTGGTGTCCAGTCCCTGTGCCACGATGGAGGATTCAATTAACCCTCGTCGTTAGAGTGCATTTTATTCCCGAGAGAACAATCATGGTCGGCGATAGACTAAACACAGACATTCTGTTCGGACAGAATGGGGGTTGGCAACCTTGCTCGTTCTCACCGGTTCGAACCGCTTTGCCCACATAGGCTGCTATTTTCCGCTGATCTTTTCATTTAGGCATAACTCGGGAGAATGAGATTACCGGTCCCAACGCTTCTCCTATCGTTCCAGACTTTGTTACACAGTCATTGGGAGATTTCCGTGCGGTGCAGTAAACCGTACCACAGAATTATGAGATATTAGAGTGGTTTAGTGTAGAATACTTAGATAAAGCGGAGGAGGCCTTGATAGTTATTTCTTTTTTCCAAACTATCTTGGGCCCGTTTGTGGTCTTCCGCAAGCTGTATCACGGTGCTAACGGTAAGAGCTGATAACGTAGAGATGATGTAACCCCAATAGCTCCGAATGCGGGGGTTAGGGGCCAGG
The DNA here is from genome assembly GCA_023853785.1 of Psilocybe azurescens. Lineage (NCBI taxonomy): Eukaryota > Fungi > Basidiomycota > Agaricomycetes > Agaricales > Agrocybaceae > Psilocybe > Psilocybe azurescens. The sequence continues at coordinate 54,532 of JAJIRX010000523.1, read as the reverse complement.
CCTATAAAGTCAGAATTAGGATTACGACAGGTTCAAGCCATCATTGCATGAGACCAACCTGCCACGGGCGAGCCCAGTCAAGGGCTATAGGAATGATGCCAAGCCAACACCCAATGACCGTTCCAACCGCAGAATAAACAAAATTGCGTTCGACAGGATTCCGGGCCCTTCAGTCGCGCAGTTAGAAAACCAAAATGGCAATGATTCAATCGACTCACTGGAATTCTGTGAACAATCTGACCCACGTCCACCTGTTGACGATAGACGCGGAACTATTGCCTCTAGTTGGAATCCCGATGGTGTAAGCAGGGGGTAGACGGTTATTATAGATATTAAAAGGGCCAAAAGATATGTTTTTAAGCGCAGACTGCAAAACAAAAGATTCCGCGATGAGTTTCCATCTATTCATTGCCAAAAATACCTTCAAGACCTTGTGATAGGTGCTCCAAATAATGCAAGGATAAAGTGGATCAGGAAAGACGCCGCTATGGTCGCTGTGCAGGCATTCCGGGATATCTATTGCTCCAGCTCAGGTCCCGTCGAAAATTAGACCGTGGTGTGTGTAAAATCACGCACCGTAAGTTTTTGACGATCGAGAAAGGCTATTTCAGTTCGCCTTTCATCCTCCGAACCGCGGATTCCCAGCTTCAGCCACCAGTCTCTCATCACCCCGGCCCACATACCCTGAAGTATAGCGGCACCCATGCAAATGTAAATCAAGGTCGACGCAGGATTGGCGGTCAAGGCATCAAGGAATGGATGCTGCGGATGATCACGGGATACTTGGTTCAGCTCGTTCCATTCAGAATCGACCAGTTCTCCTAGAAAGAACTTTGTACGTGGGAGATAGAGCGCGACAAACATCCAAAGTGTACTGTGGACGCCGACCATGGAGATATACGAAGTCATCGGCATGGCCAGCGGTGCAGAGACGCCTAGATCCTTGGGGTTCGCGATATTCTTGGTTACATTTGGCGGCGGCTTTTGTGCCTTCGACTTGTTTTTGCTGTTTGTCATGAGGGAAGAAGCAAGTGAGCGCGAACGACGCAACAACAGATGGGTGAGAGTAGATGACGTAATCCTCGAATTGATTTATGACTTTGTTTGGACCCCGTACTCGGGGGGAGTTTATAGAGTTTCTTTCATCTTCTTCGAGTTCTTTCTGGCTTGGGACATAGACCTTATGGGTAAAGCTGGGGAGGCACTCTGTGGATATGGTTTGATGGACGATCGCTACCACACCAGACTCCCTCTCGCTGGTTTCCGACTGTTACCCCCTTCTATGGCAAAGTAGAACATCAAGGTAAACTGGTTAAACATGGATAAGGCCTGATCCTGGGTTTTGTTCTCCTGCAATTCAGTACATCAGAAGAAACATCCAAACTGGAACTGCTCTGTCACCCTATATGTTCTGAGCATGCGGCGGCGGTGTTTCTGTGCCTCCATGCATCATGTCTAGTAACCTTTTGCCTTTGTATCTCTGCTTTTCTCGACTCCCCACTGTTCTGGAATGATGCGCAGTCTACTATGTTCCCGGTATTATCCCGGTCTCACAGATATGGTTCTCCCTTATCTGCTTTTTGAACACTAAAATATTGGCCAATCATGGAGGACTAGTTGGAAACCGAACTTGGTTGTTATCGGAAAATCGTGATTTGCCCGGTGGCAACTTTTGCACGCGCCGCCCCTGTATCTCACTAGATTATTCCTATGCTTCCCGAAGGCTCGTTTCCATGCATCATAGCATTCAGAATGTACGCACGTTCTTTCCAGGTGTTCTGATGTTGTCCTCCAAATACCATTACACAAATCCACACAGAACCAACACCATTTGAGACTCCACACAGAATTAGTTTTAATATTAAATTTTAATCATTCATTTGTGCTCCTCTTGATATCGACGATAAAGCGGATTGCCCCGATGTAGTTTACCAGACTGGTGGTCAAAGTTCAATCCCAGGTCCAAGGCTAACAAGTTGTGGCGCAACAAAATCAGGATGATTCGTGATTTAATGACACCAACCGTAGGTGTGTTTAGTTGATGGTCTGTGTCAGATTATCTTTACCCCACCTACTCCTTATCGATTCACGGTGAGGTGCGGAGATATGTTCAGTACCCGGAAGGTTTAAAGCTCATCATCACCGACAAGATAAAAGAGCTATGATGACAGCGGCACAGGGAGGTTTAATAGTAGTCTGTACTGAGTTGGCAATTCACTGCCTCGTTGACTTCACTTTGAATCTTTAATGTGCTGTACTTGGAGCAGAAATAGTTTGATAGGCACGTTCCAGTGGTCGTTTGTTTTTGGTTGAAGCTTGACGCCTTTTGGGAACGGATCGTCTTGAAGTCTTGAAAATCTCAATTCATTTCCTCACGCCGCAAAATTAAAAGGGTATGAAGCAGGCAAGTACTTTGTTGTTTGGCTTCGGGATATTAGATCCATCAAAGAAACAAAATTTTACCGTGTCAGAATAACCTGTTGGTTCTGTCATATCTGGTTACAAAAAATGCCCTTAACGCGTGTTTCGATGGCCAAAAATTGTTCAAATCCAATACCAGTGCTGCAATGACGTTTGCAAATGCCAGGGAAATGTCAACATTACTTCCACAGGAATAGTACTGTATCCAGGAGATATAATTAATTGAGCAACTTAGAATTCCACCGGAGCTTGTACCGTGTTGGCATCGTTTAGCGGCAAGCCTAACCACAAATTAGGTAGTAGGCACTTCGCCGTTGAGCTTCCTATTCTAATCGTTGGAAATTTCACGCAAAGGAGCATAGGCAGAAAGATAAAAACGTGCCCCGTTTTCAATACCATTTTATTCGGACTCCAATTCTGATCAATAGTCGCCGTGATTTGGGGCACTGATCAGAATGGAATATTCCAGTTGCGTTCCATTTTACTACCAATTTATGACATTTGAGCCTTGGGTTTTTGGAATGTAGTATTCAGGACTCTATAGGATTGCGAGGCACTGCGTCAGGTGGCTAAGGCCTGAGCGGAAGAATAATTCAGCTTAGATGCCATTGAGCGGCGGCGGCAAATCCCCATGGTAAATGGCGAACGAGGCCATGACTATTGCTCCGACCGGCCGCCGAATCTATGCAAACACCGGAGTGAGCAAGCAATATGCCCCCACCTTGTTACCACAATTCCTTATCCCTGCAACATCGGGAATTATGTAGGCGCTATAGACGTGAGCCTCCCACCGTTACTAAGCGCTTATCACTCTTGCTGGTGTAAAAACCATGAGAATATGTTTGACTCGGTGAAACGTCTTTTCAGATCTTCTTTAGCATCAGCAACTGCGCATTAGATATTTTCCTGAGTCATATCGAATGAAAGTTCTCACCGACATGCAAAAATAATCTCTGAAACAATAAGATCCGACTCGTCGACAGGTGAGCGCTTCAGATGACTTCGCGAAGAGTGGTACGGTATCACTTTGCCAATATTCGTATGCATATGAGCCAGAAGACACATACTGAGATTGATTCTATTTTCTCAGACTGCCATTGAATTTCCTAGTCTTTTCCGAGTCTTTGGGAGTCCATTGCCCCTATTCTACTCGGAAGTTGAGGCCTTAGGACCCTGTACGCCACTCATTTGTCCGCCAGCAGACGCCAATTAATTCACGATCGACCGGATATCCGGACCAGTTTACCCATCTTTCGACGATGATGTCGGGAATTGTTGTATTTTTTTTCGAAGTTCGTCGGCTTTGGTAGACATCGACCAGAGATACCAGACACTTTTGCTCCAGGCCTCTCCGGACTCTCTTCATCGTGACCTCGTGTTACTTTTCAAATTCATTCCCGATCTGCTGAATGATAGCAATCTGCTCAAAAGATCCATAACGGTCACCAGTGTTTCCTGCTAAATCATGACATAAAAACTGAAAACCAAGTAAACTTAAGGCATTTGTTGTAATTTTTGGTCACAATCTTTCCTCTGCCTCATTTCCTGGATAAAGACATTGGAAACCCAAGATGGCGCAAAATTCAAATAGCATGCGTCCGGCGCGGGTTTGAGACAATGTTTGTGCGTGTTATTCTGGCGCGTTATCAAATCAGAGCACGTGCTGTTTGAGACATTCGGACCTTGCCGTGGTACTAGTCAGTTTTACAGCCACACAAGGCTTCTGTATTATTGGTCCGCCATCGCTATCGCCATCCTCAAGACAAGGTGAGGAAATTATTGCATTTTTGAACCACGGAGCTTCCTGACCCGCTGTTCACAGGTACCTGCACTATGTGAGTAAAATTCTCGAATTTTTGAAACCATTCGGTGGAATTCTGCGTTGATTTTGGGGTGAGGGATGCAATTTCGAGTGGTTAGGGTTTTGGGATGCAAGGAGCATTTGGGAGGGGTCCGGGAGATCTGGGGAATGGTCCAGCGTGGTGCATTGTTGAGTGGAAAACTTCAGAGGTACTGACGGACTTTACTTCCGTTTATCTAGCTTCAGCAATGGCCCAACGTGTTACACTCCGCAAGCGCAAGTCGTACAACACCACTTCTAACCGCAGACGCGTAATCAAGACCCCGGAGGCAAACTCGTTTACCACCACCTCAAAAGCTCGGCTCCGCCCCCAAATGCGGTGACTGCGGTATCGCCCTCCCCGGTGTACGTTTTTATAGTTGGGATGTAGATGGTATATTCAATTTCGGTCTTACAGGTCCCCGCCCTTCGCCCCCGTGAGTACGCCACCATCTCCAAACGCCAAAAGACTGTGCAGCGCGCGTACGGTGGATCAAGATGCGGTGACTGCGTTAAGTCTCGGTAAGCCTTTGTTTTATGGCGTTTCAAGAATTCCGACCTCATCATACTATACAGCATCCTCCGAGCATTCTTGGTTGAGGAGGCTAAGATCGTGAAGAAGGTTATCAAGTCGCAGGAGAAGACTGCCCGCAAGTAATCACATCTTATGTTCGGAAGTCACTTCTATGATTCTATTGCATCCATGTATTCACGATTCCAAAATATTGGCCGATGACGCTGTATACTGCTTGATATGCATTCCAAGATCTTGACGGATTCATCTCCTTCACCATCTTCCATCTTTGTTGTATCATTGCCCTATCAATTGCAATTGAATACGAAGATTTTCGCCACTATCCGATTCGACCAACCCATTCTTGCCAACCCAGTACTCAATAGAATCTTTCTTTGCCACCGGTAGAGTGGACGCATCTAAGCTGTGTTTCCTCCTGAGTCATCTGGATAGTTTATGTGCCACTGAATCATGATACATAGGGTAAATGAGTTTCTGTCTGAACGATATTCAGCATTCTCGCCGGTCGGCATCTTTGCTGATCCTACGCTTCTAAGTTCTTTGGCCTTGTATTCGGGAATTTCATATAGAAGAAGGGTTGTCAACACTTGGCAACGACGTTGACCATCAGATCAAACAAAGGTTCTTTGTCCTCATCAGTTCGACGGACCTAGCCTATGGCTCACATATAGCATCCCATGAGGAAAAGGAAACAAACAGCAAACAACGGGGGATGATGCTCGACCTTCTCGAATGACGGCCCTATTGGTGGCACTTCCTACTCAGCCACCACCTCCAGAGACCGATTCCCCTTCGCATTTGCACCCAGAAAGGTCTGTCAATAATTTGTTCTTCACAGCCGGTGGCTCAAGGCGCTATCAATATCCAATCCTTCGCTCACACACCTTTCCAGTCAACAGTTGCATGCCACCGGGGCTATGTCGTTTGATAGATGGCCAAGTGAACTGCTGCTTAAGCTTTCGGCTTGTATGGGATATGAAGATATGTCGGTTACCAGCCTTGCGATGTGTTGCAGCCGCTTCTACGCACTCCTGATTCCTAATATTCTCGAGGACGAGGTCGGGCACCTAGACGAGATGATCGAAGAGGGGACGTTGATCGTGTGTGGAAGCAATGGACGTATGAACGGCATATCATCAATGGTGCCCGTGAACTTCTACAATACGCATTTTCGAACCATCTTGTTCGAGCTCCCAGCTGTGGATAAGGATCTCCGGTGCTTTAAAAGACTCGTAGTTCGGGCTAGGAAAATCGACATGGTCAAGCTTGAACTTGGAAGCTATGGCTCAGGGCTGCCTCCTAGAAGCAGGGCACGTAAAATGGCGACGATATTCAACGTCTGCGCCGAGAAGGAGACGGATGTCGAAATTTGGGGCTATCCAAGTCATTGGGACTACGAACCGGGGCCATTTTCTCTTCAAGTCCTGGACGACTCGGGAGGGCTCCGTACTTCTCGTTATTTGGACACCCGCCGTCGCTCCAGCCATCATTATAGCGTTATTGAACGTAATGCAGCAGAACGTCGATATATCATTCCACTGATGGCCTTCCAACGTGCGGTCGACATGTATCGGCTTGCGAAGGAATCGTTTCCCAGTCATATCACAAACCCATCAACTATTCCTCCCTCAGTGGTTGTCACCATCAGGAAAGGGAAATATGAAGTCCCACTTATAGGCGAGCCCATGGCGACTGGCTTAGTCGTCGCAAGCTCCGTACCCTTTCGTGCATCTTTTGCCCGATCCACTTTTTCCATCCTCAAAAGTTCGCACCTCACAAGCCTCGTTCTGGTAGATATCGGCTTGTCAGAGTATGAGTGGTCTGTAATTCTGGCCCGTGCCTCCCTACCTTCGCTGGGCAACTTCGTGAACATAAATGAGGCTATCGCATACCCTGACCAACGAAAATTCCTCGCCAGGCATCCTCGCATTTCTGGGCTCGACTTGTCCGGATCCCTTTACCAGAATTCTGGCACCGAGTTTGAGCTCCCCATAAGAGGCATTGGCAGGAGATTCTTACCTGAGCTCGATTATTTGAAAGGAAAACCTCAGTACTTAACTCCATTTCTGCGAGGAGGCGGCGGTCGATTTCCTAAACTTCGGTTAGTCGACGTACGGCTCACAGAGGACAAAGGAGCAAAATTCACAGATATCGGAAAAAGAGATACTCAGCACCTCTTCGACGCACTGGCGGGTTTTGGACCGCAGAAGCTCGTTCTCAGAGTTGAGTGTTTGAAAACGACCAACCTTGTCGGTTGGCTCGAAGACTGGACGGAAAGCAATTCAAGATTTCACATACGCCGACCTCACACTTTACCTTCTATCCACAAGCTCATTATCGGAGAATCTGGCTTCACTGTGCCCCCGGAGCTGTTAGCTAAAGTTACTGCCTCCAACAATGCTGCTAATAGGGGTCCCCGGATGTTGACGAGGAGATCATTGTTAAAAGTATCTATGGAGGAAATGTCCCAATTTGCAGCAGATCACCTACAGTTTTATACGCTTCGTAAGTCTATATATCTTGTTGTCGACTTTATCATATGGCTCATATACTTCTCGCAGGGGACTCATTGTACGCTGGAACGACCGCAGTGATTGTGGAAATTAAGGGATGGCCGTAATTTTATCGCTCAAGTAATAATGTACTATCAATCTTATTGGGATCATCGTATAAGTACTGGGTAATCATCACGTAGTTAAATACATGTAAGTGCAAACTACTGTGATTCACACGTATATGCCTTGCACTCGGTCTATGCTGCGATTATTGAACGTATGCGAGTGTCATTTCAACTCCAAGTTGCCGAATGACAAACAGGCGCAAAGTGCTAAGCAACGGGCGGCGATCAGCTTACGTTCCCGAACTTTCTCTTTGGACAACCACGACGTTCCTGTTCTTTGGGCACTGACATACTCTATACTTTGATACAGAGAACAATATCTCTGGACAAATTCCAAGCATGTCTGCCATCACCGACCTTCCAACGGAGCTTCTCTTGGAGATCACATCGCACTTCGACCACTCTAAAGACACAGCTCAAGCTTGTTTGGCTTCCACCTGCCAACAGTTCTATGGCCTCTTCATGCAAGAAGTGATAGCATACCAGGCCAAGCAGCTTCAACTGTTGCTCGAACGATCTATGATCATTCCTTCCCTATACGTGGATTCTACCATTGAAATTCGCAAAGCTGACGACGGCTCACCCGAGCGCAACTTCTTTGATAGGCCGATTAGCGAACTTGCGATACGTGTCCCTCACATGACTGCCATCGAAGTTCGTAGCGTTCGATGCTTGATCTGTTGGTCCAAGCACCTTCGAAACGTGGAACTACTAGCTACCGAGCTTTGTAACCTCCGAGACTTGGCGGCCATTATAAACACTTGCGTTGGGAAAGCCGGCCTGAGCCTCAGAATAACCGGCAGCGTTAGTCAGGAACAGAGCCCTTTTATCTTTTCGTTCCACTCAAACGGTCTACCTATCCACGTTAAAGCAGATGTGGCGGACACTAGTGTTGCAGTAACCAAGCAAGGGAAGGGTTTCGACTTCCGGTCCTTCTTCCGCCGCCTCCTACGATTATTTCCAACTTCTACTTCTTCGACTCCTCAACAGACCGCATCAGAAGTGAAAGAGTCTCCAATACTATCTATCACCGTCACGCGTCGCGAACCCAATTTTCGTATCAAGTTCTTGCCCCAGCCTGAATTTTCATCTTTATATATAGACGGCCCAATACCTCTCCATCAGTCCTTATATCCAATCACTCTCAATGCTCTGAACTCACCTATCACGAGTCTCACCCTTCATCGAATCTCTTTCACGCTATACGACTGGGCTCAAATTTTACCCTCGATCACTATGCCCATGTTGAAGGACCTAGCTATTGGGAATCTCTTCATTGCCTTCCCAGATCTTTTGGCGTTTTTGGAGCGACATGAATCGATTGAAAATTTATTTCTGACCGACAACAACGTCATCGGCATCGCGAAACTACCTTTACATTCTATCTTACCACGGCTTAGTACACTGGCTACTACCTCCGAATATCTCTTACCATTTCTTCAGTACAAAAATCTAGGCTATTTACCTGCGTTAGTGAATATACGCATGAGTAACTCGAGAGGTGTCAGCGGCCCGTCCACGACTCAGTACCCTTACCTGTACAACGATCTTCATCCGGTTTACGATTTGATATCCGCGGCACAATTCACCAAACTGCGAGTTACTCTTGATGCCTTGAGACCCAATGGCTTGGTTGACTGGCTTCTATATTCGACTCCCACCGACCGGGATGGCAAAGCCACTCATCATCTTGCAGGTGTCAAGACCTTGATCATAAACAGCCAGGATCTTTCTGTCTCTACAGAGTTGACCAAAGAGCTAGAGGATTGGTCTATTACCGCAGACTTTCCTGGAGGCATTAGTCAATCGTATGATGGAAATCAGATTACCTTGTTGAAAATAATCGAGACACTCATATGGACAAAATGTGGGCAGTTGGAGATGCTAAAATTAGGTCTGTATTTATATGATCACATAGCCTTTATTCGACGTTATGTGAACTGACATATCTCTGTGTCAGGTGGAAAAAGTGGATTGAAATCTAGACCTGTCGGATGATGACATGCCGGTAAGTGAGGTGCTTAATATTACACGCACCGAGCGCCCAGCAAAGATAATCATCTAAGTTTTCATTTACCCAAGTTCAAGATCATCTATCATACTCTAGTCTATTATGGCCTATTGCAGCTAATAGTAGAAATCTGGGACGATTAATAATGCAAGCTACATCCAAGTAAAGGCTTAACGGGGTGACAATTCTATGATGTGCTCGATAGTCATGCTCAAAGATGATAATGACTGGCAATAGTGTTGGTTTAGAGTTCATAGTACAGGTATACAATCACCATTGCGATGGTGCCGGTCTCCGCCCATATGAACTTGTGCCCCATAAAAATGAAAACGATGCACATCAGGCGCTCAACTTCTTCAACCAGAACTACAACAATCCTCCAGCCAGAATCGACCACCTTTTCTTACACCTAGGGCAGCACTTTATAGCTATCAACAACAAAATCATAAATGATTGCAGTTACCGACCTTCCGACGGAAACACTCCTGGAGGTAGCATCGTGCATCGGCCCTCAGGACTCTATGGATCTAGCCTACCTAGCGCTTACCTGCCGACGATTATACAGCATATATATACAACAGGTGTTGGATGACCAGGCTGCCCAGCTCGAACAGGTATCATTTCTTCGAAAGATCAAAACCACCCCGTCTATAGATCACCAAGCCAGCAACGGGCCCAAGCGCAACCTTTTCGACAGAGTGTATAACAAAATCGAGGTTTATGTAGAGACAATGACTTTAAACGAGACGCGTAGTGTGCGATGCTTAATATGCCGAGCCAAGGAGCTTCAGGATGTGGAGCTACTGGTCACCGAGAGCTCTAGCCTCAGAAACGTGGTGGAAGTTTTGGGCACCTGCATCGGAAGGACCAACCTAAGGCTTAGAGTGACCACTATCCCCAGAAAAACCGGTATCACGGTGCGGCTCTTCCAGTCAAACATCACACCCAATCAGATTACAGCTCTCACAGAACCCATTTCGACCATTCATGTTGCACGATCCGTGCGAGTTACAACGTCTGTTCAGATTAGCGCCACACCTCCCACTGCCCAAGCCACGCCTCCCATGCAATCTACCACACACACTCAAGTTACGCCGCCCACTCAAGCCGCAACTTCTACTCAGGGTACATCGAATTTTCCAGATACAACCACTGCGATACCGATGAGAAGAATCTGGTCCTTTCTGCCACCCCGATTCCGAAGATCAAGACTGGCACGAACCACACCTTCGTCAAGTTCCCCGTCTTTGTCTACTACACCGTCTTCAGACTTGTCTTCCTCGACGCCATCGTTTATGAATGCCTCATCTTCGAGTGCATCAGCCTCCAACCTCTCTTCTTCGCTTAACTCGACATCGTCTTCAAACACACCATTCTTGTCCCGGCCCATCCCACCCAATCACATCCCAATCGAAATAAGAAATAATGCTTCAGGAGCATCCATAACGAGTTATGCTTCAGGGATATCGTACTCTGGCGTACAGCATGAGCTCGCATTTTCCATTTCCTCTTTACCCAAACCGCAATTGTCGTCTCTTTTCATCGACGGCCGGATGCCCTTCCTTGGTATCATCTATCCTGTGACTCTTAATGCACTAAACTCCCATATTACCAGCCTCTCACTGCATCGAATGTCTATCCCCCAGATGAATGGGCTCGAATCTTACCCACGACTGCCTTACCAATGTTGAGAAACTTGACAATTGGAGGCCTTTCAATTGCCTTCCGAGACCTTGTAGCCTTTCTTGAACGCCACGAGTCAATTGAGACCCTCATTTTGCTTGAAAATCAGGCTATTGGTGCTGCAAACTTGCCCACATATCCTATTTTGCCGAAACTCACCTCACTTGCCGCGAGTTCGGACTACGTTCTACCATTCCTGCATCACAAGAAGCTCGGAAATCTTCCTGCCTTACTGCGCTTGCGTATAATAAGCTATACCAGCACCGGGACAGACTACTCACTTCACCCTGTCTATGACTTACTATCTGAGGATGTCTTGGGTAGGTTGGTCCTAGTTCTTGATAGCTTGGGCTCTAGTGGCTTAATTGATTGGCTCCTACACTCAAGCTCCTCGTCTGAACGGGATAATAAAGCACTTGGTTATCTCTATGGTGTGAAAACCTTGATCGTCAATAGTCATGATTTCTCGATCTCTCCAGAACTGACTAAAGAGTTGAAGGAATGGACGAGTAATTATCGTTTAAATACGTTCGAAGGTCAATTCCAAGGAGTTTGTTGGCCTATTACTACGCCGGACGTCCGAGGAATGACGGAGACCCTTATCTGGACGAAATGTGTGCGGTTGGAGACTTTGAAACTAGGTCGGTATCTTGGGTCCAACACTAATTCAGCCCACAGTGATAAATGACTTCTAATTCATTACAGGCAGAAAATTGCGTCTCAGAACCAAGAAAGGTCGAGAGATTAACCATTAGGAATTAATACGACGAACGCATGAGTGTGATGTAACTGTGAGTCAAAATATATGCTTTATGTGTCTGATAACTGCCAGACAAAATATCCTGACCTGTGCTATTAGTATCTACCAGACATAACGACATGTAGCCTGATGATTGACCGCCGAGTGGGTTCCCGGTACAGACAAAGGAGTACCCCGTCCAAATGAATGTATTCAGCCAATACCAACGCAAATGTAGAAAAAATACCAGTATTTATCTATTTCCTGTCCAAGAAAAATAGTTGTTTGAGATTAGCTACGAGAGTCAGAGCTTCGGTATTCAATATTCAAGCTTCAAATTTTTACAGGGGACGTTCAGGCCGTTCTACGCAACTCAGCTTTTGCTGCGACGGGGCTAGTTCATGGCAGGTCAAATGGGCCGTACCTATAAGATAAATGTCTATTTTATGCTGTTTGGGAGGCAGCAGACTCTGCGCACAGGCTTTGTCAACTGAGAGGTGTGGAACAGTGCAAACGACAACATCAGACTGTGCTCTGCAATGCATTCCTTTACTACAACAAGAACGCCATTTCCACTGTGCTAGAGCTAAAATATATGTACGATTTTCTTTATTTTACTCTCTTCATGCATCCTTTCCTTTCACATCGATCCCTAACTTTACGCGAGGTGCTTCTCGAATCGTTTACTGGCAGCCAATACCGGTGCCGCTAGTAGCACCCAAGGGCTAAATACAAATCATCGCAGTTATTTAGTAACTTTGAATAGCAGGGAAGATGTAATCACGTACGAGGCGAACACAACAGGCTCGGACTTGGCCTGAGAAGCCACAATCACCAGTGGAATCGAAGTGGCAGTTTACTTTACAGAGAATAGACAAAGATGAGATTGAAAATTAGGATCAATGTTATATATTCATCGCTGCTCACTGCCAACGTTTCCTGCAGGTCGGACGCCTGGAACGACAGCATCACAGCAGACTTGCCTGCATGCGGCGGCATCCGAGGCGTCGGTCGCATTGGCCGCAAAGACCATGAATGGAAGAGTCGCGAGGACGAGAGCAATGGCAGAGATGAACTTCATTTCGAGTGTGCTTGAGGGTTTTCAAATTCAAGAAAGATGATTTGTTAGGTACTGCCAATATCACCCTCGTTTTTATACCTCGCATAAGCCTATTTAGGGCACCAGTATTCCAAATTTGGACTGTTATGTACATTCGTCCTGTTGCTCAGGTACATACTATTCGCCGTGTTCGGGTGGCACCGAGTTAATTTAAACAAATTCTGGCACATTCTGTGGTGTGGACAATGTTTGGATGCATGATTTAGGCAACAATATTGTGCCAAATTGGCGTATGTAACAGGCTCGTGCACTCCTTAAACGTCGATGTCGGTGTTTGGACGCTGGTAAATCCCAAAGGTCGGACAAATGTGGCGGCGACTACAACAATGAGCACATCTTTGACGTACTGAGGGTTCTAGGGATCCGATTAGAGCTATGAAATCAAGGTTCTATTTTTCGGCAGACCTGAATGCTCGGAGGCGATCAAGAAGATGGAGATATTTCAGGCGAGTGGAGCTAGGTTGGACATTGGAAGGGTTGAAAAAACATATGAGAACATATCAGCCATTAATAGACCGAGTAAGAATACTTCAAGTGAGCACACCTGACTATAGATTTGGCATCCCTCCGTCCAGGAACACGGATGACGCGAATTAGGAAGCATTTGACCTGAATTCTCAAGTAATAAAACGACAAAGATGAGCCGAGGAGCTATGGAAGATATGTCAATTTTTGGGGTGGTTCGAACCAGAGAAAACCCTACAGCTTGGTACGCAGTTGGATTACAAGACTGCATACAAAATTTCACGTAGTTTCGGTAAATGAGAAGCCACTAGATGATCAGCGAAGCTTTTAATATGAGTGTGAACATATGGTGGTGATGCCACCTATGTGAGCAAAGAGATCGTATACGCATTCATTAAACACGCATTCAGAGCTCTTCGGAACGTACAACGGTCATGTTAACTGAGAAAATATGACAGCGGCAGCACTGAACTTGGCCGCTGTGGTAATGGATATTTGCAACAAGAATACGGTTATTTCGGCAATTGTGGAACCAAGATACATGCGTGATTTTCTTATTTTTATCTCTTCCCACCAACACCGGCACGAGTTTGATTTTGATTTTGATTTGAGCCCTGTACTTCTCGAAATGCTCAATCGCAGCCAACGCCAGTGCCGATATTGGCACCGACGGGGGTCTGAGCTTGGACATTAGCATTCATTGGAAGGCAAGGATAGAAGATTCACATACGAGGCCAGTACAGCAAGCTTCGACTTGGGCTGAGAAGGCACAATCAAAACCACCAAAGGAGCAGTTGACTTTGCAAAGACAGACAAATAATCAGTTTGTATAATGATTCTGAGTATAAATTCAAGGCTAATCACTGCCAACATTTCCTGGTGTAGGTCTGACGCTTTGGACAACGGCATCGCAGCAAAATGGCAAGCACTGAGAAGCAGCAACCGCACCGGTAGCAGCCGCATCAACCATGATTGGGAGGATCTCCTGGAAGAAGACGATAGCAATGGCAGAGATGAGCTTCATTGCGAATATGCTTGTGGGGTTTCTTAAGGAAAGGTGACTTTCTGGTATTTGCCAGTATTCTCCGTATTATATACGTTGCCTAAGCCTCTTTTAGAGCAACAGGGAGCTCAAGTTTTGGCCTAAGTCGATGCGTATAACCTCCTATCGTTCCACTTGGTCCACTTTCTGGATGGCCTACTAGTCCGGAGTTAATGAAAACTAGTGTCGTATATCCTGTCATGCAAACATTCATTGTGAGGTGCGGTCGATTGGATTCTCCACACTTATATCAATCAATGCCAGAGACTAATAAATTCAGTAATAGTAAGTACTTATCTCAATAAACGCGGTTGACTTGGTCTTGAACAATGGTGATGAAGATTGCAAGGATATTCCAAAGCTCGGCGAATGTGAGGACCCAAATCCAATTCTCATCGAAACATGGAACGAATCGTTGGCATTATACTAGAGGTTCTGGACTAATATTTATGTTGAATGAAATAGTGGTGAGCTCTGCTTCTCGGTGCCAGAAGGAAATACAGAAGCTTGGTTTTGGATCTAGGTGATAGTCCGAACCCATTGTTTCATGCATTCGTAATCAACTCTGTTTCGACGACATGGGTGAGCCCTGTAAATATTTGCCTATACGTGCTTTCATTCCAGCCCAGTATTTGATTTTTGGTTTTGATTTTTTCAGTATGTGCTTTTCGAGCCCTTCATCGATCACCTGGTCCAATACCGGTGCCAGTAGGAGCGCCTTTCGAGTTAGTAACTTAGGTAAGCAGGAATTACGAGGCGAAGACAACAAGCAACGACTCGGCCTGCGTTGTAGTTCGCATTGAAAAGATAGACAGATAATCAATTTTCAAATTGATGCGGTAAATTCCACCATACTCACTGCCAACGTTTATGTGGATCGGACGCCTGCAACGGCGGCATTGCAGAAAATGATGTGCATTCAGCGGCATTGGAATTGACATCACTATTGGCAGCAGCAACCGCGTAGGTTGCCTGGAGGAAGATAAAAACGATATTAATATAAATCCCATAGATGTGCTTCTCGGTCTGTAGAAGCGGACCAGGCATATTGGCACAGGAGTCTGAGAAATGTCGCAGTATGTGCAGCTTCTCCCAGCAACGACAAACATGAATGATACAAAGACTGAGATGAGCTTTTGTCGAGCCTGAGGCTGTCATTTTGGGTCTTGGGATTGAAATGGTGCACAGCTATGTCGGCCATAGTATCCTGAGTGCAGCAAGCAGTCTGAGACTCTGACACTGAGGGATGCGTGGCTTGTCTTCAAGGTCACGGTGAGAAATTGAAGACGAATTTATCACGGTTTGAAATTAGGCACTCACACCATTCGTTGCGTTCTGTTAACCTGGGGGAAGAAAGTCTTATTTAGAGAAAGCCATAAATTAGGAGGGTCTCTATCTTATGTATATGTAGTAACAGCGACGAGAATGTTGAAAGAGAGACACATTTTGGCTATATAGAATAGTCAAAACCTCAGAACATGAATCATGATTGGCCAACGAGCCCACAGGGTCTTTCGACTGAGAATTGTGTAAACTAAAATACCCAATTGCGATCAGAAATGCATTCTTACTACAACAAGAACATGATTTCTGCTACTTCAGAGCTAGTATATATATATGGTTTTCTTATTTTCATTCCCTCCGTGCATCCTTTCCTTCCGTATCGATATCTGACTTTGCACAATGTGTTTATCGAATAGTTTACTGGCAGCCAATTGCAGTGCCTCTAGTAGCACCCAAGGAGCCCTAAATACAAATTATCAATGTTAGTACTGGATGGTGAAAATGCAAGAGTGACATACGAGGCGAACACAGCAGGCAGTAATTTGGCCACCGAACGCACAATCAAGACCACCAGGGGTGCAGTTTACTTGCCAAAAATAATCAACTTTAAATCAATGTCATATATATAAGGCTGCTCACTTCCAACGTTTCCTGCGGGTCGAATGCCTGGGACGAGGGCATCGCAACAGAATGCCCTGCAAGCAGCGGCATCGGCATCAGTCGCAGCCGCAGAGACCATGAACGGAAGAGTCGCGAGGACGAGAGCAATGGCAGAGGTAAACTTCATTTCGAGTGTGCTTGAGGGCTTTCAAATTCAAGAAAGTTGACTTGTTAGGTATTGCCAATATCACCCTCATTTTTATACCTCGCATGAGCCTATTTAGGGCACCAGTATTCCAAATTTGGACTATGGTGTTATGTACATTCGTCCTGTCGATCAGGTACATATTGTTCGCCGTGTTCGGGTGGCACAGAGTTAATCTAAACTAGTTCTGGTACATTCTGTGACGTGGATGATTTTGGATGCACATTTTAGGCAACAATATTGTGCCAAATTGGCGTATGTAACAGGCTCGTGCACTCCTTAAACATCGATGCCGGTGTTTGGACGCTGGTAAATCCCAAAAGTCGGACAAATGTGACACCGACTACAACAATGAGCACATCTTTGACGTACTGAGGATTCTAGGGATCCGATTAGAGCTATGAAATCAAGGTTCTAGGCTTCGGCAGACCTGAATGCTCGAAGGCGATCAAGAAGATGGAGATATTTCAGGCGAATGGAGTTCAGGTTAGACATTGGGAAGGATTGAAAAACATATGAGAACATATCAGCCATTAATAGACCGAGTAAGAATACTTCAAGTGAGCTCACCTGACTGTATATTTGGCCTCTCTCCGTCCAGGAACACAGATGATGCGAATTAGGAAGCACTTGACCTGAATTCTCAAGTAGCAAAACGACAACGATGAACCGTATTATAGAAGACTTGTCAATTTTTGGGGTGGCAAAAACCAGAAGGAAACCTAGCAGCCAGGTGCACAGTTGGATCACAAGACTGTATAATTGAAGGAATGCTTTGCATGAATGAGAAGCCGATATTTCGACGAATGTGCCCATTCAGATGATATACGTACAAAGTTCATATCGGTGTTCATTAACGAACTTTAGGAACTCGTCCGAGCCCCCACTCGTGACTGCTCGTGTTAGATGAGAATGTAAGAGCGACAGCTGCAATGGAGCTGTATTACAACAAGAACGCCCCTTTAGCTATGCCAGAACCAACATATATGCACAGGTTTCTTATTTCTATCTTTTACACGCTTTCCTTCCTAGCCCATTTTGCATTTTGATTTTGATTTTGATTGTTAGCTACTTACTTCTCGACCTCGAATCGTTCACATGCAGCCAATCTAGTGCCGGAGTCCGCGCTGATTGTTGTTTGGATGGGTCATCGCAGTTAGTGTAACCACATACCAGGTGATCACAACAAGCTGGGACTTGGCCATGAAACGACAATCAAAAGTGTGTGCTTGAATGCAGTTTACTTTGAGCAAGTAAACAGATGGCCATAGATGCAAGGCTACTCGTTGCCAGTGTCTTCTATTACCGCATCGCAGCAAAACAGCGTGCAGTCAACGGCATCGGCAGCAGCGGCCATGTATGTCGCCTGGAGGAAGATGAGAGGGACGGCAGAGATGAATTTCATCGCAAGGGACTGTCTAGAAGACAGACGACTTTCTGGTGTACCACTTCCAGTACAGTTCGTCTTTTATACCTCGCATGAGCTTCTGTAATGACTAGGGCAACGGACAACAATGATTTCAAGTTCAGACTAAGTTTCTGTGCTGCAGATACCACTCATGCTCCCATTGGCAGTATTGTTCCGGTAGCTTACTAGTACTGCGTTAATGTAGACTACAATAATTTCCTGTCACCCGAACGCTCCTTGTACGCTGTGGTCGACTGGATGCTCTGGGCGGCAAAATTGTGCAAACTGGCCTATGCATGAGAGCCAGTGACTCAGTCATAAAACTTAGTTGCTCCCATAAGGTCGTTGAAACGCTCGCGGGCAACGAAAGCATAATGACTGCAATGATATCCCAGAATAAAAGTCGGCGAATATGAGGACCCGATTTGAATACTCGTCGTAGCAATAGGGGTTCTGATTGATATGTTCGTTAAAGAGGGCCGCCATGGTACGCTTTGTTGTTCGGGACATATTTGCTAGCCCAGTTAATCAAAACAGGTACATCTCCGGATGGAGTGGGAGGCATACTTTAGAGAATATCTCAGGTATTGACAGACCAAGTGAGAATACTCCCAGCGAGTTCAGCTGACGCGGAGCGACGCAAAATGGGTAGAGAGCGGTTGAAGCCAAAGATCAGCCGTTATGGAAGACTTGTCGATTTTTTAAAAAGAAGGAAACCCCGAAACTTGGCTCACAGTTGGATCAGAGGCATTCAAGGAACGTTTTCAGGGAATGAGAAGTCAATAATTATACGACGTATTATGAAAGACCTTGAGAAGTCTTTCGTGGTGAGAAACCCCAGAAGCTTGACTTTGGAACTATGGGATAGTCTAGACCCTTTGTTTCATGCATTCGTAATCAGTTCTGTTTCGACAACTTGGATGTCCCCTGAGCAGATATTCGCCTTCATACTGGGCAATCCCATACGGATAATTACGGCGGTTATGCCACCTGCAGAGATATCATATCAGCATCAACATTTCTTCTGCTTTTTCTGAAAACAGAGTCATCGACGACAAACTCACATAATATACTTATGCAAAACGCAACCGCACATGCAGAACCAGAGACCACACACCATATCCCAGACAGCCCATCAGAATATCCACCGCCACATTCGGTAGGAACTTGACTTGCGAGCGCAATTCCTAAAGCTACGAGTGCACGTACGCAGTGTACAACTTACACGACGATGATTTCGGTTTTAGTGAGATTGGTTGTGTACGTGGCTGGGTTGTGAATAGCAGAGGGGGGTACGTACTTACCAATATATAGAGCAGTGAAGAATGTAAATGTGTGTATATGAACGAATGTTTGTGTTAGAGTGTGCGTTGATCCTGGTTGGTTGTTGTACGACAAACTGAGAGTTGACGAATGATATGATTGACATTCATAACCAGGGCAGCCAAATGAGATAGGAGCAAAGCATTGAGGATTCATTTGGGACGTACAGAACACCGACCCATATCCATGTAAAGATCGAGCATACTCCAGCAAGCCTCCCAAATATATCTGTGGGGATAAAATAGTTCGTTGTGAAGTCTGAACTCAATAAGCATTCAAATCGTGAATGCTTACGGAGGTAGAAAGACCAGCCTGATGAGGTGAACCCTGCTCACCAGCCGAGTGCGGTTTCACCTAGGGCGAAGAACGCGACAAGACCTAGAAAAAAGAACAGATGAAGGGGAACAATATTTTTGATCGAGGTTGAGTTGTGAGAGGCTCGAAGTGGTGGATATGTGGGAGAAGGAGAAGAGACTCGGCGATACCGATTGTAGAAAGTCGTGCGGAGCTTGAGACCCATGCTGGACGAGTAACCTTCACTGGTTGTAAGTGCAATGGACGAGTACTGGAATTGGGAGATCGGCCAAAGGACAAAGGGCCTATAGGAGTTTGGAAAAGCGGAGTCGGGTCGGAAGAGAAGGGGAACGGGGAACGGAAACCTACGGGAATACACGGTTTCCGAGCAATTTTTTGAATTTCTGCTGTAGATATAGCAGAGGTAAGGACTGGTCCCGGTGTTATGCTACGGCACTGGGCAGAGCCGAGCCAGGCACAATCTGGTATTTATCACGTACGTATGCATGCAAACCTATGCGTGGAGACAGAAGAAACATCGAGGATGCAGTGGATGATGATGTGACACTGGTTTTATCAATCCAAGAGTTCTCCCGGAGGGACGATGACTGATAACGAAGGACAAGAGGGACAAGCATCTTAAGACTATGAATACAGCAATATTGAAGCTCTGGCCAAGCAAGCAGACACAGAGAGAAATTTTGATCTCAATTGTCCTGAAAGTCTGACCTCTGGCTGCCGCAATTTATCAGATATTGGTGTATCATAATTCTGAATTGCAATTTCCACAGCCAGCGCGGCCGAATGAAAGGATGGGCTCTCTACAAGAGAAACAAGTAAGAGATGGGTGGATATAGTTGAAGGGCGTTTTCAGCTACTCATTTCGGAGCTCATAGATCTTGTGTATATGTTTGAAAGATTTGAAACCCCACCGGTGTGATTTGGACCACTGGCAAATGGTTTGCGACTCGGTATCAACCAACCTCAGGGTTAAAAAGGGTGAGAAAGGCTCTTTGGAACGCAGCCTGAAGCCTGAGCTTGCACAGAGACCCTTACAGTGTTTTGAGGACCTGACAAGCGCAGATGGAGTTTGAGGCCATGTCAGAGTCGACGTAGGTGGATGTGGGAAGAGGAGATGGAAAGACTCGACTCGGCGTTTGAATAGAGATCCAGGTTAGGGGTGTGAAATAGTTACGTAACAAAACGAACCTGTTTCTGAATTTCGTGCGAGCCAGTTGCACTCCTCCATACGACTCTAACGACTTGTACTTGGCTCCGTGGGCAACCTATACATCCCTTAACTTCTACCTTTCGAAGGGTAGGCCGCCCTTGCTCAACATGAACACGACCTCTGCGACCCTCGCGCCTGTGTTCACATTTTTGGAACACGCCTTGACGACAGCGCAAACGACATTTGACAAACTTCCTGGCTCGGCCGTCATCCAGCGATATGTGAAGAGCTCACACCAGAATGACCCTGGACGTACTCTACTGGAGCTTATTCTTGTTATCTTCGCCATTCGCACCCTGCTGCAATCCAGAACAAGGGCAGACAGGAATGGGAAGCATTTCATTCAGTTTAGTGAGAAGGTATGTTGTGTATTCCATATGAAACATTGCCGCTTTGCAAATCTACTTGTACAGGAAGTCGACGAACTTGTAGACGAATGGATTCCGGAACCTCTTGGACATGCCTTGACTGCGACTGAAGAGTCTGACCTGGCCTCGGTGCCTGTAATTGCAGGACCCAACGGACCCAAACCGAAATTGGTCTCTACTGGAAAAAATGCCATTAACCTCTCAAGCTACAACTTCACTGGTCTTTCGGGGAACGAACACATCAAGCAGCGCGCCATCGATACGCTGCGCAAATATGGTCTTGGAAGCTGCGGACCCCCCGGATTTTACGGCACCCTCGGTACGTTCAATGCGGATCGTTAGCCACAAAAATATCTCATTCCACAATCCCTCTCAGACGTGCATATGGACTTGGAAAACGATATTGCGGACTTTTTGGGCACAGAGGCCGCCATCCTCTACTCGCAGGGGTTCTCGACCATCTCGTCTGTGATTCCGGCGTTTTGTAAACGCGGTGACATAATCGTAGCCGACCGCGCCGTGAACTTTGCCATTCAAAAGGGAATCCAGATTTCCCGTTCGACTATCCGCTGGTTCGACCATAATGACCTGAACAGCCTCGAAGAAGTCCTTGTTAGTATTGAAAAGGAGAGGAAGAAGCGTCGCGCGCCGATGACTCGTCGATTCATTGTTACCGAGGGTATTTTCCAGAAGGATGGTGCTATGGTTGACTTGCCTAAACTTGTTCGTAGGTTTTTATTCTTTTTCTTCGATACATGAAACTGACATACCTGCAGATCGAACTCAAATACAAGTACAAGTACAGACTTATCTTAGACGAAAGCTATTCTTTTGGATCCGTCGGCAGAACTGGTCGCGGTCTTACAGAATTGTACAATGTCCCGGTATGTACTATCCAGCAAACCCAAACGAGTATCACCTCACACACTTTTATAATAGGCTTCCAAAGTCGACATGCTTCTTGGCTCTTGTGCTATAGGTCTCGCTTCAGCAGGAGGATTCTGCGCTGGATCCCGAACAGTCGTCGACCATCAACGCATCAACGGCCCCTCTTTCGTCTTCTCCGCATCCATGCCCGCCCTTCTCGCAGTCAGCGCCTCTGAGGGTATCAACATTCTGCGCAACACCCCGTCCATCTTCGAGACGCTGCAAGACAACGTGCGCGCCGCGCGAGCCATCCTCGACCGTGTCGAATGTATCACCATCCCCTCACACCCCGCTTCGCCTATCATCCACATCTACGTGCGCCAGCAGCAGCAACAACAGTACCTGCAGTACCCGGCGCCGATATCGGCGTCATCGTCCCATACAAGCACGAGCAGCTCGGCGAAGCATCATCATTCGCATCATGCGAAGGACGCGGTGAGAGAGTCGGAATACGAGCTTGAGGAGAGGATGTTGCAGGAAGTGGTAGGAGGAGACTCTCGCGCATGGGGTGCTTGTGACGAGGGCGAAGAAGCTCAGGGGCCAGGAGATCGTCGAGCCGAGGCCGAGCATCCGTTTGGCGCTTACGAGTGCGCTCTCGAAGAAGGAGACAGAGAAGGCGGTCAATGTGCTCAAGACTGTGCTCGTCAAGGTGTTGAACAAGAGGCGGTGAACTGTCGATTTTTAAACGGATTGTATTCGATTGGCCGTTTCTTCACTTCTTTTTTATTACTAATGCTACTACGATCTACACAGCCTAATGTTTTCCTCATTGCTCTAGAGAGAGACGTATTTTATTATATGTGAATCGTCTTTGAGCCGCGGATGGAGAAGTCATTTTCTAAGCGACAACATATGTAGCGGTGAACTGTAGTTGCATCTTCCTATGTATATAGCACGAAGGTTTACAGCTTTCTGGAGGATGTGATCCCATATAATCAAATAAAAAACAAGACGCGTAACAACTTGGTATTAAAGTGCGAATGGCTTATACGCCTCTTTTCACGGGTTGTAGGTTCGTGGATTGTATGTATGTGAAAAACGTTTCACATACATGTGTGTGTTTTTGTTTTTCTGTCCCTTCTATATTTTCTTCTATATTTTTCTCCCCTTATCTTCGTTTTTCTTCCTTTTTGTTTCATTCCTTCCTAACGTCCGCGTGTTTTTCCCTCAGGTCTTCAGACGACAGCCACATAGAGGAGTTTTGTAGACTGCACCATCACTAGGCGAAACTGTACTGCTGCAGACAGATACGAGTAGACCGATCGTGATGGATACGAGAATACACTTGATCATATGAGGACTTTGTCGTCGCAAGGGACACAACCTCCGCAGGTACTTGACGGTTGGAGGGAGGACATCTAGCGATTATCTATGGAGGTTGCGCAGTGTAAGCAGGAAGATCGACGTACCCCGCTCCCCAGTGAACTGGGAAGGGAGAGGTCATTTAATCTGTGAACTTTGAAGCGAACCCAGGAAGATCGGCGTGACCAGCCATCTCTCAACCACACTGCGTCGGAGCACCCGCCGAGGTTTTGGATTCTGGAACCATGACGGATGTTGGCACTATATAGAAGTCAGCCACAAAGTCCACCGGCGAGAACACACAAAGTACCAAGATGGCGGCCGGCATCCAAGGTAGATGGACTACGATATTGGCCGTGTGTTGACTGATCGTTTTTTTGCGGTGACTATATGCGTGTATGGTTAGCTTTGCATGTGATAGAAGACAACGATAACTCACTGCAATCATAACGCCCATAGGTCATGGCGAGTTCTACACTGACTATGTCGTGGGCAATGGCGAGCTCTGGAGACAATTTTGAACGACTTCGGTTCATCGAGGGCCGACGAATATGGATAGCCATCGATTAAATGTTTGAGTGACTATATGGGCGCGACATACTTAGTATTGAAGAGGATGGATGAGACGACAACGGATGCTTACTCTGATGATGCCACCACCGGGCGAGATCAAGGCCTCCTAGTACACCAACGATGGCGAGAAAAAAAAACGACGCTAGTAGTTGTATAAGCCATGGTGTATGAGTCGCAGGAGGGTAGTACGAATCCAGAGAATATATCGCTCGAGAGTAAAAGCCGTTCGCCTTTGAGTGAGGGCGGGGCAGGAGCGAGATGGTAGTGGTTTGGGAGAAAACAGAGATCGAACAAGGGTAAAGGTTTATATACCTTTCGAACGCAAAATGGTCGTGTTTGTCCACAGTCCACGATCGATTTTTTTGACATGTCCTCGTCCAATCGGCGACTAGTCCAAGATACAATGTGCCGTATGCGAGTTCAGACGTTCTGTATTGAGACGAAAAACATGGCGAAAAATCTTTTGTTACGGAGCTTTTTGTTATCACTTCCCATCCGGGCTAAAGGACGACGAAAAGATACAGCGAATTCTCATCTAGACACATCAAGAAGCGTCGCGGACATCCAAATGTCGGTCGATAGGAAGGTGGAACTTGTCCACAGCATGGTTCGAAACCAATCAACCTGGTTCAATCAGAGTCGAGTCTCAAGAAATGGTATGAGGTCCACATCGATGCCACAGATGTGGGACGGAAAGACCGAATTCAGCGATTGTGGGCGCCTACGAATTCCCACTACCATGCGTTTGCGGCCATAGAAGGGAGGGTCCAATAGAGACAAAGATTGAAAGCACCCATCGACGGTATAAGAGTGATTTTTGCCTCCAGTTTGGCAAGACATATTATATGAAAAGAACAGAAATAGCAGCACGAATAGAATGAGAGTTGTCTGACAGTGGCGGTTTGAAGACTTCGACGAAACTTTACGGCAACACCCGACGCTGACTCAGCAGGCTTCAAGTGCTGACAACGGTGAGGGCTGCTGAGTCTGTACCTCAGACCTACAATATTGCGGGTGAGAGCCCGAAGTCTGAAGAAACGACGAACATGGGTAGCTCATATGCAAAACTGCTGCCATTATACCTATTTGACTACCATGATCCCGAGTCGCGTTCTCGTGGCCTGTGTCCTCCGAGTCGACCACTGCCTTGTTTGAGTAGGTACTGTGTTCACAATTCAATCAATTATGTCTATGGCAAGGCTTATAACTAGCGCTGAAAACCTTCATTCTCATAGGTCAGAGAGGCTGAACACATAATTCTCGATTATTGGCATGACATAAACTTGCTGACGTTGTGTGCGGGATCTCGCGGAAAGACTTCGAGAAGTCGTTGGAAGTCGCCTGACTTTCGATGGCGAACAGTATAAGGCTGCGTACTGGGTGGTCTAACGGTTTGTATTCTAGGTTCTGCACCGCAGTCACTCGCCAAAGAGAATCGGATCTCGGCCCCATCACACACATAGGACTTAAGTAGTCGAACCGCAGCAGCTTCTGCTCATCATCTAGGGTGCGGCAAGCCTCTATCATAAGCATTACTCAGCGCAGTCTCTCTTATGTAGAGGTTTTTCCATTTTTTCCACCTTTGAACTGTCCATTCCAAAGCGCCTCTCATGAAAACGGACCTCTTTCTTCAACCACCTTATGAATGCCACTTCCGTCGCGTCTTTGGGACATGTACATGCTTTCTTGGAACATGCATTGACGATTACACAGACTACGTTCGACAGACTTCCTGGCTCGGCGGATATGTGAGGAATTTGCACCAGAACGACCCATGGCGCACGTTGGAGCTTATTCTCACCGCCTTTGCTATTCGCACTCTCTTGCAACCCTCAGTTTAGCGAGAAGGTACGTTTGCTGGGAGAGAATAGGGAATCCTTTGATATTGAGGTAACACCTCTCTCTTCCTTATGTGCTCTTATCATTTCCAGGCAGTCGACGAACTTGTGGATAAGTAGATTCTTGTGCCTCTCGTGCAGCCTTTGATTAAAAGTGATCCTGAGCACACCGACTCGCTCAAGCACCAATCCCAACATGCTTCTGCCAGAGATGTTATTAGTGAGTCAGAGTATGATGGGAAAGATTGTTGCAGACCGTGGTGGAAGAGGCGCTATCGCAAAGAGTTGTTGTTATACGGGTAAAAAGATGTGCCCAGGAGATGGTGAAGACGCAACCGAGCATTCGATTGGCTATGACTAGCTCCCCCTACTTAAGAAGAAACGGAGAAAGTTGTCAATGCTCTCACATCAGTGCTTGCCAAAATTGTGGGTAAGAGGCGGTGAATTAGATTTTGCTGTACTGTTATGCATCATATAGTCTCCTTTAATTTTAAAACACGTCGATTGCGCAATATTTCTTGATTTGTCCCTCAGCTACGGCATACTTGTGTACATATTTATCTGCACTTCAGTTGTAACCGCCAGTTGATATAGAAGGCGGAAGGGCATTCTTGCCACTGCCACATCCCAGTGTAATATCGTTCGATAGTGTCAATTCCACCAAGGACCCGCTAACAAAGACGTCCCAGTCAAGATAGCAGTTCGATTTGTATGGCTTTCCGTTGACTGCAACGCTCTATCAGATGTAATAATACAGTTCGTCAGGCCACTTTTCGGAAGGAGGAATAAAGCCAAACCTTGACGAAAACATTTCCGCCTGTCCCATCAGACGGATTGCCTGTGAATCCGTGAGATACGATAGTGGTGGTCGTGTTGAAAAGGGGATTGAAGAACGATATTTGAGGGAAATAGGGCGAGGATAGTAGGATTTGCTGGGTTGCTGGTAGTGGGTACATTCCAGCAAGGTAAAAGCTGCGTAGCTTCCCATAGCACCTGTAGTACAGTGTTAGACTACAAACATATGCAATCAGTTTGAAGAAATGTAAATTGTACCAGAATCTATAAGAGGCCGTGTCAGATATGTGATTAACAGATATCGCAGCGTAGGCATACCATCATTTCCAGGCAATCCATTGGTTGAAGTGTTAAAGAATTGAGCTATGACTTGTCTTGACCTCTGAGTGCTAAGGCCGGGACGATTAGCATAGTGATACATGAATGGCATCTGCTGAGAAGGCTCGTCTGTCGAGTCAAAGTAAGACTGGTTGAAGATGAAGTCCAATCGAGTGATGAAGCTTTTAACACCGCCTTGAAGTTGTATCAATTTTGCGTTATCTTGAGGGACATACTGGGTAACACAAGATGATGGGTAAGTCTCGCCTAAGAGGCATGAGGCAACTCACTTGAGAATACTATAGTCATATTTCCAGGAGGTGAGGGTTAGCATGGTAGAGGTGGCATTTCGTCATGAACGTGATGCACTGACAATAATTGGCGATCCTACAACCAATCGTATTCAATGTGGGATTTGATCAAGGGGTAGAGAATCCTAACATACCTTCATAAAAGCCATCACGATTGGCCGCATTCAAGAAACAAGTCGCTTTAGCAGGATCATGGATACTGCAATGTCTGGGATCCGTAAAGTTGAACGTCCCATCTGCGAAGCGCGGCTAAAGTACAGTCGAGAGAGAAAAAAGTAAGCAAGAAGGCCCTGCTTTATGTGCCAAAGAGGCATTACAGACCTGCATCATACCGAGGACACCTGGACTGTCCGGGACGGTGATATTGGGGTTCCAGACATTCGCGAAGTTTCCAGCGCGTTTCAAGTACTGAATATTTGGACGTGAATACGTGAGCATAAGCACGGAAAGGCATCTATAATTCGTAAATACCTTTTGTTCATCCGCCGTCTTGCCGAGAGCCTTTGCCACTTGCGAGATGGCAAAATCGTTGAATGCGTGCTTTTCGACGTTAACGTTGAGAATTGGGGTTGTGAATGATAGAATTACCAACAGCTTACCTCCAATGTTCGAGATACCTGTTTGGTATTTGCGCCTCCTGCGTCAAACATATCCTGAGGGATGTAGCCTACGATGACGATCAGTTCGGGCGACAAATGAATCCGGCCAGGGGTGGTTTAACAGACCCAACTGTTTCCAAAGATTTGCTTGTCGGCCTTGTAAGTTCCAGTTGGACGACTGGATCTCCGGCGTCGGCGAGAAGGGCGTTGTATAGATCGGTGGGAGATACATTCAGGGCTGCTGCCTGTTTGTTGAACCTGCAAGAATATCAGGCTCGCTGCTTCACGAGTCAACAAGTGAAACTATGCCAACTTTACGAAGAATTCTCCCAGGATCGGATCGGCGTCTGAGCATGGGCGTCTACCTCAGTATCAATCAAAAGAGAAAAAGAAGAACTGTACGTACTGGTACCGCCCTGGATAAAATGCTGAGCTGTCGCACCACGACACTCAGGTAGCCAGCCTGTGAAATTTCTCACAAATCTAGTTATAAACTCACTCTCCTAGATTGTCTGACCTTCGTGTTTCTGAATATCAATCATCCCTCGTACTATCCCTTGAAAACGTCACCGGATCGTGAAGGGACATGAGAGGGTAGAGGGTTCGGTAGGTGTCCCACTTTCAAGAAGAGAGAATATAATGTGAGCTTCGAGGCATACATGCAGGTTTTGGTTGAAGTAACTTACGTTGCAATATAGAGAGTCGAAGTAAGGTTCTGTCGAGTTCCATTTAGGATTTTCTCCAGTATCTAGTAGAAAATTCGATCTGTTAGTTAATTGTCGGAACAGTCAAAAATCTGGTCAACGCACAATCCGCAGGTGATATATGCGTTCGATAAAGCTTCATATGCTCTCATTAGAAAAACCGAAACCCACACAGTCCATCAAAAAATGACCCTCACCGAAGAATAGAACAGCTGCGTCGTCTCTAAATCCACGCCCGTCGTGTCAACCTGCACTCGGCCTAGGAGGTCGTTCCACTGTGCGCGATTAGCGGCATGTACTTTGTCGAAGTCGAAATCAGGTATCTCCTCTTGGGCGTTGGCGCATGCTTGGGCGCTGGAGATGAAGGAGACGCCGACGCGTGCGAGAATGCTGGTTGGGCCATTGGAAGGCGAGGGGTTGAATGTGAATAGGGCCCCCATTTCCGAGACGAATCCTACGTTTTAATTTTTTGGTTAGATTGAGATGTATGTACAACGTAGAAGATGGGAGACGATGAGCTGGGGAGTTGCGCACCGTAATAAGTCTGGAGAAGGTTCGTGCTGCCGCGGACGGGGAAGTTGGAAAGCCAGACTCCGTATTCGGTGGGCTTCCCAAGCGTGAATCCCTCTGCTTTAAAATCCACACATGTGAATGCGTTATACCGTCCTATAGAATAAATCCCAAAGTTTGAGTTCAATTTCAATCCACCAAACTTCGTGGTTGTGACCATGGTACGCACCTGGTCCGAATGATGCGGAGAACGACGCTCCTCCTTCTACTCTCGCTGTGTCTGGATCGAGAGTCATAACGGGGTTGGTACTGCTTTTCTGGCCGTCGTTGGTTATGTCCACGAGGAGGCGAGGGATTAGCGGTTCCAGCTGGGAAGGTGTATCGATGAAGCGCTGTTCTGCGCGTTGCAGTCAATTCGACACGGATGGAGTTAGACTACGTGTGATGTGTATGTTTTCATTGATTTTCTAGTGAGTAAAACGCTCAAGGGAAATGAGAATACCACTGACGAGATTTGTAGAGAAATATCCTGGGGATGCAAAGTCATCCGGAAGTCCTAAAATTGTCGTGTTTTCGTTAATTTAAAGCTTGCCTTGTCACCTTTTATAATGCGAATTATAGTGGCGCACCATTAGGCAGAACCTTTCGGAGAATTTTCCTGTTGGCCATGGACGTAGGGCATTTCTCAAACGTCGAGCATTGTAAAAATGGGAACAATTTGAAGTTGGAAAGTGGTACAGCCTATTTAATACCGTGTAGTTTAGTTACATAGTCTCTTAGTTATTTGGTCGTTCAAGAGGACGACTTACGCCACCGGTTCCACTATCATGCAATTGGGAGAAACCTGTTACGTTGAAGGTGGGGTCTCCATCGTACCCAGCGTGCTTGAATGAGAAGATGATTAGTATCAGTGTTTCCCATTGGATTGTTAGGGTTCGAGAATTTTACATTTCCGGGTGAGTCGGTGTCCATCCCAGCTTTTATCATGCCGTGAGGGAGGGTCGCGCCTGAAGAGTAGATATATCAACACTGCACTACTATGAGGAACACATCAGCGTATGTGGACTTGCCAGGGAATACATGTCCTCCATTTGTTGTACCGATGAATGGGATCACGAGGCTGGCGGGATCTGATATCTTTGGAATGGGCCGCGTCGGTTTGGTGGAGGCTGCGCTGGCCGAAGCTGGACTAGCACTGCTTCTATGCAGTGTGTCAACGGCTTGTTCGATGATGGGACGGTTAATGAATGAAACACATACAATGCGCGTTGAGCACTGACGCTTACGACACCGGAGTCCATTGACCACGATAAAGAGATGGAAAAGTGTCCTCATAGATAGATGCTATAAAGAGAGTTGATCTCGCCTTCTTGCTTCCAATGCCCCTCTTTCTTATATAGAATGATAACTATAGCTCGAGAACAGGGAACGAAGGACCGATGCATTTTGTTCTAATCATATAAGTTCATGGAAGGTCAGCTGGGGTTGATCATACTTTCGCGAAGAAGAAGAACGCCGCCTCTGAAGCGCCGCGTGCTTGCTCCTCATAATGAATCTTCTATGTGGATAAAATATTAAGATTCGGGGGCGACGACAGTCGTGTAAAGTGGAATTGGAGAGGTAGATCATCCACGTGAGCGTTTCTGGGGCGGAGATTTCCCAGCTTCACGAAGAAGACTGACGTTGAAGAAGAGCATTGAAATCGTTTTCTGCAATCAGATCTATACACAGTAGAGTGATCTGGAGAACAATAAGATGTTGAGTGAGTGAAGATGAGCTAGACATACAGACATACCGACACACGAGGGTAGAAACCATAGCATTTTCGCTGGTCAGAAGAACCTGACAATGTTGTGGTTTCTGTTGCATCCCACGTCCTGCACTCGTTTTCAAGTGGAAATGCGGCCCGTTAGGTGTTCATCGAGCCCTAGATCTCCGGAGAAGCGTCACACCGGTTACATGAAGCCTGCTGCAGACATCACTGGGGCCGAAGGTCCCGTCGGTGTCATAAATGGATTCAAAGCGCCCTGAAGTGCTTTCACATTTTCCAGGGACACGAGGACCGAGAGAAACGGTTTGTCATCTCCAACCGCGCATTGATGGTTACATGCAACGTGTACCTCTGCCTAGGATGGGCTTTCCTACGTAAATTGCGGATTATTGGAGTCCATTGGAGTCATCGATGGCCACTAGAAAAAGAAACGTTATATTAGGGTGAGAGTTAAAAGAACATTGATCATGCTGACGTTTCTTGATCATCACTTGGTGTAGCTTGGATGTAAGCAGATAACAAGTCATCCAGGGCCAACCAAGTGAGTCCAAGCAGGCCGCAGCGACTTTGCTGCGGATTTTAATGAGGTTGTAAGAGACTTGTGCACTGGTTGTAGTAGACAATTGCCTAGGTGTGACTATGAAACTCCGTCCAAGAGCTGTGGTTGCCACCTCCCGAGCTCCTTTAGTCTGCAACACCTAATTATAAAAGAAATGGCCTCTTAACGCCCTGACTTTCATTTTCAGCGCCAATCTTCTCCACAACTCCCATGGCCGATCCTCCTGTCCCCTTGAACCCAGCCAGGATCCTGAAACGAGCGGGGGACTACTCAACAGCAACGGCCAGGTCGTCAAAGAACTCGTCGATGGGCCCTCACCTCCCACTTCCAACGGCTTTGGCGCCTCTATCAAGCGCAAGTTCCGGGGCCTCAGGACTCGCGCCGGCGTTTTGACACGATCCAGGTCTTTCAGTGGGGAAGCTACTCCGGGGTCAGCGACGGAAGAGAAGAAGTTTATGAAACCCCTTTCCAGGTCACTCACGGACGTCACCAGCATTGAAAGTCCCATCTTGCCATCACGCTCTCGCAGCTCACCGAAATCAAAGGCGCACAGGTTTTCAGCACAACCGCGACTACAAACTCTGCCTAGTCTCTCAGAAGGCACATCCGTCCACCATGTTACATCGCCTGTAAATGCCAACGCCGACCCATCGTCACCTGCCATGGGCAACGTGCGGGTCCCTCAACTCCTGCAACTCGGGACGCCAATGACCAAAGTCTCTCTCAAAAAGCACAAAAAGTTCGTGTTCCGCTTAGATGCAGATCTAGGACAGATCGTATGGGAGTCGAAGAAGCATAAAATAAGTTCGTAATCTATCTATTCCTTCATCGAGCGAGCTATTTCTGCCTTGTCTCCTTTACTCCTCACTGACATCCCGCGTGGCCTTCTAGTCCCCATTGAGAACATCAAGGAAATCCGGTCAGGCGACGATGCGCGGTACTACCGTCAGCAGTTCCACCTATCACAAGAGTACGAGGACCGTTGGCTCAGCATCGTATACCTGCTGGATGGCAATTACAAGACATTGCACCTTATTGCTGCCACCAAGGACGTCTTCCAGCTGTGGGACCGCACTCTCCGCGACCTGCATGCCATTCGGCTCGAGCTAATGCGCGGCCTGGGGAACGTGGAGATGCGCCAGGCATTGTGGGAGAAGCATTATTGGAAAGGCGCAGATGAAGAAAGGGATCAGAAGTTGACGTTCGACGAGGTCGAGAAACTTTGTCGGCGGCTGAACATCAACTCTACCCATGAGGATCTGCTGAGGTTGTTCAAGGTGCCATTTCCGTCTCGGTTCTGGCTTGTCGGGCGAACGACGATGACTAACCTTGCCTGTTAGCAAGCCGACTCGCAAAACCGCCAGTTCTTGGACTTTGACGACTTTCGCCGGTTCGTGAAGCTCCTTAAAGCGCGTCCAGAAATCGACAGACTGTACAAGAAGCTGCGGGCGGAAAACAATGGGGTGTTTGACTATGGAGTATTTGAAAAGTTCTTGAAGGAAGAGCAAGAGGTGCGTTTTTCGGCTTGTTCTTTTGTTCTATTCATGCTGATCGTGTGCACTGTGCACTTTTATAGTCTCAACTATCACCGTCTGAGCTACGCGCCCTGTTCAACAAATACTCGACATCTTCTACGCCCATTCGCGGCCCTAAGGATAACACATACGACCATGACAAGTACCACCAACCTAACACCACTACATCGAGCAAAAGGCCTTTTTCAACACCGTCTCTACCTCTGTAATCACCATTGATGCTTTTACCGCCTTCCTGTTGTCGCCTGACAATTCAATCTTTGCGGACCAGCATAAAGATGTTTGGCAGGATATGACCCGTCCTCTGCCTGAATACTTCATCTCGTCGTCGCATAATACTTATCTCGTGGGACACCAGCTCGTAGGGGTTAGCACGATTGAAGGATACATCAGGGCATTACTGCATAGCTGTCGAAGCGTCGAAGGTGGGTCTCTGTCTCAGATTAAGCTGGCTGGCCTCCAATCTGATCACTTTCTACAGTGGACATATACGATGGTGAATTGGAGCCAATGATCTTTCACGGTAAAACGTTTACCTCCAAAGTGTCGCTACGGGAAGTTTGTCAGACGATAGCGAAGTACGGCTTTGTTGCGTCGCCTTATCCGATCATCATCTCAGCGGAGGTGCACTGTGGGCTGCTGGGACAGGATATGATCGCAGAGATCATGGTCAAGGAGTTTGGCGATAGTCTGGTCAGGATTCCGGTTGACGCAGAGGGTGCCATTGTGAAAGATAAGATTGAACAACTGCCGAGTCCGGAGGAGTTGAAGGGCAAGATCCTTCTGAAGGTATGTTCTGCATGCTTTTTCAACATCCCTTGGAAAGAAAACGACGTATCTGACCTTTGTTTGATTGGTAGGCGAAGAATTTTAACCTTTTAAGGTCGGATTCGATAGTGATGTCGGGTACTATACGGACCCGTCGTCTTCTGCTTCGGATTCTGAGGCTTTCTACGATTTTGCCAAGGAAGCGCAACCCTTTGCATCCCCTCGACATGACAAAAAGGAGAAATCAAGGAGGCAATCAGACACCTCTATGAAAGGTATGTATTCCATTCGTTCGTCAATCCATCACCGCTTATTGACCAGCAACCCTTTTTCTTCATTCTGCAACATCTGTAGAGCAAATAGCGAAAGCAGGCACGAACATCTTGAAGCGCGTCAGGAGCGTCCGGCGCAAGAGCGCATCCGCGCCCTCGCCCAAGCCGACTCTGTCCCAGTCACCCCTGCCTCGCTGGTGCTTTCGCAGTCGCTGCCGTCGTCGAGAGCTGTGCTTTCGCAATCGCCCCCGTCGATATCGTCGCCTTCGTCTCCCACGATGAGTGATGCGCAGAATGGCAAGATCGGACCAGGAGCAGGAGCAACACCACAGTCCATCAATTCAAGTCTCTCCTTGCCCGCTCCCACTCTCGCCCCCTCTTCACCGCCCAGCTCGAAATCATCATCCCTCCCTATCTCCCTCCCGCTCCCTATACCCGGCCGTCGCTCGGACGTAGGCACAAGCGGCAGCGACCGGACGCCCAAACCCAAGATGTCGTTCGCGCTCCTCGCACTGCTCGTCTACACCGTCGGCGTCAAATGGCGAGGGATCAATAAGAAGGAGGAGTATGCGCCAGAGCATCTGTTCTCGCTCTCAGAGAACATGGCGAACAAGATTTTGAGATTTGGGATGTGGGATCTGATCAAACATACGAAGACGCATTTGGTGAGGACATATCCGAAGGGCACGAGGCTGAGCTCGACGAATTACCAGCCGCATCGCTTTTGGGCGGCTGGGGCGCAGCTGGTGGCGATTAATTGGCAGACGTTTGGTGTGTTGTTTTTGTTTTTGCTTCTGCTTTTGTCTTTGGCTTTTATTCTTATTGGGGCTCAATTTCGCTTTTTTTTGTTGGATAGATTTGGGATATATGATCAACCACGCGATGTTCCAGCGTAATGGGCGATCTGGGTATGTGCTCAAGCCCGACGCTATCCGCCTCGCGCAGAAAGACCGTCTCGCGAAGCGGACGATGCACAGCTTCGACGTCACCATCATCTCCGCGCAGCAGCTCCCACGGCCGAAAGACGCCTCGGGCCATGAAGTCGCTGAGAAGGCGATCGTGGATCCGTACGTGGAGGTGACGTTGCATATCCCCGATTGGCCCGTCGTGTTGCGGGACAAGGAGAAAGGAGAAGGAGAAAGAAAAGAGCGGCGCTGGCTCTGGAGCGACAGCCACAGCAGGTACCGCTGCCGCTACCCTCAACCACTGTCTGTTCTGGCAGCTCCTGCGATCGTCGCAGCCACAGCGGCGACCACGCTGCTCCCCGTCGCCGCCGCGGCGAATCTGCAGACGCCCCCTGCGTCGACACCTGGGCGGGCGACGTCCTCGCGCACGTCGGCCGTCAGGAAGAACGGGTTCAACCCGGTGTGGGAGGAGACGCTGCGCATCCCGTTCGACTGTGTGGGCGATATGATGGATCTGATCTTCGTCAAGTTTGTGGTGAGGCAGGAGGATAAGAAGGATACGGATGAGCCGCTTGCTGTTTATTGTGCGTCTTTGGGTAGCTTGCAGCATGGTGCGTTCTTTCTTTTTCTTCTTCGCAGGTTTTACTATGGTACTCATTGAAAACATGGTTTAGGGTATCGTCATCTTCCTTTGCATGATTTGCAGCTATCTCAGTACCTTTACTCGACGCTATTTGTGCGCATCAACGTTAACACGGCGCCGTCATGAAGTAAGCGCGCTCCCAACTCACCCATCGACAAACTCGTCTACCTATCTTGCCCGACCCAGTAATCATTCAACGGCTACTTTCCCTGTTTCTTGACTTCTTGATTTCTTGATTCCTTCATTTTGTCTCATCCTTTCATGTCTCTATAGTTATACCACTACATCCCCAACCTGGAACACCCCAACATATGCAATTTATGTACTAGTAGTATTCCCCTTCAATTCCAAACTTCTTTAGCCCTCTCAGAGAAATCTACTTTCCTGTGACTCATTGTATACCACTTTTTAAAGCAGAAACTAGAAATTCCTTTTAATCGTATCTTGAATCACCAAATCCCTGTATTTACATAGTAGTTCATCCTGTAGCAAACACATGGACCCTTCGCGCTTTTTCCTGCAACAATCCTGTTGTGAGGTGTGATTCGGTATTTGCCGGGTTGTCTGACCCAAGGTCCAAGGACCGTAGCACTGACAAGGCTGACCCACTAAACTACTCCACTGCCGGTGTGTGTGAGCCTTAAAGGACACATGTCGGCGACTACACCGATAGATCCTAGATAACGGACACCGACTCACATAGTATCCAACCACCACCACTTTATGGCATCCTTCAACCTATTTGCGTCCATCGAGGCTCTGGAGTACGGCCCGAGCATCACCTTCAAAGCCCCTAAGGAGGTTGTGCACCTGGAGTACCCTCCATCACAGTTGGCTGCGAAGCCTTCGACGGACAAGGGCGAATGGACGCGCTTTGTGTGCATCAGCGATACGCATGCAAGAACGTTTGATGTTCCGGACGGGGATGTGCTCTTGCATGGTGGGGATCTGACGAACTTGGGCACTGAGGCCGACTTTCAGAAGACGATGGATTGGTTGTGTGGGTTGCCTCATAAGATAAAGATGTGAGTTGTCGTTCTGTCCGTCCTTCTGTCTGTCTGTCCTGCTGCTGCTCTGCTTACTGTTGAGCATCGCTGAATGCTTGGTTCATTATTAGAATTATAGCAGGAAACCATGACCTGACATTGCATGCTGACTGGTACGAGACACAATGGCCAAAATGGCATGCGCAGCAGGGGAAACAGGTAGTTTTGACATGTTGGTAGGTTCCCAGTCTCTGTGCTTACAACAACCCGTTTGTGCGCTACGGCTTGAAGAATCGAGAAAGGATCATGCGCATGCTCAAGGGCGATCGTGCTAAACAGGCTGGAATTGTGTATCTGGAGGATGAACAGTACGATTTTAAGGTCAAGGAGGATGGTAAGGTGTGGAGTGTGTATGGGTCTCCGGTATGTTTGAACTTTGTGTGCTTTCCTTTTGTTTTCGACGTTGAGGCTGGACAGTGGTCGCCGTGGTACTATAATTGGGCCTTTAACTATCAACGAGAAGATGCTACAGGTTCGCAACGTTTTCGTTATGATCAGCCCATGTTAATCGATCCTGAATTTCTGGAAGAGCTTATTTCAAAGTTCCCAAAGACTGATATTCTGTGAGCCTTTCTCTCTATACACCTAGAAACAAAAGGCTATAACACTATCTGTCTTTACCGACTTTTGAAGGTTGACGCATGGTCCAGTACATAAAATTCTGGATCGAGTTAACGGAGGAGAAGATGCCGGATGCGAAGCTCTTCGGGCTCGATTCCCTGAGCTCCGACCTCGTCTGCATCTTGCAGGCCACATCCACGAGGCCCACGGGGCGTATATCCACACGTGGGACCCTTCAAACAACTTTGAGCCTCCCACCGTCCGAAATGACGATCCAAGGATGCTAAGCAACCAGACGATCATCGACGATGTCCGTGTGCTAGATGTAGAGCCTGCCAATGATGCATCTCAAGACAGTGCGACTGCGGCTACAGTTGAAGCAGAGCCTGAACGTACCGTGTTTGTCAACGCCGCGAACTGGCCGATGGGTCATAGGGCTACGCGAAATGGCCGGTCGGTAAACAGTCGAACGCCGTTCGGAGGTCCTGGATTCCAGGCCGTCGTCGTGGATCTGAAGGATTGATTGAACCTGCTTATGGTTCAAGCTGAGATAGAATTGCTTTGGATTTGCCTTCGTTGAAGGACTTGTAAGTTGTATACTAGACTGTTTATTTTATTGATGTACTGGGCGGTGCAAGAGAATTAGAGACGTTTCAAAGACGTTTAAGGTTCTCTGGATTTTATTTTTTCCCCTTGAATTCTCATGTTCAAAGTAATTCGTATACTTGAGTGTATGATTTCGAGTGCTTTTCGAATAGCCCCTGAAGAATCTTCCGCATCTCCGAATGCTCTCACGGCTCCTCTTTGTCTTCAACGCCTAACTTGTCAAGCCATCGTCATGTAGAGTCAGAATCTGACCTGACAGAGCGATCACATAAATTCACTCCTGCATGCAGCCCCGTATTCCTGCTTACAACTTGTGCCCACCTCACGGAGGCTTTGCCGTAGCTCGCAGTTCGCTATTAATGTATTATAAGCGTATAATGAAGTCAGGGGACTATCGGCGCCGTAGGCCCCGCATTCAAACATCCTGACCATTGACCACTTAGCGTCCTACCAAATCCAAATCCATACTACATATTCACAATTCATCTCAAGCCTCAGAGGGTCAACGCCCAGCTTACATCTATAGATACCTCCATTCATCAATTCCTATCATGACCTCGGAGGTCCTCGAATATACCAACGTCGTATTCAAATCTCCTCGCGAGATAGTATACCTGGACTATCCATAATCCCCGTCGCAGCTTCCCGAGAAGCCTCCTCCTCCTCCCACATCCTCGAATTCGCCCTCACTGACAGGCTGCGACCCGGACTCAGAGTGGACACGCTTCATCTGCATCAGCGACACCCACTCGCGGACGTTCAGCGTCCCTCCTGGAGACGTGCTGCTGCACAGTGGCGACCTGACGAATCTCGGGACGGTGGATGAGTTCAGGAAGACGATGGAATGGCTGTATGCGCTGCCGCACAAGATCAAGATGTAAGAATTTCTTTTCATGTTCTTGGTCCTCTTTGGTCTGGTTTAGTTATCCATGGTTGTTGTTGATTTGGGATTTTGGCATATCATTATGGGGCATTCGATGCCTGCAGAATTATAGCTGGGAACCATGATTTGACCCTACACGCCGATTGGTATGAGGGTCAGTGGGAGGATTGGCATAAGCGCCAGGGCAAACAGGTATGTGGCATCAGACTCATTTCTTGCATTTTCATTTCGTTGGGTCCACCCTTTTGACGATTCCGAATCCTAACCAATCTTGCACCTTGCTTTCTTGCATTTAAAGGACTTACAAGCGATCTTGATGATGCTCATAGGAGACTACGCGAAGAACGCCGGAATCGTGTATCTCCAGGACGAGCGATATGAGTTCAGGGTGAGAGAGGGTGGTAGAATGTGGAGCGTGTACGGCTCTCCGGTGAGTGAGAAATACGAAGTATAATCTACTTAATTCCTTGATTGAGAGTCGGACATGGTCTATTCAATCTATTCCATTCCAATGTGCAGTGGTCCCCTGAGTTCTGCGATTGGGCATTCAATTATGCGCCAGAGGACGCTGAAGGTTCGTGTCCTTCACGTGGTATTGGACATTGGGGGCCTTCGATATTAAAACTCTACCAATTCCTTTTCTTCCCCCAAACAAAGAGATCGTATCCAAATTTCCAAACACCGATATCCTGTAAGTAAAAGCGCTCCAAAGGTCCTATTCTATCTCCGGTTCCACTCTTTGATTCCGGGTTTATTGTTCCTCTACACGACATACTTACCTCTTACTCCTTATAATAAAAGATTAACGCACTGTCCTACACGCGGGATATTTGACCGGACCACCATCGGAGGCGAACATGTCGGATGCGAAGCGCTCCGCGCGCGGCTCGGCCTCTCCGAGCTGCGGCCCCGCCTGCACGTCGCAGGCCACATCCACGAAGCGCACGGAGCGTACATCCATACTTGGGACTCTCCAGATTCGAATTGTTCTTTTTCCCCCTCTTCCGATTCTAGTAGGGCAGAGCCTCCATCCGTGCAGAACGATGATGAGCGAGTGCTCTCTAGCCAGTCATTTACGGATGCGGGAGTGGAAGAGGAGGGAAGGGAGAGGGAGAAGAAGTGGAGGGAAGAAGAACACTGGCAGAGCGCACGGTGTTCGTCAACGCGGCTAATTGGCCAATGGGGTGGAAGACCAAGCGGCCGGGAAAATGGGCGCCTGTGCGTGTGCCGTTCGGGGGCCTGGGGTTCCAGGCTGTTGTTGTTGATTTGAAAGATTGAGTGGTGGTGGGTATTGGGTGCACTGGCAGATGTTATGTATCTGAGGGCAACCAAATCGAGAAATGAGCTTGGTTGAATATCAGTTCGATGCTTATTTTACTTAAATCGCCTGCAAGCATGGTCCAAAAATGGGAATCTTATTGGACATAAGTAGAC
Source organism: Psilocybe azurescens (assembly GCA_023853785.1). Classification (NCBI taxonomy): domain Eukaryota; kingdom Fungi; phylum Basidiomycota; class Agaricomycetes; order Agaricales; family Agrocybaceae; genus Psilocybe; species Psilocybe azurescens. The sequence continues at coordinate 14,483 of JAJIRX010000523.1, read as the reverse complement.
GATAACCGATTAAAGTACCGGGAAGGACTATAGATACAATTGCAATTTAACGAATCGATATGCGACAAACCAAAAAAAGAGATGGGGGGTTGCTAAATATGAGTAGAGAGTTTATACGAAAAACAGATGGTAGAACGAGATAGAATGATTATATACAGTATGCGAAAATAATGGAGGGAGGGAGTAATATGATTAGTATATAACAGAGTGATAAGGTAAACGATAGGCAATAGAGGATGGACCATGTACAATTTTATCATAGCAGGAATTTCGTGAACATCGATAACAAGAAAAAAAAACAAAAAGCATGAAAACACCCGACAAACACCAAAGCAATGGACCCAAGATAGCAAGAAAGAATAACGGGAGATAGTGGCAGAAAGAAAGCGAAAGTGAAGGCGAACGAATAGCAATGATGTCGACGGTTACCGTTGAACCGACAAACGAAACCTCTCGACATCGGTGGAGCTGGAAGGGAGCCTAACAGCGAAGTGGAGCGCAGAAGAAGCAACGATTAGAGCAGCGTACAAGTATTGCGACTAGTGCCCCAGTGGCGTCCCCTATGGTCATCATGGCAATGATCGATCCAATTATTTTGATTTTGGAGGCGAAATAGCCACCAAAGACGATCGGCGTCGTCGTCGAGCGGTGCTTTTGGGATTGAGAAGGACTCGATAGTTCAGTGAGATACTCGCACTTGAACGACCGACGGGCGCATTGACTGGTTTAAAAGGAGATGAATGAGTATCGGATTATTTTTCTAAAAAAATGTGGAGCTACAAGCACAAGATCCCGATGACAAAAAGAACTTACTTGCAAGTCTGATCTTTGTTCCCGGCAGGCGGACGCCCGCACGAGATTTTGCGCTCCCTGCAGAACGTGCAAGCTAGACTGGGTTTCCTGGGGTCCGATTTGATGTATTTTACTCCGTTGGAGGAAGTGGCGGAGATACCAATGGCAGCAGAAGCAGTAGACTTGCTCTCAAGCTCAGGAGATGAACTTGAATTCCCAGTAGTGGCGCCGTGAGTTGCAGCCTGATCAACCTCCATCGCGTCAGGTGGCCGTGGCCGCGTTGAGTCGGCCGTAGTGTGTTTACCCCATCTGCGTTTCTTCGCGGGCGGAGGTACGAATACCGACGACGAGTCTGCCTGACTGGGCATAGGCGTTGGCAAAGTCGAGGTCTGCGAAATGACTTGAACGCCGGGAGCGAGACCGGCGCCTGGACATGCCATAGAGTTCGCGGTCGCGATTGCAGTCGTAATCATGGGAGCAGTCGTAGCCGTGCTGTTAACGTTAAATGTTCGGGTATCGCTGCTAATAGGGGAAGACGACGAAATGATCATCATTGAATTCCGAGCCAATTTCCTGGATTCATTTTCCTTCTCCAAGGTCTCCTCGTACTTGAGCCGTTGCATGAATTCGATATGTGGGGAGAGCTCGGAGTAGGTGGACAGTTTCTCGGGAGGTACAGGCTGGTGCTATTGGATTGGAAACGGGAAGACAAGTCAATAATAGAGCGATGATACGGCACGAGAGAGAGAGAGAGAGATATGATTTAAACGTACAGCGCGTTCATCTAATTCTTCCTGTGTCGGCTGATAGAACATGAGCCGACGACTGTGAGGGTGTGGATACGGATGCACATGCGGATTGATCACATTATTGCGGAAGAATGTCAAAATCCCTTGCGCCGGCAACCTTGATAACTAGAAAATGATTATGATGACCAAGTGGAATTACTTGTGAGTAATCATAACACATTGAATGTATGAAAACATCTCACTCTTGACATCGGGTACTCTAGCATAGGCTCAGCGGAGCCATTATTAGACTGTAACGACGGATAAGAGCCCATACGAGCGCCCGAGTGGGATTCCTGAGAGTGACCGACCACACCGAGCGTAGTAGCTTGCCGAATAGATGGTTCATATATTTCAGGAGGGCGATGCAAAGGAATCTGATTATACGGCAGCGAGCGGTGGGGAGAATCTGCACTCCATTCCGCTGACGAATTTGTCGTTGTCGTCGTCCGAGCAGGTTGAGCCCGAGCATCAACTTCTTTTACCGGCTCGGAGGTACGGCTATCCCAGGTTTTACCGTAATAATAGTGCAGCCCGTAGCCTTCGTCACCGTCGTCGTAGTTCTCGCCACCAGTGCTCACTGCGGTACGGCGATTTGAATTGTCCTGCAGTTGCAAAAATAAAAGAAAGCATGAGCGATTATGTACGTGAAAAAGACGTAATGCACAATCACATCACTATAGCGCTGGGAGTGCCCGAGAGTCGACGTGGTCATATCCGGTGGGGAGAAGTATCGAGGGGTGCTTCGTGGCACCGTGTCCCCGTCCCCGGCCTCGTGCGGATGTATGTCGACGCGCTGTTCGATGGAAGAGTGGATAGGACGACTCGAGGGATCAAAAAGGCGTGGTTGTCGCCGAGCTGATATTCTGACGGGTATGCCGTCATTCTGCATAAAATGAAATGCTGTTGACAATTCTCGGTGCCAGTGTAACAGCCTATGACTTGCAAAATGCCAGTGTGTGCGTAGATAAAATTGCCCTAGTCGTGGCTCGAACCAACGATGGGAGTGCAAGTGCTCAGTCCAGAACTGCAAGAATGTGGACAGAGAGACAGATGCAAAAAAGATACAAAAAGCGAGTCTTAGGAAGATGGTGGTTGGGACAAGAGGGTTAAAAAGAAAGCGCGCGCGGAAGATGCGGGGTAAAAAAGCAAAAGGAAGAGAAGGACTGGATAAAAGAGTGACCCATGGCTAGTTACCTAATCTGGACCCTTAGGTATACGTACACGCCCCCTTTTCTGGATTAGTCGTTTTGGTGCACACATCTGTCAATATTTGGGGTGCTGAATGTTGTTCATCGAAGATTGCTCCTTAGATCTTAGAATCATCCTATCGATAGGCGTTGGATAAGCGTGCCACAGACAGAAAAAATAAAAATATAGAAGATATAAGCGCCTTGACTTGATTGCCAGTGAACGGTGCACTTGCGGATCTTGGATCTTTGGCTTGGGAACTGCGAATGCCTACGGCTTTCTATAATGAGCCGGCGGTCTCGCTGTGCATTCTTGCAGCTGGGTAGGACCAGGGACATCAGTGGGTAGACCGTAGACAAGTCGCTGTGAACAGATGTTTGACCCACGAGGTCAGGGGAACCTATGTAGCCACCCTCCCGGAACTGAATAGGAATGAGCTATTACCAACCGAATACTGCCGAAAGCTAGTGTCGTCCGAGAAACAGTGATCATGAGCAACTGTGCATGTTTGTATGGTATCAGTGCACATAAAGGGATAGATAACCGGGCTAGAACTCAAATCTTACCAAGTGATCATAAGCAATCGATACCGCGAGGGGCCCATGACGTCTTTAATCATCGGTTATAGAGTGGACAGTCCGCACAAACCGAACACAAGGTCCATCTGGAGGAGCCTGGAGACACAAGGGATGGAGAATACGTGAGAAAGCATAAAGAATCACCCCACCAGAAAAATACATAAAAACAGCGGATGAAATAGCATTTGAATGGGTGCAATAGATGTCGGATAAGATATTAAAGTTACACTTCGGGGGCTCTGCAGTGTGTAAAGAGGAACTCCATCGGGGCAAGAAGTGAGAACCGTTCATATAACGGTGTGAAAGATGAGAATGCGATATTAATACATTTAAGATAACAAAGATGACAGAGAAAATTGTCTCATCGATATCATTGAATCAAAGATAATTTGAAGAGGCGAATGAAAAGAAGAAAAAACTAGTCAACATCCCTAGCATTGACCTCGATGAACAAAGTTGAGAACAAGTGTTGCGTGAGCTGTGCGTCGTGCAGAGGAAGATGTCGGAACCCTGGAACAATTATATTAGCATCAAGAAACCGAAAAGAAAAAGGCATCTAAAAACCCAAAGAGAAAAGGGCGGCAAGAAATGCTAACCACTAACCTTGTTCCAAGCACCCCAAAGGAACGCAATATATGCCGAGGGGTTCATCATCATCACGCTGGCCCTCCTGCCGCACCGCAAACTCTACAAAAATAAGATCCTTCATGCCGCCCACACAATCGAACGGCAAACACAACTCCTCCTGCCAGACGGGATTGAACCCATTATCCCGGATCACTTTCGTCTTAAACGACACAGTCCTGGCGGACGACACGCTCGTGGCCGTCGCGTCCGTCGAAGGCGAGTACTTCGCTCCAGCGGTCGTAGCCGAGTCCGGCAGGAAAGGCGAATGCGACCAATCAGGGATATGCAGCGACACCTGCACAAAAGGGTCCACGATCGATTTCTCGATGACTTCCTCGCCTTTCGAGTCACGCAGCCGGGGGACTTGCTGCGCAGATATGATCTAGAGATGGAGTTTTCGTCAGCTTTATAGCAGGTGAGTATTTGGGTAGTGGAGTAGAACCCGAGGCGAGAAGAAAAGAAAAAAACGAGAAAGAAGAAAGCGAAAGATTGTTTATTAGTACGCACAGTTACGTCGAGGAAGTGTTGGGTGCGCTTCGAAAGCAAGTCCTTTTCAGGGCATCGAAGTGCCTCGGGCTTCAAAACATATCCCGACCTTCCGTTACGCTGGAACATGGCCTGATTAATCACATATCCCAAATCTACACGTCAAACCGAAAAACGAGGCGTAAAGCAAACAAAGAAAAACATCAGCAAAAACGAAGTTTGATCATCGATAACCACACCAATCAAAAAGCAAAGCCTCACCAAAAGTCTGCCAATTAATCGCCACGACCTGGCACCCAGCCGCCCAGTACCGATGCGGCTCATAATTCGTCGAGTTCACCCTCGTCCCCTTTGGATAAATCCTTACAAGGTGCGTATGATTATGCTTCACTAGATCCTGCATGCTCGCCTTCATCAGCCGGTTCGCCGCGTTCTCAGAGAGCGAAAATATATGCTCCGGCGCATACTCGATGCTCGGTGCGATGCCGTGGCATTTCACGCCTACCGTGTACACGAGGAGCGACGCCAGGCGGAAAGACATCTTCTTCGTGCGCTTGCTCTCTTTTTGGGGTGGAGGAATCGCCTTTCCCGCGGAGGCGCTTCCACGTTTTCTTGATGTCGGTGATGCCTTCTTTGAGTAACACCTCGGCCTCGTTGTCGGAATCAGAGGGGGAAGAGGAGGATGCGGCCTCGATCGTCGCTGGTTTATTTTCAGCTGCTTTCTTGGCCAAGCGCTCAGCTTGCACAGCAGCCAATTGTTCGACGACGTATAGATTCTTAGCCTACATTCACATTAACATTAACATCTATGAGGATCAGAGAGAAAAGAAACAAAACACCCACTTTAAGCAAAAACTTATTCTTCAAACTCTCAGGGCTAGGCAACTCTGCAATCTTCGGGCGACCCTCTACAGGAGCCTGGACGATTTGGTCTCCAAAACCTCCACCATGATATCGACGATCTTATCCTGCTGTTCGACGCCACAGTGCACTTCCGCAGAGATCAGAACCGGATAGGGCGACGTCATGAACGCGTATTTCGCGATGGCCTCGCAGATGTCGCGCATGGATACCTTGGACGTGAATGTCTTCCCATGGTAAATCATAGGCTCGCCGTGGTCGCCGTCGTATATATCCACTGCGTATTGTCAGACGTTTACCGTATAAAAATCAGTACGCGCGAATTTGCAAATAATGCGAGAAATGCATACATTCAACGCTCCGGCAGCCATGTAACAATGCCCGAATGTACCCTTCGATGGTGCTAACACCGACCAGCTGGTGTCCGACAAGGTAAGTATTATGCGAGGAGGAGATGTAATAGTCTGATATAGGTGCAGTCATGTCTTGCCAAATATCGAGATTCTGTTCTGAGAATGCAGCATTATCTGGCGACGCCAGGAAGTTTGAAAAGCCTTCTACGGAAATGATTTCCGCAGGTTCGTTTGGCGAGCCCGATGTCGAACTTTCCGCGAACTTGTTGAAAAGCGCGGCCAACTCTTCGTCATTCAGTTTGGACTAGGAGATGATGTATTCTCGAGTCAGTCATGAACAGCTATGTGGAAACGAGAGACAGGAGTCCCACCTTTTGAAACTCTTTCATGAGTTTAATGAACGCTACCACATCGAATTTCCCCCGTTCCGAGTTGAAATCTTCTCATATATGCTCTCCAATTCCGGGCGTCTCTTGAGAATCTTCGCGAACTGTTGAAACTGCGGATAACCGAGATGGCCACGGCCAGCAGTGTCCAGTTCCTGCTCACAACATGCCGTGAAATCCACATCACAACAAAACTACAGGCCGAAGATCCAAACAACTGACCTTGAACAGTTTCTGCAACGCCTCATACGCGATATTCACATTCAACCTCTTGCACAACCGCTCGACGTCATCAAAATCCAGCACCTGATCGCCCTCCTCGTCCGCCCCCTTCCAATACTGTCGCTCCCACACCGTCTGGCGCACGTCCACGTTCCCGAGCCCCGCCATCAGTCCCTGTCGGACGGCGTACAGTTTTGGAGCGCGACGCTCCACATCTGAAACACGTCCCGCGTTTCGGCGACGATGTGCAACGTTTTGTACGTCCCATCTAGGATGTAGATGATCGTGATCCATCGCTCCTCTAGGTCGGTAGGGAGCTTGAACTGTTCTCTGTAGTACCGCGCGTTTGCTCCTAGCCGCAGCTCCTTGATAGCCTCAATAGGAACTGTCAAAGAAAAACACGGGTAGATGGTTCAGATATGGCTCAAGCTCCATCCATCTAAAATTATATCCCATGCTGGTGATGATGGCCGCATACATGCATAGGTGGAACGACATAAGGAAACTGCACCACGCACCTATGCCAGCCTTGTTCGACTTGTAAAATATCCGCCCCTCATCAGGGTCAATCCTAAACAGCACCGACTTCTCGCTCTTATCGGAGATCTTCGTCATCATCGTGCCCTTCAGCAACGCCTCTGAGATCTGGACATCATCCACGAAAGGGTTATCGGTCAGCGGAGGGGAGGTCGACGACGATGCTGGTTTCTGGAGCCCACTGGGCAAAGCGCCTTTGACGATCCCTACAGACATTCTTGTGGCGTGCTTGGTCTTTTTCTGCACCCAACGTTTAGCTCCGTGCTGAGAAGGCATCCGAGTAGTGCAGAGAAGGGTAGTGCTTACAGGGTGAGATTGGAAAGTTGGCTAATGATAGTACGTCTCTGTGACCGTGGATGCTAAATTATTCATGCCGCCAGAAACCCCTATGATATGGGGGCTGTACACTGGACTGAGCACAGATTTGCAGATCGATAATCAATAGGTTGGTATCAGATGACCAATTAATGGCGCGTCCGCGTCGCGTCGCGAACATACTGTGCAACTGTAGGTCAGGTTAGGGTTTCATTGGCTTTTATTCTTCACCAAGTATCTAGAGAGTCGAACAGAACACGTACAATAAATACTCGAGGCATAGATAGCTCCCATACGGCCCGCCACAATTAGTAAAAAAGTATCTCTCAGTAAATATGTAGTACCTGCCACCACCTCCTCGCATATCCCATCCAATCAGTGTTGATACAAACAAGTAAACTTCCTTTTTTTCTTTTCTTTTTATCTCTTCTCCGCAGCACACTCAGGTTTTGCGATCAAGCGTCCATTGTCCATTTTCAACACTGGATGAAGTTCCCGACGATCATGCTCGGGATACCCCACTTATCCCTCCCCTGATGGTGAACGAGAAACAGCAATTGATGAACCCTTCCTCCATAGTCTGCGGCTCTTCCTCTTCTTTCTTCACCAATGCCCCAGACGCGCTCGGTGTGCCTAGCGGAACCAATGTGTCATCAGCTCAAAAGGGGTTCATCTTCATCGGACAAAAAGCCCCGCGCGCAACAATAGGCACATACCTGAGGTAGTAGCCTTGCTGATGACCGGACTAGTACTGCTGGAATTCAGCACCGGCTTGTATCGCAGCACGCAGGAGGTAAGCACGGCTTTCTGGCTGGAGTCGAACGCCACATGTCCGTACTTCTGTTTCACAAAAAAAAGGAGATTTTAATAAGATGCTTATACACTCGAAAAGACAAGGCGAACGTACCTCCCAGTAGTTGACGGCCGACTCTTCCGCCATGAGCTCATAGATACACAAGCGGCCCTGCAAATAAACAAAAAGTCAGAAATATGAACATAAACATGACAATTCGCGCCCTCATGAGAGTATGTATGCATTTAACACTCATCCACCCATCCCTCGTACGTAGTGCACTCGCAATTCAATGCAACCCACACAGTGGATGCGAGCACACCAAAATTAAAAACTAAAAAAAGAAGAGGAGTGATTACTGACATCGCGCATCATATATCCATCAACGCCCACGAGTTCCGTGAATTCCCTATTTCCCTTATAAATCTCGCCCGTTCTCTCCACAAACACGCAGGAACGCCCATGGCCGAGAAGACCCGATCATAGTCCAACAGCATTCGCTCAAAGGCCTCTTCGATGAAAACCAGGTCCTGTCAAGGGAGTAGGGTTTAGTGCGGAATTTGAAGGTGGATCACAATACAATATGTTTGACAACGCACCAGATCACGAAGCGATTGTGCGACGGCCTGTGTTCGTGGATGATAATGACAAGTATGTGAACGTGAGTTGAGAATAGAATAGAAGAGTAGGGAGAGAAGCAAGGTCCTACCCTAAATTTGGGTCGGAGCACGGATAGTGGTTGCAGAATCTGCTGCTTGGATTCTTGGGACACACTAGACAGAAACATTGTCAGCACAAGACCGCCAAAGACCGTTCTCCAAATAACCACGGGGTGATAGCGATAGCGAATAGGGTATAATCCAACCAACCAAATTAATGAATGAAAGATGAAAAAGCACACTCACTTTCGGTCCATCCATCTCGAGAGCCTGGCGTAGCCTTTGACGTAGTTATATGGCTTTAATAGACCAGCTTCGTACTTGCTTCTGATAACCCGATTCAGCCGCTCGTCCCGAGAACCCGATTCTTGGTCTGCAGCGGTGAGGAGGAACTTCTCCGTCTTCGTCGCCGCAGGTAAAATGTTCTCGGTTGACTGAGAATTCGTTATTGTCGGCTCCTGTCGCAGGAGTAGCCACCATTCCAGGATAGATAGCAGCCTGCATCTTTGAGCTGTGGTCAACGTAGTCGTCGGAGCAGCTTGGTTCGCGGTCACATTGGGAGTCGCCGCTGTGAATGACGCGGAAGAGACGAGCGAAGGCGCAATCGTAGTAGGGGCGAGAAGAATGAGCCATCGTCCAACGTCTCGAGGAAGTCCCTGGTATCCCATGTTCAGAAACCAACCATCTTAACAGAGAAACTTTCCAGGTGGAGTACATACGTGAGCACCGAGAACTCGTTGCCGAAGGTTTCTGGCGAGTACATATATGTCGGCACCGGCATAGGCCACGTCGAGGTAGGTTGTGCAGGCTGGCCTTGATATACAGGGACTAAGATGGATAGCCGAGGTCAGATGGGAAAAGCAAGCACAGAGTGTGGACTTAGAGAGATGCGCACCAGGAGCATATGTCCTCGGCATATCAATTACTGGGACCCCAGCAGGCTCGATAGGTTTATCAGGTACCTTGGGCCGACGCTCGTCGTGGCACAGATGTCCAATTTCACGCTTGATGCTGTCGAGCATTCACGACGAATAACATATTATTGAAGGACGAAGAGGGAAATGAACCGAAGTCAGTCCGAAGTTCAGCACAAATAACACTGGAAGTTGAAACTGTCACCAACCATCGCTGACAGGGCCGCCCTTCATCACAAGTCATATGGCTGCGTCGACAATACAAGCACGCATGGTTGACTTTCCTCCTTTTCGTTGTTTTCTTTTTCTTGCCAGCTTCATCATCGCCTGCGGAGGATGACGCTTGCTGCGAATCTGCCGCTAAAAGATTGACATTGACTGTGGCCGAGGACATTGCAGACGTTGCTCCCTGCGCCGAATCCGCATACGTGGTGAACGTCGACATATATGAGGAAAGTCAAAGAGTAGCCAGAAACCTTCGGTCAAGAATTCGAGGAGGAGTTCATAAGAAATTGAACTCGTCTGGGTAGCGTGCAGAGGTTGAGGGATTACAAAACGAAAACTCGTGGCGGTGCGAAATCTGCCTTCTTTCCATATTCGGAAGTCGGCACTGAGATTTCCCACTTGACGCTGGGCTTGGCACTCGCTGAACACTGAATGTCAGTATCCGCCACAAAGACGCTGGAACGACCCAATCAGTAGAGGAAATATGGTAGGCAGTCCATGCGGCAGCTTATGAGAAGTAATGGAAGATCGTTGATGTGTGGATACAGAAACTGTATAGATTTTTGTTCATAATTCACATCGTGTACTGAACAACTGACAACTGACATTCGAATGCGGGATGATCCCCAAGCGTGGAGTTAAAAAAAAAAGGTTCCGCCCATGCTTCGTGTGCCAGAGTATTGACGACCGACTGATCATAACTGTTAAAATGTGTGCTCTGGAAGTTCTGCTTTATTTTTCACCAATTGTATTGCCCACCATCAAACACGCTCCTAAGGGAATATCATGGGCGGGAGAAGAGGAATATGGACTGCGCTTGAATGAGAGTCCGAAAGGAAAAAATAGCCAGAGCAGAATCATCAGAGAACCCGTCTCTAAAGAATGACGTTGTGTAAACCTGCACGGTCGCGAGAAGGCCAAGAATTTCGAAGGATAAATATACCATGATCGGAAAGGATGGGTAGATAGTCGGAACATGTGTCGGATACTCGATCTTTAGAGCTCACAGGTATCTTTACACATTGTGGATGCATGATGCGCATTGCATACGAGCACCGTAGTGAAGAATGAGGTACATTTAGCCGGATTAGCCCATCAAGTAATTTTGAATCCAGTTGAAGAGGCCGTAAATCAGATCTAGTGCCCAAAGACAGTCAGATAAGCCTTTGGACAGACCATGACAAGTAATGTGGTTGCTGACCATGGCCATTCCATGTGTTTCGACCTCCGAGATATCTTATCAAAGCCGTTGCGACATGCAGATCAGCCAATACAGTCGAAACGGATCAGATAAACCAGTCTTAAATCAAAATCAGACCTTCCAAAGCGGTCCAGCAAGCCAGTGATAATATAAAAGGTGTAACCAGATGAAAGACGAGAGCAAGTAATCGGAAGAGACAGGAATCGTCATGTTTCGGGATCAAGTCTTTCACCCGGCCTCCCCTAAATCTGCATCCGCGGAGAACCCGGACCGGACACTTTCCCTTCCGCCTGGCCCCGTTCCAGTCTCCTTTCTTCCAACTCGGACCACATTGTTCAACTGCCTTCTCTGTTGCTCTAATCAACCATCCCGGTTCTTTGTCGCAGAATAGGTGAAACCGCAGCTGTGGTCTCTGATGGAGCTCTCTGGGAATCGCGGTACGTTTTTTCTTTACCGAGTTTGTGGGTTTGAGCGACGGAAGACTCCCAACTCAATTGCAACTCAAAAAACACAAGATGGACGAGGATAAAGAAGGCCGAGGTACAGAATAAGGATCCATATAGATATGTAACAGACACCACTCTATCGTACAAGTCCAAACCACCAAATTAGAATGGCTCTCATCTGACTGAGGTCTTTGAACGATAGCCCAATGGCAAAACCATCCATCCATCCATCCAAACATGTCTTGGGCCTTCTCACTCTCTTCTTCTATGATAATGAACTCCAAGTCAAACACTGTCACCCGACATCGTACACATCCGAGAATCCTCTTTGTATCAGTTACCCTCTACCGCACCCGTCCAGGTCTAGGCTGCGCATCCACAGTCTCTTCCTTGCTTCTCAATCCCCGCTTGTACTCAATCAAGAATGTCCAGGCCAGATAAACCTTGAGGCCTTGAGGCCTCGCTACCTAGCTCATTCCATCAGGGTATGTTGTTTGTCAGGCTATTTACAGTATTGGACTCCGCAAAAGTCTACACAAACGCACAACACGAGACCAAGATGAATCCCACGAGGCAGGTCCTCGTTTTCATTGGTTCCGGACACAACTCTAATAACCACAACTACAAATTTCTTCATCTCCAACGTAGATACTCAGGGCATGAAGCACATGCTGTGCAGTTAATTGTTTTAACTGATGGCCGCTCTATGACGCTAATGACGCTCGTGCATCGTGTACGTCGAAAACACTTTGCATCACACAACGCAACGCACCTCCAGCGTCCTGTCAGCGTGTCTTTAATGTCAAATAAAGCGATGACTACCCTTGCATCATGCATTCGAGTATGCACTAATCACGAAAAGCTCTTAAGATCCAGCTCGCTGTTCGCTTCGAGTTCACGCCACTGGAACCAGAGTACGCTTCACCCAGATCTCGCCCCTCATCCTCGAAGCCTTCAAAGAATAAACGACAGTAGACTGCACTATCCCAAATCCCGCCAGTAAAATGACATCCACCTCTCAAGATCGACTTACGTCCACGTCCACGCCCACAGATTCCACGATGCCCACGTCCACGTCCACGCCCACGCCGCCGCAGATTCAGATTCAGATGCCCGAGCTCGACCTCCCCGCCCTCGCGAAAACGACGCGCAAAAGCCTAGATCGCCTAGCCTCCTTCTCCAACATGCAAAGGTGAAATATATCTTCTCTTCGCTTGGTATTGTAGATCCCATCTAATCTCACAGTGTGTTTGTTGTTTTCTTCCTTCCATCCTTCCATCCATCCATCTTTCACTTAACAATCCGAATAACCCACGCCCTGGCACATGATATTAGTGCATCCGATCCTCTCCCGGTCCTCACCAAGATTTCCACCAAGATCCACGCGCTCATCCGGCTCATTGACGCGGAGACATGCTCGCAGCGCAGCTCGGGTACCGGCTCGCTACAGACGCAATGCTATTATGCGAAAGCACCCTTATCGTCATCGATTCTGAGCTGGGCGAGTGGGATGCAGGCGTGAGCGTTGACATAGACATGCTGCGCGAGACGTGTCGGAGCGGCTGTGAGAACGCGGGTAAGGTCGCGGATGGGTTTAGAGATGTAAGGCAGGAGGCGTATAAGGTGGGTTGTTATAAACATCTGCTCTTAGAACCGCAGATTTCTGATATGGTGTTTGTGTATTTGTTTTGATAATAGATTGCGGCGGCGACCAAGGACAACATGTTTATCGTCCTTGTTCCGCCTGATAGAAACTCCTGTGAGTCGACTTTTTATCTATTTAATATCACTTTTTGACCATAGTATTTCCTACCCCCAACTTGCGATTCTATTTAGCCGCAACAATGAAAATACACCTAAAAGATATCGGCACAGGGCTAGTAGCCAATTTTAAACTTGCTCTCAGACTTTGCGCGCGCAGTGACGAATGTATCCGAGTGGTGGGCGTTCGTGAAGGAAGACCTGGAGTCTCCGAAGCCTACTTTAATCCCCTCGCCCTCGTCACCAACACCATATACACAGGATGAGGTGCGGAATATGCATACAAGGTGGACATCCCTGAAGGAGGGTTCCAGCAGTATTACGATGTCGTAAGTCGATCTCGCCTCTTCTATCATTTGAAATAAGTAATTGATTTATCGGGATGATTCGTAAATTCAACAGATTAGTGTAGCGCAGGAACGCTATCCGGATTTACTCCCATCGTCTTCTGCAGCGTGGACGGCGGTAACCACTGCTCGGAGCGCGGCGCCTAGCTCCTTAGGCCATGACGAGAAAGATAAGGAGCAGCAAAACCATGCCTCACTGGTGCGAGGACGTGCCCGCACGATCGCAAAGGGATGCATGCAATGTTGGATCGAATCGTCGGGTTGAGGATGAAGCACCCAGCTGCTTCTGGCGGAGGGAAAGGGAAGGAGAAGGAGAAAGACATCGTCGACTCCTGACAACCCTCAGTTGGGTCCTATGAGTAGGTCGAACTCTACAGGCCCTTCGACGGGCTTCTATCGCTCGGGTACGCCGAGCAGCAGCAGCTCACGAAGCTCCAGCCTCTCATTAAGAGGTCCAGGAAGCCGTGGAGAACACGAGAAGCGGACAAGAAGAGGAGGAAGCCCAGGCGGAATCAAGTCGGCCTCACCCTTCTCGTGCTGCTCAGTCAGTCTTTTGGCGAGGATGATGTTTCCCGCTTGGGGAGCCATGTCGGCGGGTTTATAATACGGTGATGGCGGTTAGCGTATGTACGTACTTCGTTATATGAAGCCTGGATTAGATTCGTTCTACGGGGTTCACGACCGTCAAGCTGGACTCCATTTTTGGCAAACATTGGGTCAGGACTCATATTATATCTCTGAGGGCAGTCACGAGAGTTATGCAAGCTATGTTTGGAGTAGAAGGGTAATAGGATTTGACGTTTAGCTGGAGAGGCTTGAGAACGTTAACATATTGTCCCGAGGACCCCATGTGTACGTTTTGGTTTTTTTGTGTCAATTTATGTCCAGACGGCCCAACACAGAAATGTTGTTTCTGGGCATCCTGATCTTGTCGTTTCAGCCACCTCCGACGCTGCCCACAACTTGAATGTCGCCATGTCCGTATAAAACGGTAAACCAAA